>JARQOD010000002.1:298329278-298368940 GCA_033576555.1 Oophaga sylvatica
AATTCCAAAAAATCTCATTAATCTCATTTTGAAAACATATAAGATCCTCACATCCACCGTCCGAGATTATAAAAATATCATCGATGTAGCACCACCAGGCTCGGACATGGTGCCAGTACAAGGACTTGTACACATGCTGGTCCTCGAATACCGCCATATATATGTTCTCATAAGTGGGTGCCTGTTAAAAATGCTTAATTTCATATATTTTTCCAGGACTTGTTACCAGATGCGATACTTCTAAAGAAAATGTCACGTTTCTTATAAAAAATTATAGTGGTTTATTGGACTGTTCATCAAAAAAAACATCTCTACAGGAAAACATAAAATGAGTGAAATAGTTACGTAGAGATTGTCCATTTGTCCATAGCAAAACTTGTACACTTCTTTCCTTGATGTCCTGAATGGTAAAAATGACATTCTGGCCTTGTCAGCAGCATAGCAGGGAAACAACACGTGGTTGCAGCTGTTCATTCATCATAGTGTTCCATGTGTCTGACGAGAGAGTGAGAGAGCAAGAGAGCGCCCCTCCCTTTGTGTAGTCATTATATATATGTCCCTTAGATCACGTGGTCTCTGTATATGGAGATGACACTTTACCATGCAGAAATAGCATCTGTAATGTCAGCGAACGTTAATGTGCTTGGTACAGAATTGAGTGTATAAAGAATAAATCCATAACCAATAATTAATATTTAACAATTCCCCCTTTTGAGGGTGACAGACATTAATTGGAACCCTCAAAGTAGAGAAGTTCATCTTTAGGATAATCAGATCTTCTTTCTTCTTCTTTGGCAAAATAATTTAATTTCAATAATAATAATAATATTCAGATTATTGTTACATACACTCAATAACATAATGATGTGAATTCATGTTATGGTAAGCCGTGACTAATATTCATATAAAATATATATTATATACTTTCCTAAACCTAAATCGAAGCATCTCCGGTCCAGTCATCATCATCTGATGTCATCTGGTCTTCATGTTGACGTCTTGTTCTTGATTCTTATAAAACACAGTCTTTATACGATAATTCCTTTGAAATAGCATGTAGATATTGTGGAGACCATGTGTCATGTGTCAATCAAAGTCCATAAATTCAAATGTTGATAAGAAAACAAAGTCCATTGATGAAATGAAGCTTTAATATCTGAGCAGTGTCACCTTTAAGACCTGGACTTACATTGGCTCGCCTTGGATATTTCTGAATCCTCCATGCCATCCGCACTCGTCTTGGAACAGGTGTGACGTCTTTGGTCAGCAAAGCAAGGGTTAAAATGACTCTTCCTTGCTAAAGATAACACCATAACCAGTCCTTAGTCCTAATGCACAGGACACATGTCAGGGTTGTAGCTTCCTGACAACTTATTGTTCACCAGCTTTCATTGAAGCTTCATAGGTGACAGGAAACCACTGGAACGTGATAAAAACGTGATAACACAGTTCATATTAGCATCATAGGATCATCGTCCTCTGCCATTGTGTCTGTCAGTTTAGATACTGCGATCGTGGCTGTCAGTGGTGGATACTGCAGTCGTGGCTGTCAGTGGTGAATACTGCAGTTGTTGTCGGTGATGAAATGAATTGTAATTGACACAGTCTATTATTACTCAGAAATCATAGAGCCTTTTTACCTTCTGGAACTTCGGCTTTTTCTTCTTGTAACTTTTTAAATTTACTTGAATTTAGAAATATGAAAAGTCTTTATTAACGTAATTCCAATATCTTGCTTGAAGTCTTCATTCCCTATTCTATACCAAATCTGGTAATTTTCCTAACCTATAATATCACAGCGTACCATAGCAATCAGTAATATCCATAGAATTATTATCAGAATAGTAATACGGAGTTCATGTTTGTATGTGAAACAATAATAAATGATAATGCATTATTAACCATATTCTTCATGAGATAGAACATTATTATGTCATTGGTGTAATTACCTTTCCAACCCATAGGTGTCAGTGTGTTTTTCATGTAACAAGTGTTTCCATCTTTATTACTAAATCTTTATTAATGGAATATATTTATTAGACCAATAATAGGTAAGAATGTATAGCCATGAACCAAAATGTAAATATGAGTGAATGAATGAATGAAAGAATTATTTTATTTACTCAGAATTAAAACATTTCCTTTTAAGGAACCGATATCTTCACTATATTTAATGAAGCAATATTCTCATACTAGACATTACTTTATTAAATATTGATGTTTCTTGATTGAGATAAAAAAATAAAAATTAAGAATCAAAAATAGAGATAAATGAAGAATAAAAATTAAAAAATGAAAAATAAGAATAAAAACAAAAATAAGGCCTTTATATGTTTATGACAAATGCTGAGTAGTTATGTTATCTGTAACACATACCCTTAATAATTCCATTATCTGGATGATTTCATATTTGTCATGACCTTGTGTTACCAAAATATTCATATTATGCAACTTTGCATGTAATCCCCTTCTTAGTGTAAAGAAATGACTCTTTATAATACTTAATGTTATTATTTCTAGTAGTTATACCATTGTACCTTTTTATAGTCTTTAAAATGTGTGAAGAAGAGGTATTGATGAAATGTGATGATGTATTCAAGATCAAAAACACATTTCCCCCTTAATACCAAAAAATATTATTTTGTGAAATAATTGATTTATCAAAACCAAAATGAAAAAAATAATTGTTTTATAAATTATTTATGTAACTTCTGTTTTAGCTTTATACCATATATTTGTCTGAAGATGTGTACCATCTACATAACCATTAAAAATAAAAATAACATTGAATATCATAAAATTATCCTTTGGGAAAAAGGAAAAATAATAATCTAAATGTAAATTTTCTTGATAAACCATTTTGATGTGTGATTACACTTATCCACAATTAACTAAAAAAAATAATTACTAAAGGAATATATGTTGAGTAGATAATATTTCATTATGTACCTTAATATTCTAATTGAACTGATTTGTATTATTTCTTTTAAAAACAAGTTGTTGTTTTTCTCGCATACCATGAATTTTGAAACCTCTCCTTTCATACATCACACATACATTACTTAGGTTATATTCACTCTTAGCAGCTGCTCATACACGCATCTGTCATCTGTCACTCAGACTGTGACACATACAAGTTTACACCACAGATTTCTCATACAAAAAGGTAGTAATACATATATATTTTAACCCAAATAATTGTATCCTAATTATCAATGCGCATTGTAAACTATTAAATTTAATATTTTAATATTTCTTTGAATATTCCCCAAATACAAATAACATAAACTTTGTGAACCATTTATAGATGGAAGGACTCATAAGAAAATTAGTTATGAGCTGTATCTATTTTTGGTGCAAGGGTTTGCAACTGAAATTGAACCCTATAACTTAAGAGGCCTAAAAAAAAATTCTTTGACTTGCAAAGGCTGAGCTCACTGAAGCTACAAACGCTTTAAGTTGCAACCACTGAAATAGGGGTATATGGTAATTGCCTTATTATTAGAACAGTTTGAATGTCACATGTGTGACTGTCATGCAGTAAGAACATATTGCCATGCAAATAACTTCAAAATGTTAACAACACACAAAAACTAAATTTAGATTCAGTTAGTTATATATTATTTCCTTTTTAAGTGTTAAATATATAAAATCATGCAGTTATTACAAATTCCTGTGTAAATAAAGGAATAAATCCATGTAAAAGAGTTTTTCCCGATTAAGTCCTACTTTGAAGTGAAAATTCTAAGGATAAATAAGAGATAAGATTAAATATCATAACAAAACAATTGCAATGTCTTATACAAATATATATATATTGGCTTTAATGTAATTCTAAATATTACTGTAGTTTATTTTAATTATATCACTATCTTAATGTAATTCTAAATATTACTGTAGTTTATTTTAATTATATCACTATAGATATAGATATACAGTTATACAATCTCTACTTATACAAGTATAGTATATATCCTGTATGAATATATATATATATCTACAAAAACTGTAGAACTACAGAATTATATTTATAAAATAATTACAAATAACTGAATAATATATTGTATAATACTTTTGCACAATATATATTTTCATTTTCAGTCAATTCCTAAACCAAATCTTATTTCTTTGTCAAAGATGTCCTGAAAAACTCTGTTAATCATTCCTTTTTTTAATGATTGTTTGAGCAGCTCCGATAATGAGCTGTAAATTGAAGACTTAGATAAGTTATTTTGAGAAGACACCTGTTCCTGTCTTTCAATGTCCGCCATTTGTCTTTTTACAGAGAGGTCTGAACTTTGAATTATTAACTCTTTCTGTAAAGCGGACTCTTGGATTTTTTTATAGGGTTTATAACAAATATGTAATTTTCTTCGTATGTCATAGATTTGATTACGGGGATGACTCAGTTTAGGAGATTTTGACACTGGCTTTTGAAAAGATCTTACTCTGTCTGTTTGATTTATTTTCCTTTCACGATTCTCATGTTTTCTAGCAAAATCAAGGAATTGCGCACATTCAAATAAAGTATCTTTTTGTGACGCAATAACACGAGATACAGAATTTAGGAATCCAAATTTGTCCACAAAATACTTTATCATTGATTGTGTTTTGACATTGGTAATTAGAGTTTTGTACAACCTTTCAAATATGGACATGAATGTAAAAGTACATTCTTTCCGACCAATCCTTAATTTTTGAAGAATATCAATATCTGGACAATTTTCATTTAATGCACAGAAAATCAGAATTTTCAATCTGTCTTTATCATCTAGATCTCCATGTAATTCATTATCAAAACTCAACTTTAATTTTAAACATCTGGAAAAGGTTGCAGGAAGCCACAATTTAAATAATTGATTTTTCTCATCATTACTTAAATCAAGCTTTTCAACAAAGCATTCAAAAATTTCAGAATTTCTGCATACATGGATTTTGTTATCATATGCAGGAATGATTTTGCATAATTTTAACAAATTTTTCCTAACTTTAATTTGGAGTTGGGCCTCTGAATTGTCTTCTATTTTTGGTGGCCTTTGTACATCCGTCTCTCGTACGTCATCTGCATCAGTTCTCAAGTCTCCTCCTATGTTCCCTCCTACATCAGTTCTCAAGTCTCCTCCCATGTTCCCTCCTACATCAGTTCTCAAGTCTCCTCCCATGTTTCCTCCTACATCAGTTCTCAAGTCTCCTCCTATGTTCCCTCCTACATCAGTTCTCAAGTCTCCTCCCATGTTTCCTCCTACATCAGTTCTCAAGTCTCCTGACATGTTTCCTCCATCTTTTTTTACGTCATCAGAGACAAGGTCACCTTGAGTAGCCATTACAGACCCATGTCCCACATCTTGCTCAATTTCCTCTTTACAGTCAATCTCGGGATCACTAGTATCATCTGACACTATTTCTACACAGTCATTTTTAGATTTCTCTAATACGAACTTGTGAAATACGTCAACTAACTGTAAAATATTTTTTAATTTCTCTCTTTCTCTATTAAAGGACACCAGCTTAGATTCTAGCTTTAGATTTTCCATTTCACATTCTGCATATAAGCTGAGCCATAAAACTTCTAAATTAGACTGATCTACAGACATAAATTTCAGTCTACTTTGCTTAGAAAAAGAAGTAATGACCTCCATATTTCTTACCTTGAAATATTTCAGCTTGTAGTTCCTTTCTTGGACAATGGCCTCTTGTCATCAGCACGTCTGATTCCTGTAGTACGTCTGGCAACTCTTAGTCCTCATTCATAGGTTCTTTTCTGATCCTGAAATATCGTAGTGTGATTTCTTTGACAACTTGCACATCTGACGTAATTTTGCTCCTATTCCTCCCCTTGCAAGTTTTCAGAAATTCACACTCTAAAAATCAAGTGTGACTGGCTGGCTCTCCAAAATGTTAAAAATGCTTAATTTCATATATTTTTCCAGGACTTGTTACCAGATGCGATACTTCTAAAGAAAATGTCACGTTTCTTATAAAAAATTATAGTGGTTATACTACAAAAAAAACATCATTACAGGAAAACATAAAATGAGTGAAATAGTTACGTAGAGATTGTCCATTTGTCCATAGCAAAACTTGTACACTTCTTTCCTTGATGTCCTGAATGGTAAAAATGACATTCTGGCCTTGTCAGCAGCATAGCAGGGAAACAACACGTGGTTGCAGCTGTTCATTCATCATAGTGTTCCATGTGTCTGACGAGAGAGTGAGAGAGCAAGAGAGCGCCCCTCCCTTTGTGTAGTCATTATATATATGTCCCTTAGATCACGTGGTCTCTGTATATGGAGATGACACTTTACCATACAGAAATAGCATCTGTAATGTCAGCGAACGTTAATGTGCTTGGTACAGAATTGAGTGTATAAAGAATAAATCCATAACCAATAATTAATATTTAACAGTGCCTCATTAGACCCCATGGCGGTACCCCACCTCTGAAGGTAGCAATCATCCCCAAAGAGGAAATAATTTCTTCTGAAGATGAACTCCAACAGTGAGGACCAGCCATGCACACTCTGGGGCCATGTCCGAGCCAAACAGCACCACATCCACTGCTTGCAAACCTTTCTCATGCTCAATGTAGGTATATAAAGAGACAACATCAAAAGATGCAAGAATTGTTGTCGCTGACACCTCAACTTCACTGATTTAAAAAAATCATTGGTGACCCTTATGTATGATTTTGCTGATACGACAAAATGGAGCAATACCTTATCCAAAAAAATGGCTACTCTATTGAACAGGGAACAGGGAACCCCTCCCTGATACAATAGGGCGCCCAGGGGGATTTTGCAAATCCTTGTGGATTTTAGGCAATGTATATAGTATAGGCACCACAGGAGCTTCAAATATTCAGACATCTTCTGATCAATGAGTCCACCCAATAGGGACTCATTGATCAGAAGCTGTAACTGCTTTTGGAAACGCATAGTTGGATCAACTAATAATTTCTCATGGACAGATTGATCAGCAAGTTGGCTAAAAATTTCTTTGATATATTTATATCACTATCCATGATAACGACGACCGTCCCGCCTTTATCGGCTATTTTAATAGTTATTGCAGTATTACTGGCCAAATCACTGATAGCTTGTCTCTCTATCCTAGATAAATTATGCCCACCTTTGACATAAAAATTATTCCTCAACAATTCTATATCTCTTTCCACCAAATGTGTATAAGATTCTACAAAATGATTGTTAGTGGGTGGCTGAAAATTACTTTTATTAAAAAGATCAATCCCTTTTAGTGTAAAACATAGAATCACATTTGTCAATGGTGTAGTAATACATGCTTCCTTATCAGAAAAGTGAGTTATTAGGCGCAACCTTCTGAAAAACGAATATAGATCATATTCAACTTCAAACCAATTTGGAACATTTGAAGGGCAAAAAGGCAAACCCCTAGCCAAAATATCATATTGAATTTCTGTTAGTGAAAATGATGAAATATTTACCACCAATTCCTTTTCATTATTGATTTGTCCTTCCGTTTCAGTTCCATGTTCCGCATCCGCATGGAAGAATTGCATGTTATCCTCTGTGTTCGGCCCATACCTCTTCCTCCTGGTTTCCTGCCACCTCTCCGACCCCTCCTTTTTGTACTGCTTTGTCCACTAAAAAATTAGTAGATGATGTTGACATTGCACCAGAATCATCAGTAGAATCAGATTCAGCTGTGGTGAAACCAAAACGTTGGTCATTTCTATTCTGTGATTTCTTCCATCTTCTTGTTTAATTAGATCTATATCTCCTACTATTAGAGGAGGATTGGACACTAGCATGCTAAGAAAATACTCGACCCATTTTATAGTCCTCAGTATCACGGAACCATTTTATCCGTTTTGTTGTCTCTGTATCTCCACAAAATTTAATAAGATTCTCCTCCTCCTGGGCCTTGCATGCCTCCAACTCCTGAGCTGTCATAGGGGCTGTTAATTGGACCTCCAAATCCACCACATTTTTCTTAATAATTTCCATCTCCATTTGGAGGAATTCAATGTTTAACAACATGAGATCAAATGAAAATTTGTTAGTAACTGCTTCAAATTTTGCACAAAAATCACGTTATCAGAGAGTAATGTTGGTCGCAGATATGGTTGCAAATCACGTGGGATCCTGTGCACTTTATAATACTCTTTTAAAGTCATGACATGTAGCTCAAAGGAAATGAGTTTCCTCTTCTCAGACTCATATTTCTTCCTGAGCATGTCCACAGTAGGTTTATTTAGAAATGAATTATCATTAAGAGTGCAAGACACTATCCTGAGGGCATCATTCTCGGTATATGAAAATATACAGGCAGTATCCAGATCACCCACCTCCGGATTAGTAGCTAACTCCATCTTGTCTTGGTGCACGCCAGCCCGGGTCCAAATAGTCCAATAAAATATATAACAGCCGACAGCACTTCAATGTGGAGATGCACGCTCCAGTCCAAGGGCCCAATTGGAAGACAAACAGTCCAGCATGAAAAAGGAACAGCATCTCATCCAGGTGATGAAAAAAATCAAAAGAACTTTATTCTGCCATGATGCAACGTTTCGACCATTGTACCTCTCTGAGGTATATTTGTAATCTCTGTTTCCCTTCCTTTTTTTCTTCTTTTTTTCTTTTGTTTTCTTTCGTTTTTTCTGTGGGATGGTAATTCATATATTTTTTTCTTATTTTTATTTTTTATATATTAATTTTTTCTTGTATTTTTTGCAGATGTTCTCACTGACAGAATGGAGTGAGAAGTTGACATGGGGAATTGGAACCCGAAGTATGGACTTTAAGGTCCTTTTTTATATATTTGTATATTTCCCCATGCCTCTTTTCTCTCCAGGCTGCCATGTGATGTTAACCCCTTAATCCCATGGGACGTACTATTCCGTCCATGTGCCATGGTACTTAATTCCCAGGGAGGGAATAGTACGTCCCAGGCTATCAGCTGCGCTCCCGGGGGAGCGCAGCTGATCGCTGCCGGGTGTCAGCTGTTTGTCACAGCTGACACCCGGCACTATGTGCCAGGAGTGGTCACGGACTGCTCCCGGCACATTAACCCCTGGCACACCGCGATCAAACATGATCGCAGTGTACCGGGGGCACAGGGGAGCATCGTGCAGAGAGGGGGCTCCCTGCGTGCTCCCCTGAGACCCTCAGAACAGCGCGATGTGTCACGCTGTTCCGAGGGACTCTCCTCACTGCAGGATCCCGGATCCAAGATGGCCACCGGGTCCTGCAGGGAGGCGGCTTCCTCAGTGCCTGCTGAGAGCAGGCGCTGAGGAAGCCTGCAGCAGTGCCTGTGCGATCGCTGGTGTGACAGAGTGCTGTGCACACTGTCACACCAGCGATCTGACCCTACACAGTGATGTCCCACCCTGGGACAAAGTAAAAATGGAAAAAAAAATAAAAATAAACATTTGTAAAAAAAAAATTCCTAAATAATGAAAAAAAAAAAATATTCCCCAATAAATTCATTTCTTTAATGTAAAAAAAAAACCCCAACAATAAAAGTACACATGTTTAGTATCGCCGCGTCCGTAACGACCCGTACTATAAAACTATCCCACTAGTTAACCCTTTAGTGAACCCCTTAAAAAAAAAAAAAAAAACAAGGCAAAAGAACAATGATTTATCATCATACTGCCGAACAAAAAGTGGAATAACACGCGATCAAAAAGACGGATATAAACAAACATGGTACCGCTGAAAACGTCATCTTGTCCCGCAAAAAAAAAACGCCATATAGCATCATCAGCAAAAAAATAAAAAAGTTATAGCTCGCAGAATAAAGCGATGCAAACATTATTATTTTTTATATATAATCATTTTTATTGTATAAAAGCGCCAAAACATTAAAAAAATGATATAAATGAGGTATCACTGTAATCATATTGACCCAAAGAATAAAACTGCATTATCAATTTTACCACACACGGAATGCTATAAACGCCCCTCCACCAAAAGAAACTCACGAATTGCTGGTTTTTGTTCATTCTGCCTCCCAAAAATCGTAATAAAAAGCGATCAAAAAATGTCATGTGCCCAAAAATGGTACCAATAAAATTGTCACGTCGTCCCGCAAAAAATAAGACCTCACATGACTCTGTGGGCCAAAATATAGAAAAATTATAGCTCTCAAAATGTGATGATGCAAAAACTACTTTTTGCAATAAAAAGCGTCTTTTAGCGAGTGGCAGCTGCCAATCATAAAAACCCGCTATAAATAGTAAATCAAACCCCCCTTTATCACCTCCTTAGTTAGGGAAAAATAATAAAATTAAAAAAATGTATTTATTTCCATTTTTCAATTAGGGTTAGGTTGGGGCTAAAGTTAGGGTTAGGGTTGGGGCTAAAGTTAGGGTTAGAGTTGGGGCTAAAGTTAGGGTTAGGGTTGGGACTAGGGTTACGGGTGTGTTAGGGTTAGGTTTGTGGTTAGGGTTATGATTAGGGTTGGGATTAGTGTTAGGGGTGTGTTGGGGTTAGGGTTGGAGTTAGAATTGGGGGGTTTCCGCTGTTTAGGCA
This sequence comes from Oophaga sylvatica, assembly GCA_033576555.1. NCBI lineage: Eukaryota > Metazoa > Chordata > Amphibia > Anura > Dendrobatidae > Oophaga > Oophaga sylvatica. The sequence goes on from JARQOD010000002.1 coordinate 298,339,793, forward strand.
CATCAGGGGCTCTCCAAATGTGACATGGCGTCTGATCTCAATTCCAGCCAATTCGGCGTTGAAAAAGTCAAACGATGCTCCTTCCCTTCTGAGCTCTGCCATGCGCCTAAACAGTAGTTTACCCCCACATATGGGATATCAGTATACTCAGGACAAATTGCACAATAACTCTTGGGGTCCAATTTCTTCTGTTACCCTTGGGAAAATAAAAAATTGGGGGCGAAAATATCGTTTTTGTGGAAAAAAATATGATTTATTATTTTTATGGCTCTACGTTATAAACTTCTGTGAAGCACTTGGGGGTTCAAAGTTCTCACCACACATCTAAATAAGTTCCTTTGGGGGTCTAGTTTCCAAAATGGGGTCACTTGTGGGGGTTTTCACTGTTTAGGCACATCAGGGGCTCTCCAAATGCGACATGACACCCGCAGACCATTCCATGAAAGTCTGCCATGCAAAACGTCACTACTTCACTTCCGAGCCCCGACGTGTGCCCATACAGTAGTTTTCTCCCACATATAGGGTATCAGCGTACTCAGGACAAATTGGAAAACAACTTTTTGGGTACAATTTCTCCTGTTATCCTTGGGAACATAAAAAACTGGGGACTAAAAGATCATGTTTGTGGAAAAAATATGATTTTTTTATTTTCACGCCCGGGCATTCTAAACTTCTGTGAAGCACTTGGGGATTCAAAGCGCTCACCACACATCTAGATAAGTTCCTTTTGGGGGGTCTAATTTAAAAAATGGGGTCACATGTGGGGGGTTTCCACTGTTTAAGCACATCAGGGGCTCTCCAAACGCGACATGTCACCCGCAGACCATTCCATCAAAGTCCGCATTACTAAACGTCACTACTTCTATTCCGAGCCCTGACGTGCGCCCACACAGTAGTTTTCTCCCACATATAGGGTATCAGCTACTCAGGACAAATTGCACAACAACTTTTGGGATCCAATTTCTCCCCTTACCCTTGGGAAAATAAAAAATTGGTGACTAAAAGATCATTTTTGTGGGAAAGAATAGGATTTTTTATTTCATGCCCGGGCATTATAAACTTATGTGAAGCACTTGGGGGTTCAAAGTGCTCACTACAAATCTAGATAAGTTCCTTAGGGGGTCTAGTTTCCAAAATGGGGTCACTTGTGGGGGGTTTCCACTGTTTAGGCACATCAGGGACTCTGCAAACTGAACTTGACACCCATCAAAGTCTACATTCCAAAATGTCATTACTTCCTTTCCGAGCCCTGCCGTGCGCCCAAACAGTATTTCCCCCCCACATATGGGTATCAGCGTACTCAAGACAAATTGGAAAACAACTTTTTGGGTACAATTTCTCCTGTTACCCTTGGGAACATAAAAAACTGTGGACTAAAAGATCATGTTTGTAGAAAAAATATGATTTTTTATTTTCACGCCTGGGCGTTCTTAACTTTTGTGAAGCACTTGGGGGTTCAAAGCGCTCAACACACATCTAGATAAGTTCTTTTGGGGGGTCTAGTTTAAAAAATGGGGTCACATGTGGGGGGTTTCCACTGTTTAAGCACATCAGGGGCTCTCCAAACGAGACATGACACCCGCAGACCATTCCATCAAAGTCTGCATTACTAAACATCACTACTTCTATTCCGAGCCCCGACGTGCGCCCACACAGTAGTTTTCTCCCACATATAGGGTATCAGCGTACTCAGGACAAATTGGACAACAACTTTTGGGGTCCAATTTCTCCCCTTACACTTGGGAAAATAAAAAATTGGTGACTAAAAGATATTTTTGTGGGAAAAAAATAGGATTTTTTATTTTCATGCCCGGGCATTATAAACTTGTGTGAAGCACTTGGGGGTTCAAAGTGCTCATCACAGATCTAGATAAGTTCCTTAGGGGGTCTAGTTTCTAAAATGGGGTCACTTGCGGGGGATTCCCACTGTTTAGGCACAACAGGGGCTATCCAAATGCAACATGGCGTCCAATCTCGATTCCAGCCAATTTTGGTTTGAAAAAGTCAAATGGCGCTCCTTTCCTTCCGAGCTCTGCCGTGCTCTCAAACAGTGGTTCCCCACACATATGTGGTATCAGCATACTCAGGACAAATTGGACAACAACTTTTATGGTCCAATTTCTGATGTTACCCTTGGGAAAATAAAAAATTGGTGACTTAAATATTACTTTTGTGGGAAAAAAATAGGATTTTTTATTTTCATGCCCGGTCATTATAAATTTGTGTGAAGCACTTGGGGGTTCAAAGTGCTCACCACAGATCTATGTAAGTTTCTTAGGGGGTCTAGTTTCCAAAATGGGGTCACTTGTGGGGGGTTTTCCACTGTTTAGGCACATCAGGGACTCTGCAAACTGAACATGACACCCATCAAAGTCTGCATTCCAAAACGTCATTACTTCATTTCCGAGCCCTGAAGTGCACCCAAACAGTATTTCTCCCCCTCTTATGGGGTATCAGCATACTCAGGACAAATTGGACAACTTTTGGGGTCCAATTTCCTTGGGAAAAATCAAAAATTGGGGACTAAAAAATAATTTTTGTGGAATTTTTTTTTCACACCCAGGCATTATAAACTTTTGTGAAACACTTTGGGATTCAAAGTGCTCACAACAGATCTAGATAAGTTCCTTACAGGGTCTAGTTTCCAAAATGGTGTCACATGTGGGGGGTTTCCACTGTTTAGGCACATCAGGGGCTCTACAAACGCGACAAGGCGTCCAATCTCAATTCCCGCCAATTTTGGTTTGAAAAAGTCAAACGGCGCTCCTTCCCTTCCAAGTCTTGCCGTGCGCCCAGACAGTGGTTTTCCCCCACATATGGGGTATCAGAAATTGCACAAAAACTTTTTCTGTCCATTTTCTCCTTTTACCCTTGTTAAAATAAAAAAATTGTTTGTAAAAGATCATTTTTGTGACTAAAAGTTAAATGTTCATTTTTTCCTTCCAAGTTGCTTCAGCTCCTGTGAAGCACCTGAAGGGTTAATAAACTTCTTGAATGTGGCTTTGAGTACCTTGAGGGGTGCAGTTTTCACCTTTGGGTATTTTCTGCCATATAGACCCCTCAAATTGACTTCAAATGTGAGGTGGTCCCTAAAAAAAATGGTTTTGTACAATTTGTTGTAAAAATGAGAAATCGCTGCTCAACTTTTAACCCTTATAACGTCGCAAAAAAAAAAATTTGGTTTCAAAATTGTTCTGATGTAAAGTAGACATGTGGGAAATGTTATTTAGTAGCTATTTTGTGTGACATATTTCTCTGTTTTAAGGGAATGAAAATTCAAAGTTTGAAAATTGCAAAATTTTAAAATTTTTGCCATATTTCCATTTTTTTCATAAATAACTGCAAATTATATCGAAGAAATTTTACCACTATCATGAAGTACAATATGTCACGAGAAAACAATCTCAGAATCGTGAAGATCCGTTGAAGCGTTTCAGAGTTATAGCCTCATAAAGAGACAGTGGTCAGAATTGTAAAAATTGGCGCGGTCATTAACGTGCAAACCACCCTTGGGGGTTAAGGGGTTAAAGAATTAAATAAGAAAAAAATTCTACAGATGCACCATTTATTTTGCATTGTGTGAGTTATCGTATTTTTCGGACTATAAGATGCATCGGACCATAAGACGCACCCCAAATTTTCAGAAGAAAAATAGGTAAAAAAAAAAATAATGTGTCAAATGGTGGTCCGTCTTACAGTCCGAGTTCAGCTTACCAGGGAAGAGATCGGCACGGGTGGAGAAATGGTCAAAGGGGTCGTTGGGTGGTCCAGGCTGGTGCAGTGGCCTCCAGGAAATCCCATGCCAAGTTGGTGCGGTGGCACTGTGCTGGAGCAGGGGCTATGTGCTGGGGCAGGGAGGCTGTGCTGGGGCAGGTGCTCTGTCCTGGGGCAGGGACGCTGTGCTGGGACAGGGAGGCTGTGCTCCGCGGCAGTGGCTGTGCTCCGGTGCAGTGGCAGCGGCTCTCTGTGCTCTGTGGGGGCTCCACTGGCATTTCGTCAAAGCCCAGAGGCCCCCGCACATCCGTTGCTGCCATGTTGTGGTGGCCTCCGGGAACTTTGGCCTCCGGGAACATGGCCGCGGGCCGGGGGCGGCGCATGCTCAGATTCAAATCTCGCCAACGAGATCTCGTCTCCCGAGATCTTGGGCCGAGATCTGAATCTGAGCATGCGCCGCCCCCAGCCCAGCGGCCATGTTCCCGGAGGCCATGTTCCCGGAGGCCACCGCAACATGGCAGCAACGGATGTGCGGGGCCTCTGGGCTTTGACAAAATGCCAGCGGAGCCCCCCACAGAGCACAGAGAGACACTGTACTGGAGCACAGCCACTGCCTCGGAGCACAGTCCGCCACAACACCACAGAGCCCCGCCGCACTGCAACAGCATTTGGTATGTATATTGCGACCATAAGACGCACCCCCATTTTCCCAAAATTTTTTGGGGAAAAAAGTGCATCTTATGGTCCGAAAAATACGGTAGATACGCTGTATAAATCGGCTTTGTAAATTAAGATTTAAGCTATATACACACATTTTCATTGTCATGGATATGACTGGGGTTGTTATTTATGAGGAATATTGTTTATTCTGGGTGGTGTAGCTTTATAAATAGATAATACCATATAGACATGGTTAGGTGATTGTATCACCATAGAGATGACAGGACGCTTGCTGGCGCTTGGATCGCTGTATCGGAGAGCGGTCATGTGATTCAGTCATGTGGGTGCCTTCTGACGTCGGCGCTCCATTGCGCATGTGTGCTGGGCGTGAGTACGTTGATGGGGCAGCAGCGAATAGTATCTGACGTTAGAAACTATACAATAGTAGGAATAGTTCTGATTAGGCAGCGTGATGGGAACAACGATTGGCCATTTATGTAAACAAACAGTGGGGTGAATCCTGATTGGCATTGTGAGGTGCCTTGTGCTGGCTGTCAGTCAAAGTGCTGAGGTATGCTGTGAGCAGTGATTGTAGCCATGCCGGCACGCCTGTCTGACTGAAAGCTGCTGGTTCCGGGGAAGAAGAAAGTTCATTTTCTCCTGTGTGCTGCACTTCCATAAAGACAAGACATCTTGCTATCACTATCAATCTACACATTAACCAGGTATCTGCAGGTTAATAGCGTTACCCAACCTGACTGGTTACCTTTGTGGAAATGAAAGATTTGTCTGTCTAAAGGCCCCCATACACAGGGGTGAACCCAGCCTCTCTGCTGCCTGAGGCGAACTGCAAAACGGCGCCACCCCATTGTAAAATCAGTACAAATAAATCAGGTTTACTCTTACTAGCCAAACGTGACGCACATGTGAAATACATACACTTTTAAATAGGAATATGTTTGAAACATGGATTTTTATATTTGTTAAAGTTCTGTATAAGTAGTAGAAAATAAAGGTCATTAAGAATACTACTCACTGTATGGTTCAGTTTCAGAAATCAACAGTAGGGCCTTAATCAAAATCGTTCAACAAACCCTCTTGCCACGTAGAACTTCAAGGTCTTGGACAATAGAAAAAATATACAAAAGACATACCGTATATACGCGTGTATAAGCCGAGATTTTCAGCACCTTTTTTTGTGCTGAAAATGCCCCCTTGGCTTATACACGAGTCATAGGGCAGAAACCAGCGGGGGAGGAGATGCGGCGGCAGGAGCCGGTGGCTGGGACATCATACTCACCCTCCCCGTGCCATCGCTGAACGTCCCTGCAATCCTGCGTTCTCCCCGGCTTCCTGCAGCTCTCCAGTGATGAGCGGTGACGTAATACCGCTCATTAAGGTCATGTAATATGGACGTGACGCCACTCCCATGGGCGTGGCCTCCATATTCATGGCCTTAATGAGCGGTATTACGTCACCGCTCAGCACTGGAGAGCTGCAGGAAGCCGGGGAGAACGCAGGATTGCGGGCCGGGACGTTCAGCGATGGCACGGGGAGGTGAGTATGATGGAGGAGGATGGGGGGGGCATGGAGGAGGACAAGGAGCACAAAAGCAGGACGGGGGGAAGGACAGAGAGCACGGAGCAGAACGGGGGAGGACGGAGAGCACGGAGCAGGACGGGGGAGGACGGAGAGCATGGAGCAGAACGGGGGAGGACGGAGAGCACGGAGCAGAACGGGAGGAGGACGGAGAGCACGGAGCAGAACAGGGGGAGGACGGAGAGCACGGAGCAGGAGGGGGGGGACGGAGAGCACGGAGCAGAACGGGGGAGGACGGAGAGCACGGAGCAGAACGGGGGGAGGACGGAGAGCACGGAGCAGAACGGGGGGAGGACGGAGAGCACGGAGCAGAACCGGGGGGAGGACGGAGAGCACGGAGCAGGACGGGGTGGGCACAGAGGAGAATGGGGGAGTGCAGAGCTGGATGGGGGAGCACGGAGCAGGACGGGGGAGGATGGAAAGCACGGAGCAGGACAGGATAATGGAGCAAGAGGAGGGGAGCACAGAGGAGAATGGGGGCGCACAGAGCTGGATGGGGGGCACAGAGCAGGACGGCAACTTATAACCCGGCTTATACGCGAGTCAATAAGTTTTCCAAGTTTTTTGTGGCAAAATTAGGGGGGTCGGCTTATACACTGGGTCGGCTTATACATGAGTATATACGGTAAATGAATACACCAATAAAAATCAGTGCTGCGCATATTGTAAGAGCATACTGTACATCATGCCAAGTCTTAGAGACTCTAACGTCCACTCTTAAACAGCTTCCCCATTGTAGACAATCCATACTTGTGTTAGAAGTAAAATAAAGCGTCCTCCTTTCTTAATGAGTTAAAGTCCTATTAAATGGGCAGATTTATCCACTGAATCACATCAGTGGATAAATCTGCCCGTACTGCCCTTACCACTACCTGCCTCTGAGTCACGGATTTATCAGCTAGATAAATCTTTGGTCATGAGGCCCTATAATGTACAGTAATGATACATGAGGCCCTATAGTGCACAGTGATGATACATGAGGCCCTATAGTGCACAGTGATGATACATGAGGCCCTATAATGCAGTGATGATACATGAGTCCTATAGTGCACAGTGATGATACATGAGGCCCTATAATGCACAATGATGATACATGAGGCCCTATAGTGCACAGTGATGATACATGAGGCCCTATAGTGCACAGTGATTATACATGAGGCCTTATACTGATATAATGAGGCCTATAAATGCACAGTGATGATACATGAGGCCCTGTAGTGCACAGTGATTGTACATGAGGCCTATAATCACAGTGATGTACATGAGGCCCTATAATGCAGTATGATACATGAGGCCCTATAGTGCACAGTGATGATACATGAGGCCCTATAGTGCACAGTGATGATACATGAGGCCCTATAATGCACAGTGATGATACATGAGGCCCTATAGTGCACAGTGATGATACATGAGGCCCTATAGTGCACATGATGATACACGAGGCCCTATAATGCACAGTGATGATACATGAGGCCCTATAGTGCACAGTGATGATACATGAGGCCCTATAGTGCACAGTGATGATACATGAGGCCCTATAATGCACAGTGATGATACATGAGGCCCTATATGCAGTGATGATACATGAGGCCCTATAGTGCACATGATGATAATGAGGCCCTGTAGTGCAGTGATGATACATGAGGCCCTATAATGCACAGTGATGATACATGAGGCCCTATAGTGCACATGATGATATATGAGGCCCTGTAGTGCACAGTGATGATACATGAGGCCCTATAGTGCACACTGATGATATATGAGGCCCTGTAGTGCACAGTGATGATACACGAGGCCCTATAGTGCACATGATGATACATGAGGCCCTATAGTGCACAGTGATGATACATGAGGCCCTATAGTGCACAGTGATGATACATGAGGCCCTATAATGCACAGTGATGATACATGAGGCCCTATAATGCAGTGATGATACATGAGGCCCTATAATGCACAGTAATGATAAATGAGACCCTATACTGCACAGTGATGATACATGAGGCCCTATAATGCAGTGATGATACATGAGGCCCTATAGTGCACAGTGATGATACATGAGGCCCTATAGTGCACACTGATGATATGAGGCCCTGTAGTGCACAGTGATGATACATGAGGCCCTATAATGTACAGTGATGATACATGAGGCCCTATAGTGCACAGTGATGATACCCGAGGCCCTATAGTGCACAGTGATGATACATGAGGCCCTATAGTGCACAATGATGATACATGAGGCCCTATAGTGCACAGTGATGATACATGAGGCCCTAGAATGCAGTGATGATACATGAGGCCCTATAGTGCAGTGATGATACATGAGGCCCTATAGCGCACAGTGACAATACATGAGGCCCTATAGTGCACAGTGACGATACATGAGGCCCTATAGTGCATTTGATTTGAATAGGGGGGTAAATGTGCAGCAGCTGGCCATGGCCACTAAATAGGAGACAAAGCAGCTCTGTGAGGCAGCAATTCCAGCTGGCACCAAGAACAGCTGACTGGCAGGGGTGCTAGTTGTCGCACCCCACTGATCAGACATTGCTGAACTATTCTAAGGTTAGCCAGTGTTAGTGATTTATCTGCATCCGGATTTTTTCTGCAAACGCATGCAACTGCATCCTGATCAGGATTTGGTTGGAAATTTGAAATTCTGACTTCTGGAGCAGAGAGGAGAGGAGAGGGACTGGTAAAAGTGAAAGAAAAAAAAATGTTGCTCCGAGCCTGCGCAGTATGAAATCCGCCTGCAGATTGGACGCAGGCATCCTGATTCGGGTGCGTCTACATTGACAATCATATGTTTTTGGACGCGCTGCCACGTATCAGGATGTCTGCAGATTTTTTTAACACCCAAAATTCGCAGCGGAGCGGAGCCGCACGTGTACGAGGTGGATGTAGCAGTGCTGTAGTGTGTACGAGGTTTACGGATCTGAGCCACGCCGCGCGTGTACGAGGTTTACGGAGCGGAGCCATGTGAACGAGGTGGATGTAGCAGTGCTGTGTGTGTATGAAACGGAGCCCTGTGTGTGTGAAGTGTACGGAACTGAGCCGCTCAGCTCCGTACACACAGGGCTCCGTGCTTGAGACGTGTGTATATGGAGTGGAGCCTTGTGTGTATCTAGCGGAGCCGCGTGTGTACGAGATGTACGGAGCAGAACTGCATGTGTACGAGGTGTATGCTGCAAAGCCGCATGTGTACAAGGTTTACGGAGTGGAGTTGTATGTGTACAAGGTGTACAAAGCGTGGCTGCGTGTGTACAAGGTGACGGAGTGGAGCTTTGTGTATACTGAGTGGAGCCTTGTGTGTGCGAGGTGGACGGAGTTGAGCCGTGTGTGTATGAGGCATACAAAGCGTAACCGTGTGTGTGTGAGGTGTGCAGAGCCGTGCGTGTACAAGGTGTATGGTGGGGAGCATTCATACCTCCCAACCGTCCTGAATTCAGCGGGACACTCCCGATTTTGGGAGTCTGCCCCGCTGTCCCGGCTGGGAGCTTTTCCCGTGGACAAAGGAGTACATGCCGGAGCCCCGAGGAGCACTTTAAAATTCGCACGTGATGTTCCACCAGAAGTGACGAGCTGGAAGATGACCGGAAATTAGGTAATTTCGGGAGGAGATTGTGACGGAACCATGGAGGCACTTCAGGGAATGCTTCAGATCCATCACCGTGTCCTCGCCTTGGAATCGGGGATGTCGGCCATGTGAGCGGATCATGATATGTCCTGCACCGGGAGGCTCAGGTGGGCACTACAATGTAAGCCGGGCTGCTATAGTATCTTTATAGAATCTTTATTTCTTTCTCTGTTTCTTTCTCTCTCTCTGTTCTTTCTTTCTTTCCCATCTTTCTTTCTCTCTGTTCTTTTTCTTTCTCTCTGTTCTTTCTTTCCCCTCTTTCTTTCCCCTCTTTCTTTTTCTCTCTCTCTGTTCTTTCCCCTCTCTTTCTTTCTTTCTTTCTTTTTCTTTCTTTTTTTCTTCTTTCTTTCTTCTCTGTTCTTTTTTTATTTCTCTCTCTCTTTCCCCTTTCTTTCTCTCTCTGTTCTTTCTTTCCCCTCTTTCTTTCTCTCTCTCTGTTCTTTCTTTCCCATCTTTCTTTCTCTCTGTTCTTTTTCTTTCTTTCTCTCTGTTCTTTCTTTCCCCTCTTTCTGTCATGGTGTAGGACATGGTTAATGTCCTGTCCATTCAGGGTTAACTTTTGCTGGCCTCCCTTTGGATCTGGGAGGGTATTTATACCCAGTCCAGAGGGAGATTCTCTGTCAGCTATACTTTCGTTGTGACTGTGTATTTGACTCCCCTGGTTTGCATGTATACTGCTCTGCTTGTTTGATTCCCGTGTATGACCCGGTCTGTTTGCTCACTCTGCTCTCTGTCTCACGTTTTGCTTATATTGTCTTCTCCGGTTTTGACCTCCTGGCTTGGCTATCGATACTCTGTTACAGTTTTGTCCCTATTGTACTGTCTATTGCCCGCTCTGGTTTACTGATCTATTGCTACGTCCTGACTATCCGTTCTGTCTAATCCTTTGGTACTGTCGTGCTATCTTGTGCTCTGATCTCGGCCTGTCCTGGTTTTCGTCCCTGTCTTTGCCCCTTGGTAACTTTATCTCGTAGTTACCCTGCTAGGAGTTTTCCTGCAGTTCCTAGATCTCTGGAGCTTAGGCCACGCCCCCAGCAGTCATGTACTGCAGGTCCTGTTAGTCTGCAGTACACATCATCCACTACTGCTGCCTCTGAGAGAAGTGTGGCCGGCTCCGCCCCTTGGCAGTCACATGCTGCGGAAGGTCCTGTTCTACAGAAACACACGTCTACAGGTATCTTGGGGCACAGTTGGTTCACTCAGGACACGTGCACTGGCTCAGTGAGCATGTGCAGTGCGGTGTCCCTGACATTATAGCTGACCATTACAGTCTTTCCCTGGTGGTGGGGTGTTAGCACATTATGGATCCGGTACGGGCTCTCACTGAGCAGGTTAATGAGCTCTCCCAGCTTATGCAGAAGCTGTCTATAGAGCAGCAAAACCTGGTTCAGTCGCATCAACAGGTACAGAGAGATGTGGCAGACGCTCTAATGGGGTCTGTTCCGTCGGGGTTCCAGGAGGGGGGCCCCACTGATGTATCTCTTGCGGACCCCGACCCCCCCTGGAAAATTACCCGACAATTTTTCTGGAGATAAAAAATTGTTTAGGGTTTTTAAGGAGGGATGCAAGTTGTTCTTTGAATTGCGTTCCCGGACCTCTGGAAATGAAAGGCAGAGGGTGGGGATCGTAATGTCCTTATTAAGGGGGGCTCCGCAAGCATGGGCTTTCTCTCTCTCTTCCTCTGCTCCTGAACGTATGTCTGTGAACCTGTTCTTTGAGGCTCTGGGGCACATTTATGATGAGCCTGATAGAGTGCGTCTGGCTGAGGATATGGTGATGAGTGTGACACAGGGGAGGAACTCTGCTGAATGGTTCTGCTCAGAGTTCAGACGTTGGACCGCGGAAGTATCTTGGAATGATGCCGCCCTGAGGGGGTTGTTCCGCAGGGGCCTATCTGACCGTCTGCAGGACGCTCTGGCATTACATCCTCCTCCCGATACTCTGGAGGACGCCATGATGCAGGCGGTCCGTATGGACCGGAGACTCCGTGCTAGGGGAATGATGCAACAAGAGACTCCCTTGTACTCCAAATTGTGTTACACCGCTCCCGCATCTGAGCCCATGGAGATGGAGGCTGTCTCAGGAAAGGAACGAGAGAGAAGACACCGTAAAGACAACAGTCTATGCTTTTACTGTGGAGCCTCTGGACATTGGAAAAGGGACTGTCCTTCCTGCCCTTCTTCTGTAAAAACGTCAGGAAAATGACTGAGTCTGGGCGACAATCGTGGAGGTTGCCCAGACTCCCAGGTACATTTTTTTTTGCTTGCTAAAATGGTGCTCCAGGTTGAATTGGAACTTGCTGGCGGTTCTGTTATGACCACCGCCTTTGTTGACTGTGGTTCCTCCATTAATCTGATTGATGCCCAATTTGTGACTCTTAATAAGATAGGGACAGTCAGGTTGAAAGATCCTGTTAAAATTGTGGCGGTGGATTCATCCCCTCTTGCCCGGGATGGAATTTGTTTTATGTCTGAAGTTTTTTCTATGAAAGTGGGTTCCACTCACGTGGAAAAATTAAGTTGCTTTATTCTGAATAATCTGCCTGCAGGACTGGTATTGGGGATGCCCTGGCTGCAACGCCACAATCCTCTCATTGATTGGGCAAAAGGGGAGATCACCCGATGGGGATGTAATAATAATGGTCTGTGTTGTAACTCCGTTTCTCTTGTCAAACCGATAAAATCTGTATCTGTGTCGTCTGTCAGTCTGGAGGGTATTCCGGAGTACCTGAAAGACTTTGAAGACGTATTTTCCGAAAGTGAGGCTGAGGCGCTCCCACCACATAGACCCTATGATTGCGCCATTGATTTGTTACCTGGAGTCAAATTACCCAAGGCTCGTTTGTTTAATTTGTCCGGGCCTGAGCGCCAAGCCATGAAAGAGTACATCAAAGAAAGTGTTCGCAAAGGGCATATTCGGCCCTCGGTGTCACCCGTGGCAGCGGGGTTTTTCTTTGTAAAGAAAAAAGATGGTGGGTTACGACCGTGTCTCGACTTTCGGGAACTGAACAAAATTACCGTTAAGAACACGTACCCTCTCCCGTTGATTCCCGATCTATGCAATCAACTCACGGGGGCCAAATGGTTTTCTAAGCTCGATCTACGAGGGGCTTATAACCTTATAAGGATCCGGGAGGGGGACGAATGGAAAACAGCATTCCTGACAACTGAGGGGCTATTTGAAAATCTGGTTATGCCCTTCGGTCTCACTAATGCCCCTGCTGTTTTTCAGAACTTCATCAATGTTGTTTTTTCTGATTTAATTGGACGTTATGTAGTCATTTACCTGGATGACATTCTGATATACTCAAAAGACAGTCAGTCACACTTGCATCATTTACGTGCGGTTCTTATGAGACTCCGGGAGAACCATTTGTATGCTAAGCTGGAGAAGTGTTTATTTTTTATGCAAGAATTATCTTTTCTGGGTGTAATTGTATCCGGGGAGGGATTCCGCATGGATCCAGGGAAGGTTCAGGCCATTACAGATTGGGTGCAGCCTCATGATCTGAAGGGGTTGCAATGATTTTTGGGCTTCGCTAACTATTATAGGAAGTTCATTAAAGGGTTTTCACAGGTAGTGAAACCTTTGACGGACCTCACTCTTAAGGGGGCAGAGGTAAAAAATTGGTCCGTGGCCGCAAAAAATTCCTTCCTTACATTGAAGAAATGCTTTACTTCAGCCCCTGTGTTGGTACAACCCGATTCATCAAGACCTTTTATCGTGGAGGTCGACGCTTCGGAAGTGGGGGTGGGGGCAGTGTTGTCCCAGGGCCCCTCTACCCTGACTAATCTTAAACCCTGTGCCTTTTTCTCTAAAAAGTTCTCTTCGGCAGAGAGAAACTATGATGTCGGCAACAGGGAATTGTTAGCGGTCAAACTGGCCTTTGAAGAATGGAGGCATTTTTTGGAGGGGGCCGCTCATCCCATTACGGTCATCACTGATCATAAGAACCTGGCCTATATCGAGTCCGCTAAGAGATTGACCCCAGACAGGCTCGGTGGGCACTTTTTTTTTCTCGCTTTCATTTTACCATCACATTCCGACCAGGGTCTAAAAATGTAAAGGCAGATGCCTTATCCCGAAGTTTTGATTCTGTGTCCCCTCCAGAACCTCCTTCCTCCATTCTTCAACCGGGAGTGGTTGTAGCCGAAGTCTCCTCTGAGTTACAGAGAGAGATTCTGGAAGCACAAGCACAAGCTCCCAGGAATAAACCCCCAGGTAAATTGTTCGTACCCGAACAGCTCCGTCTCACACTCCTGCAAGAATTTCATGATTCTGTGTTAAGTGCACACCCTGGTATTGCAGCTACCCGGGGGGCAGTGGCTAGAGGTTTTTGGTGGCCCTCTATGGGTACTGATATTAAAAATTTTGTTAATACTTGTGGGGTGTGCGCTCGCTCTAAAAGCTCTCAGGTCCGGCCGGCCGGGGAATTGGTGCCTTTGCCAATTCCGGATAAACCATGGACACACCTGTCCATGGACTTTATCACTAATCTTCCCTCATCCAAGGGCAATTCAGTGGTATGGGTAGTGGTTGATAGATTTTCTAAGCAAGCCCACTTTGTGCCGTTACCCGCGTTGCCGTCTGCTGAAACCTTGGCCCGTTTGTTTATACAGCACATAGTTCGGTTGCATGGAGTGCCTGTGAATGTGGTGTCGGACAGGGGTGTGCAGTTTGTGGCCAGGTTTTGGAGAGTGTTCTGTAAGAAGTTGGGGTCACATTGTCATTCTCCTCTGCCTATCACCCGGAATCCAACGGACAGACTGAACGCACCAATCAGTCGTTGGAGCAGATTCTGAGATGCCTGGCCTCCTCCAGACAGGAAGATTGGTGTGAGGTTTAACCCATGGCAGAATTTGCGTTCAACTGTCGTATCAATCAGTCTACCTTGAAAGTCTCCTTTTCAGGTCAATTATGGGTTTGTTCCGCAGTTTGGGGAATTTTCCCGTATGGATTCTGGTTGTCCTGGTGCCAAAGGGATGGTTCAACAGTTAAAAAACCTTTGGAGGGAGGTTCAGGGGAACATCTCCAAAGCCCAGAAGAAGTACAAACATTTTGCGGACAGGAGGGGGTTGGGTCCTGTGTTGACAGTGGGGGAAAAGGTCTGGTTGTCCACCCGTAACATCAAACTTTAGATACCCTCTATGAAGCTGGGCCCCAAATTTATTGGCCCATACAAGATTGTAGAGGTGATCAATCCAGTGGCGTACAGGCTTCAGTTGCCCACCTCCTTCAAAATATCTAACGTCTTCCACAGGTCCCTATTAAAACCTGTGGGGACGGTTAGAGAAGATCCCTCATCCGTGGTTCCACCAGTATTGGTAGAGGGTCAACTGGAGTACGAGGTAGGGCGCATCATTGATTCGCGGTGGGTGCGCCGGAGACTTCAGTACCTTATTCATTGGAAGGGATACTCCATTGAAGATCGGTCATGGGTTCCGGCCAGTTCGGTACATGCCGATCGACTGGTACAGGCTTTTCATGCCAGATATCCTGAGAGGCCTGGAGGTCCAGTGGCCCCCCATTAAGGGGGGGTACTGTCATGGTATAGGACATGGTTAATGTCCTGTCCATTCAGGGTTAACTTTTGCTGGCCTCCCTTTGGATCTGGGAGGGTATTTATACCCAGTCCAGAGGAAGATTCTCTGTCAGCTATACTTTCGTTGTGACTGTGTATTTGACTCCCCTGGTTTGCATGTATACTGCTCTGCTTGTTTGATTCCCGTGTATGACCCGGTCTGTTTGCTCACTCTGCTCTCTGTCTCACGTTTTGCTTATATTGTCTTCTCCGGTTTTGACCTCCTGGCTTGGCTATCGATACTCTGTTACAGTTTTGTCCCTATTGTACTGTCTATTGCCCGCTCTGGTTTACTGATCTATTGCTACGTCCTGACTATCCGTTCTGTCTAATCCTTTGGTACTGTCGTGCTAGCTTGTGCTCTGATCTCGGCCTGTCCTGGTTTTCGTCCCTGTCTTTGCCCCTTGGTAACTTTATCTCGTAGTTACCCTGCTAGGAGTTTTCCTGCAGTTCCTAGATCTCTGGAGCTTAGGCCACGCCCCCAGCAGTCATGTGCTGCAGGTCCTGTTAGTCTGCAGTACACATCATCCACTACTGCTGCCTCTGAGAGAAGTGTGGCCGGCTCCGCCTCTTGGCAGTCACATGCTGCGGAAGGTCCTGTTCTACAGAAACACACGTCTACAGGTATCTTGGGGCACAGTTGGTTCACTCAGGACACGTGCACTGGCTCAGTGAGCATGTGCAGTGCGGTGTCCCTGACACTTTCTTTCTATCTCTCTGTTCTTTCTTTCTTTCCCCTCTCTTTTTCTCTTTCTTTCTTTCTTTCTTTCTTTCTTTCTTTCTTTCTTTCTTTCTTTCTTTCTTTTCTTTCTTTCTTTCTTTCTTTCTCTTCTTTCTTTCCCTCAATCTTTCTCTTTCTCTCTGTTCTTTCTTTCCCCTCTTTCTTTCTCTCTGTTCTTTTTTTCCCATCTTTCTTTCTCTCTCTGTTCTTTTTCTTTCTTTCTCTCTGTTCTTTCTTTCCCCTCTTTCTATCTCTCTGTTCTTTCTTTCTTTCTTCCTCTCTCTCTGTTCTTTCTTTCGTCTTCTTTCTTTCTTTCTTCTCTTCTTCTTCTGTTTTTTCCCTCTTCTCTTTCTTTCTTTCTGTTTATTTCTCTCTCTCTGTTCTTCTTTCTTTTCTCTTCTTCTTCTTTTCTCTCCTCTGTTTTTCTTTCCCCTATCTTTCTCTCTTTTCTCTCTGTTCTTTCTTTCTCTCTTTCTGTTCTTTCTTTTTTCCCTTTCTTGTTCTCTCTCTCTTCTCCCTTTTCTGTTTTTTTTTCTGTTTTTTCCCTCTTTCTCTCTTTTTCTTCTCTGTTTTCTTTTTGTTCTTTTGTTCCCCCTCTTTCTTCTTTCTTCTTTCTCTCTTGTTCTTTCTTCTTTCTTATCTCTCTTTCTTTCTTTCTTTCCCCTCTCTTTTTTTCTTTCTTTCTTTCTTTCTTTCTTCTCTGTTCTTTTTTCTTTCTCTTTCTTTCTTTCTTTCTTTCTTTTCTTTTCTTTTCTTTCTTTCTTCTTTCTTCTTTTCTTTCTCTCTCTTTCTTTCCCTCTTTCTTTCTCTTTCTCTCTTTCTTTCTTTCCCTCTTTCTTTCTCTCTGTTCTTTTTTCCCATCTTTTCTTTCTCTCTCTTTCTTTTTCTTTCTTCTCTCTGTTCTTTCTTTCCTCTTTCTATTCTCTGTTCTTTCTTCTCTTTCTTCCTCTCCTCTCTGTTCTTTCTTTCTCTCTGTTTCTTTCTCTTTCTTTCTTTCTCTTTCTTTCTTTCCCCTCTTTCTTTCTTTCTGTTATTTCTCTCTCTCTGTTCTTTCTTTCCTCTTTCTTCCTCTCTCTCTGTTCTTTCTTTCCATCTTTCTCTCTATCTCTCTGTTCTTTCTTTCTCTCTTTGTTCTTTCTTTCCTTCTTTCTCCTCTCTCCTCTGTTGTTTTCTTTACCCTCTTTCTTTTTTTCTCTGTTCTTTTGTCTGTCCCCTCTTTCTTTCTCTCTTCTGTTTCTTTTTCTCTATCTCTCTGTTCTTTCTTTCCCCTCTTTCTTCTTTCTTTCTTTCTCTCTCTTCTGTTCTTTCCCTCTTTCTTTCTGTTCTTTTTTTCTTCTCTCTCTCTCTGTTCTTTCTTTCTTTCTCTCTCTGTTCTTTCTTTCTTTCCCCTCTTTCTTTTTTCTCTGTGTTCTTTCTTTCCCCTTTTTTTCTCTCTCTTATTCTTTCTTTTTCTCTCTGTTCTTTGTTTCTCTGTTCTTTCTTTCCCCTCTTTCTGTCTCCCTCGCTGTTCTTTCTTTCTCTCTCTGTTCTGTTTTTCCTCTTTCTTTCTTTCTCTGTTCTTTCTTTCCCATCTGTCTTTCTTTCTCTCTCTGTTCTTTCTTTCCCCTCTTTGTTTCTCTCTCCTTCTCTGTTCTTTCTTTCCCCTCTTTCTTTTTCTCTCTCTGTTCTTTTTTTGTCCCCTCTTTCTCTGTTGTTTCTTTCTTTCCCGTCTTTCTTTCTTTCTCTCTCTGTTCTTTCTTTCCCGTCTTTCTCTCTCTCTTTGTTCTTTCTTTCCCCTCTTTCTTTCTCCCTCCCTCTCTGTTCTTTCTTTCCCCTCTTTCTTTCTCCGTCTCTGTTCTTTCTTTACCCTTTCTTTGTTTATTTCTTTCTCTCTCTACGTTCTCTCTGTTCTTTCTTGCTTTCCCCTCTTTCTTTCTCTCTCTCCTTTTCGTTTCTTTTTCTCTCTGTTCTTTCTTTTACTCAGTACCAGTGTGTCACAGTACCAGTCACTGTGCCCTCAGTACCAGTCAGTGTGATCACCAGGTGCTAAATGGGTGTGGTTTGGGAAAGGTGGTGAACATGGGTGTGACTAGTTCGGAAATGGGGTGTGGTCGGGGACAGTGGCCGCTCCGTACACCTCGTACACACGGCTCTGCTCCGTAACACCTCCGTTACACACCGCCGGCTCCGCTCCGTACACCTCGTACACGCAGGGCTCCGCTCCATACACCTCATACACCCTCGGCTCCGCTCGTACACCTCGTACACACACGGGTCCGCTCCGTACACCTCATACACGCACGGCTCCGCTCCGTACACCTTGGGCCCACGCACGGCTCCCTCCGTACACCTCGTACACGCACGGCTCCAC
The DNA here is from genome assembly GCA_033576555.1 of Oophaga sylvatica. Lineage (NCBI taxonomy): Eukaryota > Metazoa > Chordata > Amphibia > Anura > Dendrobatidae > Oophaga > Oophaga sylvatica. Next base: position 298,358,052 of record JARQOD010000002.1, read on the forward strand.
TCCGTACACTTCATACACAATCGGCTCCGCTCCATACACCTCGTACACACACGAGTCCGCTCTGTACACCTCGTACACACGTGGCTCCGCTCAGTACACCCTGTACACACACGGGTCCGCTCCGTACACCTCGTACACACACGGCTCCACTCCGTACACCTCGCGCACACACGGCTCCGCTCTGTACACCTCATACACACACCGCTCCGCTCCGTACACCTCGCACACACACCCTCCGTACACCTCATACACACACAGCTCTGCTACATCCACGCTGTAAACCCCTCCTGACCCCAAACATAAACTTACCTTCATCCAGCACCATGACAACCAGCACAGCAGAGGGAACCTGACCATGTGACCCCTAACTCCTCCCTCACAGGTGACCTCATCATAGGTCCTGTGCGCACAGAGGAGGACAGCTACAGTAACAAAGTCATTGCTCTGCTGTAAGAAGCTGAAGTGGAGAGCTGGGAGGGCGAGGAAGGGGTGCATGGGGGCGTGGCGGCATCTCTCACTGCCGGACACATAGCACTGTGCGCAGGAGTGTAAACTGACTGTGTGACTCAGCAGGGATTAAGGAGAGCCGGCACCACACCACGTGTTCTGAGTTCCGCTCTACCGCCCCCTAACTTCAGTGAGGAGCCGCCGCCTGAGACAAAAGGCTCAATTCGCCTCATTATAGGTGCGCCCCTGCCCATAACATTAAACTGTCAGCTGAACCCACTGATATAGATAAGGCCAGCTGACAGTCTGTGTGTGGTTCGTACGTGACAGATGGTTGTTAGGGTAGATAAGGATCCTTGTCTGATTTTGGACTACCTATCCATTTGTTCTGTAAAATTTAAACTGCCACCAGAGACGTCTGACCCTCTCATAGAGAATAAGAGGACTTGGGCGCCCTCCTGTGCATGCAGAATTGGGTGAGCTGCCAGCCAAAGGTTCGTCCGACAGTTATCTAAAGTTTATGAGGGGCTTTAACTGACTTCTAATGCCTCCCAAACAGGACTATGGGCTCTTTCTCCAGAAAATACCATATACATGTGTACAGGATTCGTGTTAATCATCAAACAAAAATTGAAAGAACAACTGTGAGGAAGTTCTCAGGAATTTATACCAACTCAACATCACATGCATCACCCCAAGCGATGAGCCTTTGAAATGCAAATTATTCCAAATTTATGCAAACATTAGGATCATCCTATTGTTTTGTTTTCAATGTTTTATTTATTGAGAATCACTAGGTGAAAAGCCTCAGCATAAATATATTATCTAATCAAACATGAGAGACAGAAGAAGCAAATAGTACAGTATTCATAGAAAAATATTTAGAATTGAGAGTTCTCAGTGGTTGATACCTTTTAACACTAGAAGTCCCAGAGAGGGGTCATTTAACATTTCTACCTTTGGAACCCAGAGACAGGTCGAATGACCTGAAGGATTTTAGCTAACATCCTATAATCACCATCTTTTGTTCTGTAATTAAGGCCATTACTGTCGCACCACAGGAGGTTGTTGCTTTCCATTGAGTTTAGCCATTTAAGCCCCCCCCCCGTCTCACACAGCGATCTCGCTAGCGAGATCGCTGCTGAATCACTAGTTTTGTGACGCAGCAGCGATCTCCCCAGCGATATCGCTGTGTGTGACATTCAGCGACATCAGCCCCCCTGCTGGGTATCGCTGATCGTCGCTGAATGTCCTGGACATTTTTTTGATCGCTGATCTCCCGCTGACAGGCACGCATCGCTGCGGTGACAGGCAGGAGACCAGCGATCCGCTGGTAACCAAGGTACACAGCGGGTTTCCAGGCGCGGGGCTGGCCTAGAAACCCACTGTGTACCTTGGATACCAGCACCCTGATGCAGGGAGCTGGTAACCAAGGTACACAGCGGGTTTCCAGGCACCGCGCAGCGCCTGGAAACCCGATGTGTACCTTGGTTACCAGCTCCCTGCATCAGGGCGCTGGTATCCAAGGTACACTGCGGGTAACTAAGCGATGTTACCCGCAGTGTCGCTGTGCTGATCGCTGCCCTGAGCTGCCTGTTTGGCAGCTCAGCAGCAATCATGTAGAGATACACCAGCGATCCTGATCGTTGTTGGGATCGCTGGTGTATCGCTATGTGAGACCCGGGCTTAAGCGAGATCGCTAACGAGATCGCTACTGCGTCATCGATTTTATGACGCAGTAGCGATCTCGTTAGCAACTTAGCTGTGTGTGACATGTAGCGGCAATGTGGCCCCTGCTGAGATGTCGTTGATCGCTTATGGACGTTCTGAGCCGTTTTTTGGTCGTTGGTGTCCCGCTGGTGAGTCTGAATCGCTGAGTGTGACACCCTTTATGAACGACTTCACCAGCGTCGCAGGTGGGACTAGGTTTTCCCAACGACCGCAGAGGTCGTTATACAGATCGCTGATGAGATGTGTTTGGAATCTAACTAGCGACCACATAGCGATCGCACTAGCGATCTCGCCAGGTCGTGTCGTTGTCGTGATCGCTGGTGCGATCGCTAAGTGTGACAGTGCCTTAAGGGTCATTTAACCCTCTTTCAGGACTTCAGGGGGGAGCTCGAAATTTCTGGGACTTCTAGTGTTAATGGCTAACTGAAAAGATGGAAACAAATTGCAAGCTTTCGAGACTACTCAGGTCTCTTCATCAGGCAAAGACTAATACAAAATCTGAAGAATCACATATTTTTACACAACACAGAGAAAAAAGTGTCGCTGTCCATTTGTGCACGTTTCTTCAGAAGTGGTTTTAGTTCCATAAAGATGCGGTACATTCTGGTATCCTCCATTTTGATACAGGAAAGATGTATATCTTTGTACCGTGTTAGCCAGTAGATAGAAAAATATTTAAGCCCGGGTCTCACATAGCGATACACCAGCGATCCCAACAACGATCAGGATCGCTGGTGTATCGCTACATGATCGCTGCTGAGCTGCCAAACAGGCAGCTCAGGCAGCGATCAGCACAGCGACACTGCGGGTAACATCGCTTAGTTACCCGCAGTGTACGTTGGATACCAGCGCCCTGATGCAGGGAGCTGGTAACCAAGGTACACATCGGGTTTCCAGGCCTGCGCGGTGCCTCGAAACCCGCTGTGTACCTTGGTTACCAGCTCCCTGCATCAGGGCGCTGGTATCCAACGTACACAGCAGGTTTCTAGGCACAGCCCCGCGCCTGGAAACCCGCTGTGTACCTTGGTTACCAGCGGATCGCTGGTCTCCCGCCTGTCACACGCAGCGATGCGTGCTGGCCAGCGGGAGACCAGCGATCAAAAAAATGTCCAGGACATTCAGCGACGATCAGCGATACCCGGCAGGGGGGCTGATCGTCGCTGAATGTCACACACAGCGATATCGCTGGGGAGATCGCTGCTGCGTCACAAAACGCTGTGTGAGACGGGGGCTTTAGAATTGAGAGTCCTCAGTGGTTGATACCTTTTAATGGCTAACTGAAAAGATTAACTAATCATTAAAAGGTATCAACCACTGAGTGGGGAACCACTTATGTAACAGGAGAGGTGTTGTATACCAATGAGTTATTATTTTGTAGCTGTTTTCTTGGGCTCTCACACATTGTGAAGGGCCATATGAAGATTTATAAATTAGATTAATTTGGGAATCAGAGAAAGAGTGGCCTAATTCTTTTTCCCATCTCAGCAGAAAGGCTCTTTTCGGAGGTAATTGTTTTAAAAGCAGCATATTATAGAGAGCAGAAAGCACTTTTTTCGGGGGTTTTGTTTGGGAACAGGATCATCTTATTGAATCTTAATAAAGTGGCCCAATTATAAGAAAATGTAACAATGGGAAAATAATAACAACAAAGGCTAGGTTTTATGTGAATCAATATGATTCATTAACTTAGAGGAAAGGATAAAAAATATAGTCCCAATACAGCTATATCTGCTCACATATTCATTATTTTATAATTCCTATATAAAGCCGAAAAATATTTAGACTTGAGAGTCCTCAGTGGTTGAGAGTCCTCAGTCTAAATATTTTTCTATCTACTGAGGACTCTCAAGTCTAAATATTTTTCTATCTACTGGCTAACACGGTACGAAGATATACATCTTTCCTATATATAAAGCTGGTAATTCTCATATTTGTAACATATTCAAATAAGCAAAAAAATGTATAAACTTTTCTAAACTAAAATAACTTGGTAAACGCCTGACATATTACATAACTCAACAGTAGATTCAGTTTGACAATATACTTTACATATAAAGGTGATATTGTTTCTAAAGGGAACCTGACAGGAGATTCATGCTGTCTGAAACCCCGGCTGTCATGATTCAGAGACCGGATGCTCTAGTATATGTCTGTGTGTTTTACTCTGGAAAAAATGCTGTAGTGTTTAGAAAAAACACTATCATACTGTAAAACAATAGCATTCCCTATACACCTATACACATAAGTAGTGAGAGACCTGTGAGTTCTGGGGAGTAGTGCTCGAGAAGCTGTCAGGGTCTCTTATTAATTTACTTGCTTTTTTTAAAAAAATATTTTTTTGAAGATTATTCAACATATTAAGGTTATAACATAGAACAGAAGAGCAAACAGTATGTCTTATTGCTCATTAATAATAATGCCTGGCAAATTTAACCTTGTCCTTAGCATACCATGGGTGTAATACCTTAATCAAAACCAAAAGAGTATGTGCGCCCACCGTGTGGTACTGATGCAGCACACGGTTGCCACACATGTGCAACACGTATTACACACACGGACACTGACATCTCCGGTACCATTTTGACATTAGCGAGAGTGCCGTGGAAAATTTTTAACAGCGCTCGTGCTAACGTCAATTAGGTGAAGTGAAGTTTGTTGGCTATGAACTCCCAGGACCTTTCTGATGTCTGACAGGTTATAGGAGTTCACTGCGAGACACTGGGCAGCGGTTGCAGATGCTGCTTAGTGTCTCTGCTGGATATCAGGCTGTATGGTGGCATCATGCAACCATGCAGCCTGCAATCTAGATGTAGCAGAACTAGACCCATCGTGGGACAAATGGATTATCATCTTCTCAGTGGACAGGTGAGGAATATTGTTTTTTGTTATTTTAATTCTTTTGCATGGGACAATGGCATCACTGGAATGGGTGATTCGGTAAGTGTCGTTTAATTTATATTTATTAAAGGAGTCTGCGTATTTCTTTCAACTAAAGGACTTTATCCTGTGTATGTGTGTTATTATACAATATTACTATGAGGTTAGTAATGGGGGTGCCTTATAGAGCCTTTCCATTACTAATCTCTGGGCTTGATGTCACCTAACAATACAAAGGTGACATCAACCCCCCCCAACTATTACTCCACTTGCCACCACTACAGGGCAAGTAGGAAGAGCGAGGCTAAGTGCCAGAATTGGCACATCTTATATCTGGGGCGGTTGAGAGCTGATGATTTTAGCCTTGGGGGCCAATATCCATGGCCACCTCCCAGGCTATTAACCCCTCTCTGACATCAGACGTACTATCCCGTCCATAAAACCCGTGACAATCTGACCACGGACGGGGTAGTACGTCATAGCGATCAGCTGCGCTCCTGGGGGGAGCGCAGCTGATCGCCGCCGGGTGTAGCTGATTATCACAGCTGACACCCGGGACTGTGTGCCAGGAGCGGTCACGGACCGCTCCCGGCACATTAACCCCTTGCACACCGCGATCAAACATGATCGCGGTGTACTGGGGGCACAGGGGAGCATCACACAGGGGAGCTCCCTGCGCGCCCCCCTGAGACCCTCAGAACAACGCGATGTGATCACGCTATTCTGAGGGCTTCCTCCCTCCCAGGACCCGGATCCAAGATGGCGCCGGGTCCTGGAGGGAGGCGGCTTCCTCAGTGCCTGCCTGAGAGCAGGCACTGAGAAGCCTGCAGCGCTGTCTGTGAGATCGCTGGTCTCACAGAGTGCTGTGCACACTGTGAGACCAGCGATCTGACATTTTACAGTGATGTCCCACCCTGGGACAATGTAAAAAAGTAAAAAAAATAAAAATAAACGTGTAAAAAAAAAAATTCCAAAATAAATTAAAAAAAAAAAAAAATATTCCCCAATAAATTCATTTCTTCCTGTAAATAAAAAAAATAAAACAATAAAAGTACACATATTTGGTATCGCCGCGTCCGTAACGACCCCCCCCATAAAACTGTCCCACTAGTTAACCCCTTTTGTGAACCCCTTAAAAAAAAACAAAAAAAAACAAAGCAAAAAATCAGTGCTTTATCATCATACCGCTGAACAAAAAGTGGAATAACACGCGATCAAAAAGACCGATATAAATAAACATGATACCGCTGAAAACGTCATCTTGTCCCGCAAAAAACGAGCCGTCACACAGCATCATGAGCGAAAAAATAAAAAAGTTATAGCTCGCAGAATAAGGCGATGCAAAAATAATTATTTTTTATATAAAATTGTTTTTATTCTATAAAAGCACCAAAACATAAAAAAATGATATAAATGAGGTATCGCCATAATCGTACTGACCCGAAGAATAAAACTGCTTCATCAATTTTACCACACGCGGAACGGTATAAACGCCTCCCCCAAAAGAAATTCATGAATTGCTGATTTTTGTTCATTCTAACCTCCCAAAAATGAAATAAAAAGTGATCAAAAAATGTCACATGCTCAAAAATAGTACCAATAAAAACGTCAACTCGTACCGCAAAAAATAAGACCTCACATGACTCTGTGGGCCAAAATATGCAAAAATTATAGTTCTCAAAATGTGGTGATGCAAAAACTATTTTTTGCAATAAAAAGCGTCTTTTAGTGTGACAGCTGCCAATCATAAAAACCCGCTATAAATAGTAAATCAAACCCCCCTTTATCACCTCCTTAGTTAGGGAAAAATAATAAAATTACAAAAATGTATTTATTTCCATTTTCCCATTAGGGTTATGGTTAAGGTTAGGGTTGCGGCTAAAGTTAGGGTTAGGGTTGGCGCTAAAGTTAGTATTAGGGTTATGGTTGGGATTAGGGATAGGGGTGTGTTAGGGTTAGGTTTGTGGTTAGGGTTGGGACTAGGGTTAGGGGTGTGTTGGGGTTAGGGTTGGAGTTAGAATTGGGGGGTTTCCGCTGTTTAGGCACATCAGGGGCTCTCCAAATGTGACATGACGTCTGATCTCAATTCCAGCCAATTCTGCGTTGAAAAAGTCAAACGGTGCTCCTTCCCTTCTGACCTCTGCCATGCGCCCAAACAGTAGTTTACTCCCACATGGGGTATCAGCGTACTCTGGACCCTAAGAGTTATTGTGCAATTTGTCCTATTTCTTCTGTTACCCTTGGGAAAATAAAAAACTTAGGGCAAAAATATCATTTTTTAAAAAAAAAATGATTTTTTTTGTTTTTACGGCTGTACGTTATAGACTTCTGTGAAGCACTTGGGGCTTCATAGCGCTCACCACACATCTAGATAAATTCCTTGTGGGGTCTATTTTCCAAAATGGGGTCACTTGTGGGGGGTTTCCACTGTTTAGGCACATCAGGGGCTCTCCAAATGCGACATGACGCCCCCAGACCATTCCATCAAAGTCTACAATCCAAAACGTCACTACTTCCCTTCCGAGCCCCAACGTGTACCCATACAGTAGTTTTCTCTCACATATTGGGTATCCGCGTACTCAGGACAAATTGGACAACAAATTTTTGTGTCCAATTTCTCCTGTTACCCTTGTGAAAATAAAATATTGGGGGCGAAAAAAATAATTTTTGTAAAAAAAAAAAAATATTTTTTATTTTTATGGCTGTTCGTTATAAACTTCTGTGAAGCACTTAGGGGTTCAAAGTGCTCACCACACATCTAGATAAGTTCCTTGTGGGGTCTATTTTCCAAAATGGGGTCACTTGTGGGGGGTTTCCACTGTTTAGGTGCATCAGGGGCTCTCCAAATGCGACATGACGCCCCCAGAGCATTCCATCAAAGTCTGCAATCCAAAACGTCACTACTTCCCTTTCGAGCCCCAACGTGTACCCATACAGTAGTTTTCTCCACATATTGGGTATCAGCGTACTCGGGACAAATTGGACAACAACTTTGGTCTAATTTCTCCTGTTACCTTGTGAAAATAAAATATTGGGGCAAAAAATAATTTTTGTAAAAAAAATATTTTTTGTTTTTATGGCTGTACGTTATAAACTTCTGTGAAGCACTTGGGGCTTCATAGCGCTCACCACACATCTAGATAAGTTCCTTGTGGGTCTATTTTCCAAAATTGGGTCACTTGTGGGGGTTTCCACTGTTTAGGCGCATCAGGGGCTCTCCAAATGCGACATGACGCCCCAGACCATTCCATCAAGTCTACAATCCAAAACGTCACTACTTCCCTTCCGAGCCCCAAGTGTACCCATACAGTAGTTTTCTCCCACATATTGGTATCAGCGTACTCAGGACAAATTGGACAACAACTTTTGGGTCCAATTTCTCCTGTTACCCTTGTGAAAAAAATATTGGGGCGAAAAAATCATTTTTGTAAAAAAAAAAAAAAAATTTTATTTTACGGCTGTACGTTATAAACTTTTGTGAAGCACTTGGGGGTTCAAAGTGCTCACCACATATCTAGATAAGTTCCTTGAGGGGTCTAGTTTCCAAAATGGTGTCATTTGTGGGGGGTTTCCACTGTTGAGGCAGATCAGGAGCTCTCCAAACACGACATGGCATCCAGCCAATTCTGCGTTGAAAAAGTCAAACGGCACTCCTTCCCTTCCAAACTCTGCCATGCACCCAAACAGTGGTTTACCCCCACATATGGGGTATCAGCGTACTCAGGACAAATTGCACAATAACTTTTGGAGTCTTGTTACCCTTGGGAAAATAAAAATTGGAGTGAAAAGATCATTTTTGTGGAAAAAATATGATTTTTTAATTTTACGGCTCTACGTTATAAACTTGTGTGAAGCACTTGGGGGTTCAAATTGCTCACCAAAGATCTAGATAAGTTCCTTAGGGGGTCTAGTTTCCCAAATGGGGTCACTTGTGGGGGGTTTCCACTGTTTAGGCACATCAGGGGCTCTCCAAATGCAACATGGCGTCCAATCTCAATTCCAGCCAATTTTGGTTGGAAAAAGTCAAATGGTGCTCCTTCCATTCCGAGCTCTGCCGTGCGCCCAAACAGTGGTTTCCCCCACAATATTGGGTATCAGCGTACTCAGGACAAATTGGCCAACAACTTTTGGGGTCCAATTTCCTTGGGAAAAATCAAAAATTTGGGACTAAAAAATCATTTTTGTGGAAAATTGTTTCTTTTTTTTTTCACACCCAGGCATTATAAACTTTTGTGAAACACTTGGGGATTCAAAGTGCTCACAACAGATCTAGATAAGTTCCTCAGGGGGTCTAGTTTCCAAAATGGTGTCACTTGTGGGGGGTTTCCACTGTTTAGGCGCATCAGGGGCTCTCCAAACGCGACATGGCGTCCGATCTCAATTTCAGCCAATTTTAGTTTGAAAAAGTCAAACGGCGCTCCTTCCCTTATGAGCTCTGCTGTGCACACATACAGTGGTTTTCCCCACTTATGGGGTATTGGCGTACTCAGGAGAAATTGCACAACAACTTTATCTGTCCATTTTCTTCTTTTACCCTTGTGAAAGTAAAAAAAAGTTTGTAAAAGATCATTTTTGTGGCTAAAAAGTTAAATATTCATTTTTTCCTTCCAACGTTGCTTCAGCTCCTGTGAAGCACCTGAAGGGTTAATAAACTTCTTGAATGTGGTTTTGAGTACCTTGAGGGGTGCAGTTTTTAGAATAGTGTCACTTTTGGGTATTTTCTGCTATATAGACCCCTCAAAGTGACTTCAAATATGAGGTGGTCCCTAAAAAAAATGGCTTTGTAAATTTTGTTGTAAAAATGAGAAATCGCTGGTCAACTTTTAACCCTTATAATTTCCTAAGAAAAAAAAATTTTGATTCCAAAATTGTGCTGTGTAAAGTAGACATGTGGGAAATGTTATTTCTTAACTATTTTGTGTGACATATTTCTCTGTTTTAAGGGAATAAAAATTCAAAGTTTGAAAATTTCAAAATTTTCAAAATTTTCGCCATATTTGCATTTTTTTCAAAAATAAACGCAAGTTATATCGAAGAAATTTTACCAATAACGTGAAGTACAATATGTCACGAGAAAACATTCTCAGAATCGCGAAGATCCGTTGAAGCGTTCCAGAGTTATAACCTCATAAAGAGACAGTGGTCAGGATTGTAAAAATTGGCCCGGTCATTAACGTGCAAACCACCCTTGGGGGTGAAGGGGTTAATATCAGCCCGCAGCTGTCTGCCTAGAGTTTGCTGGTTATTAATTATAGGGGGACCTGTTGTGTTTTGGTAGCAGAGGAGAAAAAGTAAATACGACAATACACCAGAGAAGATGGAACCTATTGGATTGCAGTAACCTGAACTAACCACACAACTAGAGGTAGCCGTGGAGCGTTCCTACGTTGATCCTAGACGCCTTGTCACAGCCTGAGAGATAACTACACCTAAAGGCAGAAAGAGGAAAGCTATCCGGAGCAGATCCCCAAAGAAAATAGGAAGCCCCCAAACATGTAATGGGGGTTAGACAAGAAGAAGCACGGACACAGACAGAAAATAGAATGAGCAAACGCTGGGGCCCAATCTGTCTAGACAGAAAAGTACAGGAAAGGATTCTCACTGCAATCCAAAAAAAACCTAAAAAATACCAACTCTTTTGATTGCAAAAACACCTGAGATCACACGATCTCTACCACCTAAATCAGATCTCTGGTGTAACAAAACTAAGCCGCAGCCACTGAAAAAACAGGAAAAAGCAAATGAACAAATAACAGTGGCTTCAGATAAACTGAGAGGAGCACAAGCCCCAGGAGGGGACCCGGCTGACTTCCACAAAAGTGCAGGGAACTATG
>JARQOD010000002.1:298369040-298450194 GCA_033576555.1 Oophaga sylvatica
CAATGTATCACTTAGTTTACTGGGTGCGGTGGTTGTGACACAATCAGAGTTCTTAGAAGTATCATGAAGCAGAGCTGAGAAGGCTAACCCCACCCACACCAGCCTCTCTGAGTACTTTGTCTATTAATAGAGAGATGCTCATTACAGGAGGGGCAGATTTGGACCAAGAGGCATGTGCCAGCTGTTCACAGAAATGATAATGCCTGGTGATAAAACCTATAGTGTAAGTAAACAACAGCCTGATAAGTGACACTTAATTGAAATCTGTGTTTTAACCCCTATCTCAAGCTGTCCTCAGATTACATAGCAAAAACATGCTGACATATTCAGAAACAGTTAAACCTCCATTGTCCTATGTGCAACACACCCAGAGAGAATTAGTAATATTTTTTTTTATCTTTTTTCATCTTTGATCTTAATTACTCTAGAAGTAAGTACTTGCAATACACTGAAAATGTGGTACATATTGTAAATGTTAGTCGTTAGCAGCAAAACACAATGAAATGTTAGGAAAATGGCAAAACCAGAGAAAAATGCAAAGTTATAATAATGAAATGTTAAAGGACAATTTAAATGATGCATGACCTATAAATATGAAGAAAGAAACAGGAAGCATAGAATAACAATATCATTTTCATCTGCAAATGACAGCCTGATTATTTTATGAGATTAGATTCATTTTTGATGAAGGTGGCCTGTTACATTATTTTAACTCCACAGCTACAACAAGGCTGTTTCCTTACGTCAGTAAATCCAGATACAGTATATACAGAAGGCCGTATCTGCACATCTCAGTCTAATGTAGGAAGTCGATTTAACTACTGTTTATATTAAAAGAGGAACAAAATTATAAATTAGTTAAAAATAACTAAAGCTTTCATTATTCTGAATTTCATCATTTTAATGCAATTAATAGTTTTAAAGTATAATCTAGTGCAGTGCTTGTGAAACTGTAAGCAGGGATTGCTGGGAGGTGCCACTGTTGTTGGTGACGGACAGCTGGGAAGGCACAGACCTTCTCTGCGGCATCACAACTGCTTCCTTTTGTGCTTATTTTAATGTTACAGTGAAATGGCAAGGTCCTAACATCACCTTAGGCCTCTTTCACACATCCGTCTTTTTGTATCAGGCATGATCCGTCCTATGCCTGAAGGGACGGATCCGGCGCTGAAACAAAAAAACTGATGCAACGGATCCGGTTTTTTGCTGGATCCGACCTGAACTTTTGAACCCACAAAAAGAGGGTTTCTGATGCCCGGAGACACTGGAAAATGTAGTAGTAGTAGTAGTAGTAGTAGACCTCGATTTCCAGAATCCGGATCAGACTTTTGCCGGATTGCACAAAAGTTTGATCCGGTTCCATTGAATTCTATTGTTTCCGGCCGCCTGATGCGCCGCTTCAGGCACATCAGGCGGCTCCGGCAAACAAAAAAACGTTACATGCTGCGTTGTGTCCGGCCGCCGGAATGTACATTTCCGCCGGATCCGGACAAAAACGGATACAACGCACTGACATCAGGCGCCATCCGGCGCTAATGAAAGTCAATGCAAAAAACCCAAAAAATGCCGGAGGGCGCCGTCAGGCGCACAACGGATGTGTGAAAGAGGCCTTATTCTGCTTGATGAGTACTCAGTAGAAAAATATTTAGATGCCATGATCTATTGTACTCCAGGTATGCTCGAGACCTGATAGTGTGGCTCTCTACATCTTGACATCATTTGGAAGCATAATGTTCATATTCAACTAGTATCTCAATGTATTTTATTTCACATTAAAGGGGTTGTCCAGGCTGCTCCCGATACCGTCAGCGGCCAGATATGATCAGTTGCAGAGCGGAACAGCACAGCTCCGTTAACTGTATAGTGGCCATTTCAGGGTACTGCAGATCCACCCTCTTTATTGGAATAGGGGCGAATATGCAGTACCTGGCCACAGCCACTCTACCTCTAGTTCCTCATTTAATCACATTTGACCGCCGCCGTCACCAAGAACAGCTTATCGGCAGGGGTATCAGGAGTTGCACCGCCGCCAATCTGATAGTGGTGACCTATCCTAAGGATAGGCCATCAATATAAAAGCACTGGACAACACCTCTAACAGAACTACTTAAAGAGTACTTATCAGTATCTGGGGATGCCCTTTTTTATTCAATAAAAGGTGCCAGCCTTGTGATTTTTCTAATAGTTTACCAAGCACTTACTGACTGGCAATAGCTTTAGTGATTGATCAGTTACCATTCAGTAAATGATGCGACAGTGCTGGGTTAGTGCAAACAGCGAGAAACCACGATAACCTGTGAGATCTCATGCTTTCATTGTGAGTGGCCACAGAGAGTCATGCAAGAGTTTTGCAAGAAAATCGGGCCGTTTCAGGGTACATTAAGGAGTGTTCTATACACGTTTGTCAATAGCTTATATTTAAAAAAAAAAATCACCAGTCTGGCTACCTGCTCTTCTATTAAATAAGAAGGGCAGCCCCAGATTGCTGATAGCTTCTCTTTGAAGGGAATCTGTCACCACATTTGAACTATCTGAACTATTAACCCCTTTATACCCGAGGGTTGTTTGCATGTTAATGACCAGGCCAATATTTACAATTCTGACCACTGTCCCTTTATGAGGTTATAACTCTGGAACGGATCTTGGTGATTCTGAGATCGATTTCTCATGACATATTGTACTTGATGATAGTGGTAAAATGTCTTTGATATAATTTGCGTTTATTTATGAAAAAAACGCAAGTTGGCGAAAATTTTGCAATTTTCAAACTTTTAATTTTTATGCCCTTAAAACAGAGAAATATGTCACACAAAATAGTTACTAAATAACATTTCCCACATGTCTATTTTTAATCAGCACAATTTTGGAACCTACATTTTTTTTGTTAGGAAGTTATAAGGGTTAAAAGTTGACCAGCGATTTCTCATTTTTACAACAAAATTTACAAAACCATTTTTTTAAGGGACCACCTCACATTTGAAGTCACTTTGAGGGGTCTATATGGCAGAAAATACAAAAAAAGTGACACCATTCTAAAAGCTGCACCCTCAAGGTACTCAAAACCACATTCAAGAAGTTTTAACCCTTCAGGTGCTTCACAGGAGCTGAAGCAACGTGGAAGGAAAAAAATGAACATTTAACTTTTTAGTCACAAAAATGATCTTTTACAAACATTTTTTTTATTTTCACAAGGGTAAAAGGAGAAAATGGACAGATAATGTTCTTATTCAATTTCTCCTGAGTACGCCGATAACCCATATGTGGGGGAAAACCACTGTTTTGGCACACGGCAGGGCTCGGAAGGGAAGGAGCGCCGTTTGACTTTTCCAAACCAAAATTGGCTGGAATCGAGATCGGATGCCATATCGCGTTTGGAGAGCCCCTGATGTGCCTAAGCAGTGGAAACCACCCACAAGTGACACCATTTTGGAAACTAAACCACCAAGGAACTTATCTAGATGTGTGGTGAGCACTTTGAACCCTTAAGTGCTTCACACAAGTTTATAACGTAAAGCTGTGAAAAAAAAATCATATTTTTTCCACAAACAGGATGTTTTAGTCTCCATTTTTTTATTTTCCCAAGAGTAACAGGAGAAAATTGAACCCCAAAAGTTGTTGTCCAATTTGTCTTGAGTACGCTGATACCCCATATGTGGGAAAAACCACTGTTTGGGCGCATGGCAGGGCTGGGAACGGAAGGAGCGCCATTTGACTTTGTCAAGCCAAAATTGTCTGGAATTGAGATCGGACGCCATGTCGCGTTTGGAGAGCCCCTGATGTGCCTAAACAGTGTAAACCCCCCACAAGTGACACCATTTTGGAAACTAGACCCACCAAGGAACTTATCTAGATGTGTGGTGAGCACTTTGAACCCCCAAGTGCTTCACACAAGTTTATTACGTACATTTGTGAAAAAAAATCATATTTTTTCCACAAACATGATGCTTTAGTCCCATTTTTTATTTACCCAAGAGTAAGAGGAGAAATTGGACCCAAAAAGTTCTTGTCCAGTTTGTCCTGAGTACGCTGATACCCAATATGTGGGGGGAACTACTGATTGTGTGCACAGCAGAGCTGAGAAGGGAACCATTTGACTTTTTCAAACCAAAATTGGCTGGAATTGAGATCGGACGCCATGTCGCGTTTGGAGAGCCCCTGATGTGCCTAAACAGTGGAAACTCCCCCAAGTGACACCATTTTGGAAATTAAACCCCCCAAGTAACTTATCTAGATGTGTGGTGAGCATTTTTAACCCCCAAGTGCTTCACACAAGTTTATAATGTAGAGCCATGGAAAAAAAAATCATATTTTTTCCACAAGAATGATCTTTTAGTCCCCAATTTTTTATTTTCCAAAGGGTAAGAGGAGAAATTGGACCACAACAGTTGTTGCCCAGTTTGTACTGAGTACGTTGATACCCCATATGTGGGGGCGAACTACTGTTTGGTCGCACGGCAGAGCTCAGAAGGCAAAGAGCGCCATTTGACTTTTTCAAACCAAAATTGTCTGGAATTGAGACTGGACGCCATGTCGTGTTTGGAGAGACCCTGATGTGCCTAAACAGTTGAAACCCGCACATATAACCCCATTTTGGAAACTAGACCCCCTAAGGAACTTATCTAGATGTGTGGTGAGCACTTTGAACCCCAAAGTGCTTCACTAAAGTTTATAATGCCCTGGAGTGAAAATAAAATATCCTATTTTTTTCTCACAAAAATGATCTTTTAGTCCCAATTTTTTATTTTCCCAAGGGTAAGAGGAGAAATTGGACACCAAAAGTTGTTGTCCAATTTGTCCTGAGTACGCTTGTACCTCATTTGTGGGAAAAACTGTTTGGGCACACGTCGGGAATCAGAAGGGAAGTAGTGATGTTTTGGAATGCAGACTTTGATGGAAAAAACTGTTTGGGCACACGTCGGGGATCAGAAGGGAAGTAATGATGTTTTGGAATGCAGACTTTGATGGAATGGTCTGCGGCATCATGTTCCAGAGCCCCCGATGTGCCTAAACAGTAAAAAAAAAAACACAAGTGACATCATTTTGGAAACTAGACCCCAAGGAACTAGATGTGCCCTCTTTTTGGAACTAATCTGTTTCCTGTAAAGTAAATTAGTAGTACATGGAGGTGTGGTACAATTTGAAGCAATCCTTCATACACAGGCCAGGTTTTTCGGGGCAGGTGTCGCATTGGTAAGTGGTGTCCTTGCGTATTCCCCTTTTGTAACACACTCGGCTTACTTTTCTTCCAGTTGGCAGGACCACCACCGGGAAATGCTGACCTGGTATGATACGAGCACCTTCAGTTCCGGAAGTACTGGGGCCCGCTCCTTCCTGAGCGCCAAACATCAGGGCCTTAACCACTACCTCCTGGAACTGAAGGTATGACATATCGGTGTGGCGTGCACATCGTGACAGCAGGAAAGCATTGAGCATTGCCATTTGTACGATGTGCACGGACAGCTTTTTGTACCACCTTGTCCTTTCTCACCCCCATGTTTTTGTTGTACCCCAGTACACAGTCCGGTTTGCTGTGTATGGTGGTCAAGAGAAGGACATCCCTCTACTCCTTGTACTTGACCACCAGCAGGTGGTCGCTACATTGGGCTCTGCTCTCACCCTTTCTGAGCATCTGCCCAAGTAGAGTCTTCTGGAGGCCTCTCTGATTTTTGCAGATAGTACCACAGGCTGCGGTACCTCGCGCAGAGAGGGATTTGAAGAGTGGGATGCGGGAATAAGTTATCGGTGTATCGAATTTTGAACAGACGTCAAAGTTGGGGTCATCTCGTGGGGGCTCACAGCTCTGATCCTAGGGCAGGTCACCGGCAGGTCATCAAGAAGGGCACAGCGCGGTCACACCGCGGCTGTGCCCTGTGATTGGCGCGATCAACGATTACATCGATTGCGCCAATCAGCAGCTGCCGGCCTTGCTAGGCCTGTCCTAGGCTCCGGCCTAGGATCGGTGCTATTACTGCATCGATCCAGGCAGATACCGGCAGGGCACAGCGCGGTAACACTGCGGCTGTGCCCTGCAATTGGCGCGATCGATGTGATCATCAATCACGCCAATCTGAGGGGTTTTCGCTGGCTGTGCCCTGCGATTGGCGCGATCGACAAGGGGTTTTCGCCGATGCTTGGCGTTGCCAGGCACTGGCCTAGGATCGAGTACATCGGTACTCGATCCTAGCCAGGGACCTCACTGTTTTGTCAATCTGATTGGCTGAAACAATGAGAAAGGCTGCGATTCAGAATTTAACAGCCAATCACAGCGACCTGGAGGTCGGGTGGGCGGAGACAGGCCCTAGGATGAAGACACCATCTTCCTCCAGGTAAGATGGCGTCAGAATTTTAATGCAATCACTGCGACTTAAGTTGCTGTGGCGCATTAAAGGGCATGATGTACTATCCTGTCCATGGTCATACGGGCCCAGGTACCATGGATGGGATAGTACGTCCGATGTCAGAAAGGGGTTAATATGGGCCTACAGGTTATAGACAGCTGAAGAAAAGTCCTGCCTATATGCCTCATATCAGCTGTCTTGTTGTGGATAAATCATCTTATATCTCTTTATATAAATGACCCCTTCCAGGCTATGTTAAGGACGCTGCCTGAAAGATAACTCTGCCTCCAGAGCTTAGGAAGTTATCAGACAAGTAGCTAAGGCCTCTTTCACACATCAGTTTTTTAGAATCAGTCGCAATCCGTCAAAGTGTGAAAAAAACGGATCCTGTGCAGATTGTAAAAGACTGATGAGACAGATCAGTTTTTTTGACGGATTCGTTGGAGCAGCTGTAGGTAGCTTGTGGTAAACTTTGTCCCATGGGGGGGAAGAGAGAGAGAGAAGATTTTTTATGTGCCTGAATGGAAAACTGCAGATACCCTTCAAAAAACGGAATTCGTCACGGATTCAGTCTATTGACGGACAGCGATGGATCCTGTGCCCATAGGCTTCCATTGTAGCCAACGACGGACGGCGGTGGATCCGTCGCTGTCCGACTTTTCGACGTACACAAAAAACGTTCCTATGGCTATTGTCTCCGTACGACGGACAAAGAATTTCCGACGGATCAGTCGACGATGGATGAAACGTGTGGCCATCCGTCGCTAATACAAGTCTATGAGAAAAAAACGGATCCAGCACTGGATCCATTTTTTTCAAAACCTGATGGATTGTGACTGATGGCAAAAAAATGATGTGTGAAAGAGGCCTAACACAGAACAGGAAAAATTAAATTTGTCTTCTTGCAAACACATTTTTGCAGCTCTCTGAATTCTGCTGTATTGCAACAACATTGCAACCCTGTCTGCCTCTGAGATGGAAGCTGAACCTGTAGAGTTCTGCAGTGTGATCAGGAGAGCAGAAAGCGGCCATTACACATCACACTCTCAAGCACTGAAATAGGGCTATATCTTAGTAGGCATACTTACTTATACAACTCTGGAAATGTTATTTATTTCTACACAGGTAAGAATATAATGTAATCATACCTGGTACCAGCCACGGCTCCATCATTTTTCCCCAGGGGTTCATCCAGTTCTACTCCACACCACTCTCCTTTTGCAAAATCCGTCTCTCCTACATAACGAACAACGCCAGTTTTTGTACCACCAACCTGCAAACCAATTTAGAGAGCTTGTAATTCAGAAGTGTAAGATCACAACTAACACAACCACTATAGCTTAGATGAGAGCATTATAAACCTGACATCTGATACATGCTGTCCAAGGTTATGTATTAGGTAGTGACAGCATTACATCAGCCATATATGTTTAACTGTGAACTGCTTTGGCATTTCTGAGTACAACATAGGTTAAAGGCTGCCGGGGACCAAGCTGCACTGGAGACAAGTTGGATAGGCGGGTCACCAATGGCTTCTCCCCTGCTACCTAGGAATGACAGGTCTCTCCCTGCGAGAGCGTTTCAAAGTTAAACACATATGGCTGGGATCGTGCCTGTAGACCGGGCAGCATATACAGTGGGGAAAATAAGTATTTGATATGCTGCCGATTTCACAAGTTTTGCCACCTTCAAAGATTGGAGAGGTAATTTTTATCGTTGGTACAATTCAACTGTGAAAGACAGAATGTTAAAAAAAATCCAGAAAATCACATTGTATGATTTTTACATAATTAATTTGTATTTTATTGCATGACACAAGTATTTGATACAATAGAAAAACAGAACTTAATATTCGGTAAAGAATCCTTTGTTTGCATTTACAGAGTTCAGATGTTTCCAGTAGTTCTTGACCAAATTTGCACACACTGCAACAGGGATTTTGGCCCACTCCTCCATACAGATCGTCTCCAGATCTTTCAGGTTTTGGGGCTGTCGCTGGGTAACATTGAGTTTCAGCTCCCTCTAAAGATTTTCTATTGGGCTCAGGTCTGGAGACTAGCTAGGAACCTCCAGGACCTTGAAATGCTTCTTACGGAGCCACTCCTTAGTTTCCTGGCTGTGTGTTTCAGGTCATTGTCATGCTGGAAGACCCAGCCAACACTCATCTTCAATACTCTTACCAAGGAAAGGAAGTTCTTGGTCAAAATCTCGCGGTACATGACCCCATCCATCCTCCCTTCAATATGGTGTATTCGTACTGTCTCCTTTGAAGAAAAGCACCCCCAAAGTATGATGTTTCCCCCACCATGCTTTATTGTTGTGATGGTGTTCTTGGGGTTGTACTCATTCTTCTTTTTCCTCCAAAAATGGCAAGTGGAATTGATACCGAAAAGTTGTATTTTGGTCTCATCTGATCACATGCCCTTCTCCCATGTCTCATCTGGATCATCCAGATGGTTATTGGTGAACTTCAAATGGGCCTAGACATGTGATAGCGTGAGCTGGGTGACCTTGCGTGCCCTGCAAGATTTTAATCCATGACCGTGGAGTGTGTTACTAACAGTAATGTCTGAGATTGTGGTCTCAGCTCTCTTCAGGTCATTGACCCTGTCCTCCCGTGTAGATCTGGGCTGATTCCTGATCTTTCTTAGAATCATCCTTACCCCACAAGGCAAGATCTTGCATGGAACCCCAGACCGAGGAAAATTGACAGTCATCTTGTGTTTCTTCCATTTTCTAATAATTGCGCCAACAGTTGTTGCCTTCTCACCAAGCTGCTTGTCTATTGACCTGTAGCCCATCCAAGCCTTGTTTAGGTCTACAATAATGTCCTTGGTGTCCTTAGACAGCTCTTTGGTCTTGGCCATGGTGGAGAGGTTGGAGTGTGATTGATTGTGTAGACAGGTGTCTTTGATACAGGTGACGAGTTCAGACAAGTGCAATTAATACAGGTAATGAGTGCAGAGTAGGAGGGCTTCTTAAAGAAAAACTAACAGGTCTGAGAAAAACAGAATTCTTGTTGGTTGGTAGGTAGGTGATCAAATACTTATTTAATGCAATAAAATGCAATTTAATTATTTAAAAATCAAACAATGTTATTATCTGTTTTTTATTTTTAGATTGTGTCTCTCACAGTTGAAGTGTATCTACGATAAAAATTCCAGACCTCTCCATTTTTTGTAGGTGGGAAAACTTGAAAATCGGAAGGTATCAAATACTTACGGTATTTTCCCTACTGTATTCCGTTAACAAAAAGGTAGCTATTATATTTATTATCATTTGACCTTTTGTTTTAGCTGAATATTTACATTTTTGTGTTATCACATCATAGAAAAAGAACCAAAACAGTTCCTAAACCAAACAGGAACAGACTTTACGGGACACTCAGACTTTCATTTGCTATTTTTTTCATCACATACATGACTATATCTACTTACATGAACCTCTCATGTCCCCAAACACCCAGTCAACTTCAGAATCATATTAACCTGTAGATATGGGTTAATCTGAAGGTTAATAGCATTCTGAAGCTGACTGGTCTCCATACTGAAAGCCCGGCTACAGGGAGGAAATTAACTTTACCCCTCCTGGAAACCTCCGGCTTTCAGTCGTAGAGGTGCGGCCAGTGCAGCTTCAGTCACCACTCAGTACACAGTGAGTGGCAGCTGTAACCACACCCCAGCACTGACTGACAGCCGACTCTGCACAGATACATTGCAGAGACAGCTGTCAATCAATGTGCTAGCGCTTGCTTACAGCCGCCGCTCACTGTGTACTGATCAGTGACTGAAGCGGCACTGGCCGCACCTCTACGACTGAAAGCCGGAGGTTTCCAGGAGGGGTAAAGTTAATTTCCATTCAGTAGCTGGGCTTTCAGTATGGAGACCAGTCAGCTTCAGAATGTGGCAACCCAAAAGCTATAGAATGCTATTAACCTGCAGATTAACACCATATCTTCAGGTTAACAGTATTTAGGACATGACAGGTTCTCTTTAAAATAAATACTTTTAGTAAGAACGCATGTGAATATAGATGAAAAAGGTGTGAAACTACTATATATCTCTGATAGTGATCTCTTGAGGATGAGGGAAACAAAAATAGCATGTCCAATACTCTGTATGGTAGAGTCTGCCAGCACTTGTATGTATGATATATTGTCAAAATTATAAGAATAGAATCTGCTATTAAGAAACTACTGTTCTGTCCTATGGAAAGTTTCAACCTTGATCCTTCTCCAGTTTTAGCATCTATACCATCTTTGACTGTAACACAGATAGTAGAAAATCTTTTGTGATCCATTAATGTACCATGAGTACTGTAAGATAGAAGGACGAGTACCACAGGCAGAGTACCAATATGTCGAAGGACGAGTACCACAGGCAGAGTACCATATGTCGAAGGACGAGTACCACAGGCAGAGTACCATATGTCGAAGGACGAGTACCACAGGCAGAGTACCATATGTCGAAGGACGAGTACCACAGCAGAGTACCATATGTAGAAGGACGAGTACCACAAGCAGAGTACCATATGTGAAGGACGAGTACCACAGGCAGAGTACCATATGTCGAAGGACGAGTACCACAGGCAGAGTACCATATGTCGAAGGACGAGTACCACGCAAGTACCATTGTCGAGCGAGTACCACAGGCAGAGTACCATATGTCGAAGGACGAGTACCACAGGCAGAGTACCATATGTCGAAGGACGAGTACCACAGGCAGAGTACCATATGTCGAAGGACGAGTACCACAGGCAGAGTACCATATGTAGAAGGACGAGTACCACAAGCAGAGTACCATATGTAGAAGGACGAGTACCACAGGCAGAGTACCATATGTAGAAGGACGAGTACCACAGGCAGAGTACCATATGTAGAAGGACGAGTACCACAGGCAGAGTACCATATATAGAAGAACGAGTACCACAGGTAGAGTACAATATCTAGAAGGACGAGTACCACAGGTAGAGCACCATATCTAGAAGGATGACGCACATATGACTCCAATGATCCTTCATAGAGTATTAACAATTAATTATTTTAGCCCCCCTTCCCCTGGCAAAGTCATGGTATTGTTTTTTATGCAATCTAGGGGTAATCATTGTGTGTAAAATCAAATCTGTCAGGTAAAATTTGTGCGCTTAGGCCCAATTATTATTATTTATTTAATAATGGCTCACTCGTTTGTCTCCTGTTTTCAGACTCTGGATATCCATTTAAAGGGAATCTGTCAGAATGACCCACCCCCAAACTGTTTATATGATTATGCTGCTGTTTTGAAAGATAATGTCACCCTCACCTTTACTAATGCAATCTCTGACCCTAAAAAAATTGCTATTTTAATTCATATGCAAATGAGATTTAAGTGCTCTGTGATTGTGACAGTGCTTCCCAAGGCTCTGCTTGCTCGGCTCTACTCCCTCCCCAAAGCTCCACCTTCATCTGCGTCACTACACAACAACCTGCCGGAGAGCTGTCTGAAAAGGACAAGGAGGAGGCAGATAAATTTCAGGCTCATTTGCATATGAATTAAAACAGCAATTTTTCAAATTTTTCAATAGATTGCATAAGTAAAGGTATGTATGACATTATCTTTCAGAGTGCACATGGCCATATAAACAGCTTGGGTGGGGTGGCGAGGAAGGAGAAATCTTTCTAACAGATTCCCAATCATTATTTCAATATTCATTATTTCTTACCTTTCATTATAATAGACAGAATTATAGCTAGTAATTCCAGCTTCACGCCTGTTTTTTGTTGTATTCTATAAAAAGGCACTACATGCTCCAGCGGACTCCATACGTAGCAGCAATGTTTAAAGGGCAAAATATTTCTGTACACGTGGAGCCTACTGGAGACTGGAGAGCAATTCATTGCGGCCACTGCTATGCAACCTCTGTGCAGGAATGACTACATAGGGGCTATTTAAGCTGTAATCATGTTGTTTTCATTGTTCTCGTATCTGTATATGAATCTACAATTTACTTCAAGGAAAAATGTACTTTGATTTAAAGCCTGACATAATGTTTATGTGCCTCCTAACATTTACCAACTAATAGAAAAATGCAAGTAGTTTTAGTACAGACAACACACAAATGTTATCTATCTATGCTCTACAATTTGTGCAATGAAAAACATGTGGGTGCACTGAACATTATTTACTCTGATTTTTCAAGACAAAAAAAAAACTTTGGTCCCAGAAATACATACTCTAGATACTTTGCATAGAGACACTGTATAATTATGGAAGACAGTCTACTGCTTAATGCTAAATAAGTGCTTAAACTGATTAAAAGGATAGTCCACTTCTCAGACAACTCCTTCTTGATTACTATGTCAGCAGGGGCTCTCCCGGGGCCCACGTGACATTATGTCACACGATCCCTGTGGCCAATCACTGGTTTCACTCTCCCTTCCTTTGTATGTAACTGACATCTGGATGAAATGAGAACTGCAAATGCTTTCTCTCTTCCTCCTGGAACCCGATCTGTTTGAAGGAGGGGAGAGTGAATGATTGGCGGCAGGTATCACGGAACATAATGTCACACGAGCCCCGGGAGAGCCAATGCTGACACCACTGGAATGGCACCCACACCGGAAGTGAGTATCCCCCTATCCCCAAATAAGAATGATACTATCACGGTTCCACCCCTCAGTGTTTCTGGGATGCAGTTACTGACAACTCGGCCGTCCAGTCTGGTACAGGGGTGTGCTGAAGCTGTCAGTACTTTGACTGACAGCTCAGCCATCCCATCTAGTACATGGATGTACTGAGCTGTCAGTGTGTTGATTGTCAGCTTGACTATCCAATCTGAGACTGGGAGGAGTTGGCTGTCTCCAAGTGTTCATTGTCCCAGGTGATTGCCATGCTACTTAATTGACCTGTGTCTCCCAGAACTCTATTTAGAATTGAGAGTCCTCAGTGGTTGATACCTTTTAATGGCTAACTGAAAAGATAGTAACAAATTGCATGCTTTCGAGACTACTCAGGTCTCTTCATTAGGCAAAGACCTGAAGAGACCTGAGTAGTCTCGAAAGCTTTCAATTTGTTACCATCTTTTCAGTTAGCCATTAAAAGGTATCAACCACTGAGGACTCTCAATTCTAAATATTTTTCTATCTACTGGCTAACACGGTACAAAGATATACATCTTTCCTTTCCCAAACTCTGGCAGACATACATTCAGCTAGTAGGTTTGTGCTCCATGTGCTTTGAGTTATGTATGCTTGATCTTTTGTTGCCTGACCTTGGACTTCGTTCTTAAGGTACTGCCACACTAAGCTATCCCGCTAGCGATCTCGTTAGCGTTGCATACTAATGAGATCGCTAGCGGGATTGTTTCTATATCGCTAAATGCGGTCACATTTAGCGATATAGTTAACGACGCTATCGCCGTTAGCGATCTTCTTAACGACTTTAGCGGTACAAAAGTACCGCTAAATCGCTAAGAAAAGGTGCCACACAGCGATTAGATACTTACCCAGCGGGAGCGCGACGAGAAAATAGGGTCCGGAACGATTCCAGCGACGAGCGAGATCACAGCAGGAAGCTCGTCGCTGGCAGCTGCCGCACTGAACAACATCGCTAACGGGATCGCTAAATAGTGACGTTTTTTAGCGATCCCGTTAGCGATATTGTTTAGTGTGGCATACCCTTTACCATCTGTCTATTTAACTCCTTCTGCTCTGATCAGTTATCCCCTTGGTATTCTGACCTCACAACCCTCCCTGACCATGCTTTTGTCTCTTCCTTTTGTTTATGACGCACCCTCCTGGCTTCTGACCTTGGATTCCTTGACTATTCTGACTCACGGCTTGGCCGTGAGAAGTGACTAGCATCACATATACCCTTTTCATAGAGGTACGATGTGCCAGGCATAAGAAATCTAGCGTACAAGTCATATGCAAATGAGGCTGTAAGTGCAGTGGGGTATTATTATTATTATTTATTAGTATAGGGCCATTTATCCATGGCGCTTTACATGTGAAAAGGGGTATACATAATAAAAACAAGTACAATAATCTTAATTAGTACAATTCACGACTGGTACAAGAGGAGAGAGGACCCTGCCCGCAAGGGCTCACAATCTACAAGGGCTGGGTGAGGATACAATAGGTAATAGCAGAGCTGGTCGTGCAGCGGTACGGTAGATCGGTGGTTCCTGCAGGTTGTAAGCTTGTCGGAAGACGTAGGTCTTCAGGCTGCTTTTTAAGGTTTCCATGGTAGGTGAGAGTCTGATATGTTGGGGTAGAGAGTTCCAGAGGAGGGGGTATGCGCGGGAGAAAGCTTGTATGTCAATGCATTTGGAAGAAGCAGTCAACATGCACTAACATACTTATAGAAATCTGTTCAATTTGATGGAAAACTCAAGGTTAATTCTTAAGAAAATTAACATTTCATTTAAAGATGCAGTTTTGAACCTCTGACATACAGTAGGTTAGCATCAGGAACTTTTCCTGCCTTATGTGCTCCAGTACAGAGTGACCTGGTAAACCTCCATCGTCCACATTGCGCCCAGTAAAAAGTACATATGTGAATTCAGCTCTATAAGTTTAGTCTAAAGCCCTTTTATCCACCAAAAGTTTTTATCCTCTTAATATTTTGCAGTCATCATATTATATAGCACTGTGAACTTACAATTGCTCATTTTGCCTTTCTACTCAGCTAATTCTAGCTCTATTCTAGGTCTATGACATCTGTCACGTACCCACTTCTCAGCACGTGATATGGGGTTGCGCCTGCAAGGCTTAATCTATCTCCTCTCACTCAGTCCAGCATTCACCCTCTGTCCTATGCTGCAATGGGAGCATAAATCACACCCCTACACAGCCCACACACCCCGCTTCATACACGCTGCCACCACTCACTGAACATATGGGC
The DNA here is from genome assembly GCA_033576555.1 of Oophaga sylvatica. NCBI lineage: Eukaryota > Metazoa > Chordata > Amphibia > Anura > Dendrobatidae > Oophaga > Oophaga sylvatica. The sequence goes on from JARQOD010000002.1 coordinate 298,384,261, forward strand.
GATGAGTCCCGGAAGTACTACTACTACTGTTTGCAAATCACCAGGATCATTCACTCTAAGGCTATGGATTCTTTTAGAGCATACAAGGTTCAAACTTATTAAAGTTTTAAGCTTTAATAGAAAAGATACAGTGCATACAATAAAAGGATATAAAAAGGTATGGAAATAAAAGTGACATACAAATATGCAAAACAGTTGTAAAAATAAAAGGGAGAACTTACAGAAATATCTAAACTTTGAAGTCTGGTTTTCTGCTCCCTCAGGGGGGGATGAATATGAAATGGATCACACCAGCTTGGCTGTCCCTCAATCTGTGAACAGACTTTGTTTGTGTAAGGCCTAATTTATAGATTTAACTTGGAGATAACATTTCTAGACCAGCCTCTCATGTTAATATTCGAATTCCTGGTTTGTGACTGGACCATGACTACCTTACCAATGAATACATTATTTTTTTCTCTAAACACTCTTTGTGTAATCTTTCTTTCTCATAGTACATAGCAATTATCAGACTCCAATTTGGTGTCTCCCTTCAAAAGGCATCAGAGATGTGAAATGGTTCCCAGGAAGGCCCCCTAGAGTATGAGACCAGGAAAACTGCCTTTTCTCAGGATAACATATGCTATCAACTTTGTGAGTCCTGCCGCCTAAGGACAAATGCTAGTTAACTGCCGGCCATACATCGCCTACAAATACATATTTCTACTACACATCACATGATTAAAAACTGATTAGCTGAATCCTTCTAAGCTCTATGTAGAAACAGGAGGTCAATTTTCCCTGCATGAGTAACCAATCACTGCAAAAGTCCCTGGCAGGGTGAGGAGTAAGCAGCTGAGTCAGTAGGTGAAGAGGGGATGATTTAGGCAGGGAAAAGAGACTTCCTGTTTCTACATAGAACAGAAAAAAGAGAAGAATTTACTAGGTAGAAAGAAAAACTGAGCAATTGTAAGTACACACTGCTATATAATATGACTGCAAGTTATTAAAAAGGATAAAAACTATGATGGGAGTGCTTCTTTTAGGAGGAAAACATCCATGAACTTCATTTGTTTATGCAGATAATATTTTCATGTCCGAGTCACATAATATACAGACAGACAGCAAATTAAGTTCTCATGTATACATCTGTATTATGGCTTTATACAACCTCCAAGAATGGAAATCCAAATGTAATGTTTCAAAGTACTAATGTTCTAGTAGTAACCAAAATATTATGGTCAAAGACATTGTTCTCCTTTTAAATCCAGATATACACTGTTACATATAAGTTTAACAGACATTAGCAGCTGCAGGAGTTAGGTGACCACTGGCTGGTGAAAAGCAGCAGGCATATCAAATTGAAAAATTAACCAGAAGTTAAAACAAAAGGGCACAATGTGAAAAATGAGAAAATGAAAAAAACAACAACCAAGAAGCGAGAACAGTGACTTTTATGTTCATTGTAATTTTTCTGAAATGCAGGTTTATTGTAAGACCCTGCACACAATTACATAAGATCTACATTGTAATTAAATACCTAAAATAGACCAGTGCAAAAGCATGAAAATACTACAGTCTGTGGAGCAATGCCGGCTTTACAAGGTTCACAGTGTTAAATACTCATGTGCTTATTCCAGCAGATTAATTCTCAATGGCTTTTTATCCATTTAATAAGGTTGTGCGAAGAAGAATTTTATTACGATGCTATAAATAAGATATATTAAATATAAGCAGCTCATTGTATATACTTCACGTCTAGATCAACTAAAGGGACACTAGAAGCGAAAGACAACATAGCCAGGAAGAACACACACAATCTTGTGTAAGACTTCTGGTGACAGTTTCTGACTTTTTTTGGGTATAGGGGAGTTTTTTCCCCATATCCTTTTATTTCAAAAGAGCATAAAAGTAGCAACATTTTTCACAAATATCACTTGCAACTAATTTTTGATGACAGACCTTATAGATTATGTAGATCTATCTATCTATCTATCTATCTATCTATCTATCTATCTATCTATCTATCTATCTATCTATCTACCGTATATACTCGTGTATAAGCCGAGATTTTCAGCACCTTTTTTTGTGCTGAAAATGCCCCCTCGGCTTATACACGAGTCATAGGGCAGAAACCAGCGGGGGAGGGGATGCAGTGGCAGGAGCGGTGGCTGGGACATCATACTCACCCTCCCTGTGCCATCGCTGAACGTCCCTGCAATCCTGCGTTCTCCCCGGCTTCCTGCAGCTCTCCAGCACTGAGCGGTGACGTAATACCCGCTCATTAAGGTCATGTAATATGGACGCGACACCACTCCCATAGGCGTGGCGTCCATATTCATGGCCTTAATGAGCGGTGTTACGTCACCGCTCAGCGCTGGAGAGCTGCAGGAAGCCGGGGAGAATGCAGGATTGCCGGCCGGGACGTTCAGCGATGGCACGGGGAGGGTGAGTATGATGGAGGAGGATGGGGGGAGCTTGGAGGAGGACAAGGAGCACGGAGCAGGACGGGGGGAGGACGGAGAGCACGGAGCAGAACGGGGGGAGGACGGAGAGCACGGAGCAGAACGGGGGAGGACGGAGAGCACGGAGCAGGACGGGGGGAGGACGGAGAGCATGGAGCAGAACGGGGGGAGGACGGAGAGCACGGAGCAGAACGGGGGGAGGACGGAGAGCACGGAGCAGAACGGGGGGAGGACGGAGAGCACGGAGCAGAACGGGGGGAGGACGGAGAGCATGGAGCAGAACGAGGGGAGGACGGAGAGCACAGAGCAGGATGGGGGTGGGCACAGAGGAGAATGGGGGAGTGCAGAGCTGGATGGGGGAGCACGGAGCAGGACGGGGGAGGATGGAAAGCACAGAGCAGGACAGGATAATGGAGCAGGAGGAGGGGAGCATAGAGGAGAATGGGGGCGCACAGAGCTGGATGGGGGAGCACAGAGCAGGACGGCAACTTATACACCCGGCTTATACGCGAGTCAATAAGTTTTCCAAGTTTTTTGTGGCAAAATTAGGGGGGTCGGCTTATACACGGGTCGGCTTATACATGAGTATATACGGTATCTATCTATCTATCTATCATCTATCTATCATCACTATCCAGTTATCAATACATCTAACTACATAGATATTTTACATTCTGGAAGAAAACCAATCATCACAATATTTGTGCAACATTTTGTGCCCATTTTGAAATCAAAGTATGTAGAAAAAGATAGAAAGATTAAAAAAAGATTACAGCGTTGGTATTCACAATCGAGAGAACATAATACTAATTTATTAACATTTAAAGACCCACTGTCTATACATGTTCTATTCATATAGTACAAATGTTCAAAGTGATTTCCCTTGGTGGCACGGCAGATGTCTAGGCAGTAGTCCTGCTCTGTCCGATGTGTGCCAACATATCCTCAGATATGAAATCCACTCTTTCAATTATGCGTTGATTCAGTTCAATTCACCAATGTTGCCACGATCGCCATATGTAGCACCCTCCGAATTCTTTCTGTGGAGCTACATCATGGAATCAATGCCCCCATTGGCCTAGCTACAGCATCTGAATGACCTGAGCCAACATATCACTAAAGTAGAGGAGTCCACATCGGAGGATATGATGACACAAGTCTGGACAGAAATGGACCACCACCTAGACATTTATTGTGTCACCAATGGAAATCACTTTGAACATTTGTAGCGTATAGATCAGTGTTTCCGAAACTCCAGTCCTCGTGGACCCCACGGGTCATGTTTTCAGGATTTCCTTTGTATTGCGCAGATGGTGGAAGTATCATCAAGGCATCAGGAATTCTCTCACCTGTGCAACACTATGGAAATCCTGAAAACATGACCGTGGGGGCTGTGAGGACTGGAGTTTGGGAAACACTGGTATAGATGAAACTTAGCGAGTGAGTCTTTGTATGTTAATAAGTTTGTGTTGTGTTCCCTTAGTTGTGAATACTGGAGTTATCATTTTAATCACCCCGTATATTCTCTTGGTTGTGAACCAGTTGGATCACCCTGTATATACAGTAGATCTGTATTTTTACCAGGTTACAAAACTACAAGATCATTATAAGTAATTGTAAAAAAGGTCCATTACAGAACATTGTAATAAAAAAAACAAGCAATCATAATAAAGAAAAGCAAATAAACTTTGTGACATTTCCTTTAACCATACCATTCCCTCAATGACATAGGTTTTCAGCAAGAGTCTGTTTTGGAAAAGGAAGTGTTCAATAAATTTTATTTTGAGTAAACAGTTCTCACAAAAGTGAGGATGTCCTTCCCTTTCTGTATTACAGAAAATGTCTAAGTGTAAAGTATAGAGTTTATGATAGTCTTTTTACTGAATAACTGACAATTATACTGTATTTTTCAGACTGAAATACACACTCTTAAGCCGGTGTCACACACGAGTCTCTCGCATCAACACCCGGCACTGCGGCCGTCACTGGGACCGGAGTGTGCGACTACATAGAAATACATGTAGCCGCACGTTCCGGTCTGAGTGCCGGCGGTAGTGCTGGGTGTTGATGCGAGAGACTCGTGTGAGTTTCTCGCATGAACACGCAAGTGTTAAACTGGCCTTAAAGTAAGAAAAAATCTTGCTAAAAAGTGTGTGCATCTTATAGACCAGAAGCATCTTCCTGTGGAGAAGAAAGCGGACACAGTGTCTTTCCTGATCACTGAGAGTATGGCACGGTCTAATCCTGTCTGACACTGATCTATGTGATCGATGAAGGGCATAAGAGCAAGCTGCATATCCTGAGCAGCTGAAGGACCTTCAGCCCCACCAGCTCATGGATCTTTGAGGTCATGTGATCAACCACATGCATAGAAGGACCTGCAAAATGTGGTAATGTATACTGTTGTGAATAGGCTGGAAATGAGTTCTGAGCAGAAGCTCCCTCTGGTGGTTACAAACGGTACTGGACTGTCCAGTGAAGATTGAGGATTGGGAATCAGGTGTTACTGACTGGTCTTATATAAGGGAGTCGCCTTCCCATCAGGGTTGCCGGTGATCAATTGTTCTGGTCTCAATCCTTGATTCCTGTTTCCTTGGTAGCCTGCTGTGTCGTGTCTGAATCTCCTGCTAACAGATAAGACATTTTCTTCTTTTTGTGCTTGATTTTTGCATTTTGTCCTGCACTTCTGTGGGGGCCTTCAGGGTCCCCTCTGGGGGCTTTTGCCCTCGCAGTTCAGTTCAGCCACTGATGTTTGTACATTTGCTTTTTCCAGTTTTTTCAGTGGCTGCTGTTTTGTTTTTGGTTACACCAGAGAACTAATTTAGGTGGTAGAGGTCGTGTGATCTCAGGGGTTTTTGAAATTAGTAGAGTTGGTGCTTTTCAGGGTTTTTTGGGATTGCAGTAAGTGCCCTTCCTATCCTTTTCTATTTAGTAAGTTTGGGCCCCAACGTTTGCTCATACTATTTTCTGTCTGTGTCAGTATTTCTTCTTGTCTAACCGCCATTACATGTTTGGGGGCTTTCTATGTTCTTTGGGGATCTGCTCCGGGGCAGATAGCTTTCCTCTTTCTATCTTTAGGTGTAGTTAGTTTCTCAGGCTGTGACGAGGCGTCTGGGACCAACGTAGGAACGCTCCACGGCTGCCTCTAGTTGTGTGGTTAGTCAGGGTACTGCAATCTCATAGTTTCCAACTGCTCTGGTGTATTTCCTTTTTGCCTGCTCTCCTCAGCTACCAAATCATAACAGTATACAGTGTGTGTGTGTGTATATGTGTATATAAATGGGCATGCAGAAAATCTGTGTGTATATAAAAATCTATGTGTGTATATACAGTAAATGCATATAAATGTGCATGTAGTACAGCTGTGTGTATATAAATGTGAATGTACAAGAGCTGTGTGTGTGTATATAAATGTGCATGTAGCAGAGCTGTGTGACTATATAAATATTCATATAGCAGGACTGTGTGTGTATACAAATGTACATATAGTAGAGCTGTGTGTATATAAATGTGCATGTAGCAGAGCTGTTGTGTACATAGATGTTCATGTAGCAGAGCTGTGTGTACATAGATGTGCATGTAGCAGAGCTGTGTGTTGATGTAGCAGTTTTATGTAGCAAAGCTGAGTGTGCATTTACTGTTCATCTAGCAGTGCTATTTATATGTTTGTACTAAGAGTGTACATATTGTGTGTGCTGTAAAACCATGTGAGTGTAACACACAAACTGTAGAGAATTCAACCTCAGTGTGATAAGGTTAGTGATATTGACCCCTCCACTTTGAACCACAAGGAAAGTTTTAAATATTATGATCAATTTTTTTGTTATTTTCTGCTGTCAAAACCTGGGTTGTGTCTAATGGTAAGGTGGGTCTTAGGGTATGGTTCCATGGTCCGGAACCAATGTGCTTTAGATGGAGCGGAAAAAATCGCTCCGCCCAAAGCCCTGCCCCCTTCTGAACGCGCAGTGATTCCGGATGTGTTCATTGAACACATCCGGAATCGCAGCACCGCTACATAGGACTGTGCTATTTACCTTGCAGCGACGCTCCGTCGCCGCAAGGTAAATAGACATGCTGCGATCTGAAAAGACGCGCCGCATGTCTGGTTTCGTGGGTGTGTCACCCGCGTAATCGGAGGCATAGTGGAGATGGGATTTCATAAAATCCCCTCCACTATGCAGGAACATCTGGCCGCTGCGGATTAAATACTGCGGTAGGACGCAGCGTTCAATCCGCAGCTAATCCGGATGGTTTCCTGACTGTGGAAACATACCCTTATAGTACGGTATTTGCATATATTCAAAGAAATTTATGCTTAAACCAAAGTTCTGTGATTTTTTTATAGAGCTGTTTTTGCGATCACTGGATGGTATGCGTCATTTCCTCTCAATGACTGATCTCCACCATCTCCAGACACATTGCCACATAGCAATACCGGGCTGTAAGTATAAACATCTGCAGTCCACGTTAGCATCACAAGAATTTTAAGACTGCAAATACAAAGCACAAGACAATTAGGAGAATGTGTACAGGCAATTGAAAGACTTTCACACAGAAATTCGGATAGTTGGTAAAATCCGTTCCTGACAAAATAAAAAACTTAACAGAGTGGTGAAGGCATCAATTCTATTGCCCTTTCGACTCTCCCAAGATACACAAACATTTTCTTTCTTGCTGAAAGCTGCAGCAAAGTTGAGCTACCTGTTTCTGAGATGTGATACCATGTTCTCAGCTTCCTCCTTAGTTGTTGGATAACAGGGCCAGGATGAGGGGTAGGCAGGATGGTCACCTGCCTAGGGTGCTACTTCCTGCCTACTTGAGGGGGATGCACTGTGCTGAATGTCTGTGTCCGCTCAGCGCTTTTCCCAAGTCGCAGACATTCAGCACAGTGACGGCCGAGGTGCGGTCACGCAGGGGCGCGGTATCAGTCACTGACACTGCTCAACCCTCTCTCTGCCTGCGCCCCAGCCGTCGTTCCTTCCCTGCATTCAATTGCATTTGAATCTGTCAGATGCAAATACAAGTGAAGTGAGCGCCGCCTGGGACAGGAGCAGAGGAGCAGTAATTAGCTTCCTGCTCTGCTGGGACCTCCAGCAGAGCAGGGAGGAATCTGACCATTGCCTTGTTGGAGACGGCGCACGCAGGGGACGTCAGATGGTGCGACACAGTGACATCATCGTGCCATCCAGAGTCCACTGCAGCACTTCATAGAGGAGTTGACGGTGCCTGTGCAGGACAGGGAGCCGGGATTAGGTGAGTAAAAGTCTTTTTTTATTTTTCTTACACTATTTAACTAATGAATGGGAGCCAACAGGGTTTGTGGGGATATTACACTGGGGGATGATGGCTGTGGGATATTATACAGGGGGATGATGGCTGTGGGGATATTATACTGGGGGATGATGGCTGTGAGGATATTATACTGGGGATGATGGCTGTGAGGATATTATACTGCGGGATGATGGCTGTGGGATATTATACTGGGGATGATGGCTGTGGGGATATTATACTGGGGATGATGGCTGTGAGGATATTATACTGGGGATGATGGCTGTGAGGATATTATACTGGGGATGATGGCTGTGGGGATATACTGAGGATGATGGCTGTGGGGATATTAACTGGGGATGATGGCTGTGGGGATATACTGGGATGATGGCTGTGGGGATATTATACTGCGGGATGATGGCTGTGGGGATATACTGGGGATGATGGCTGTGAGGATATTATACTGGGGATGATGGCTGTGAGGATATTATACTGCGGGATGCTGGCTGTGGGGATATTATACTGGGGATGATGGCTGTGGGGATATTATACTGGGGATGATGGCTGTGAGGATATTATACTGGGGATGCTGGATGTGAGGATATTATACTGGGGATGATGGCTGTGGGGATATATACTGGGGATGATGGCTGTGGGGATATTATACTGCGGGATGATGGCTGTGGGGATATTATAATGGGGATGATGGCTGTGGGGATATTATACTGGGGATGATGGCTGTGGGGATATTATACTGGGGATGATGGCTGTGGGATATTATACTGGAGGATGATGGCTGTGGGGATATTATACTGGGGATGTGGCTGTGGGGATATTATACTGCGGGATGATGGCTGTGGGATATTATACTGGGGATGATGGCTGTGGGGATATTATACTGGGGATAATGGCTGTGGGGATATTATACTGGGGATGATGGCTGTGGGGATATTATACTGGGGATGATGGCTGTGGGGATATTATACTGGGGATGATGGCTGTGGGGATATTATACTGGGGATGATGGCTGTGAGGATATTATACTGGGGATGATGGCTGTGGGGATATTACACTGGGGATGATGGCTGTGGGGATATTATACTGGGATGATGGCTGTGGGATATTATACTGGGGATGATGGCTGTGGGGATATTATACTGGGGATGATGGCTGTGGGGATATTATACTGGGGATGATGGCTGTGGGGATATTATACTGGGGATGATGGCTGTGGGGATATTATACTGGGGATGATGGCTGTGGGATATTATACTGGGGATGATGGCTGTGGGGATATTACTGAGGATGATGGCTGTGGGGATATTATACTGGGGATGATGGCTGTGGGGATATTATACTGGGGATGATGGCTGTGAGGATATTATACTGGGGATGATGGCTGTGGGGATATTATACTGGGGATGATGGCTGTGGGGATATACTGGGGATGATGGCTGTGGGGATATTATACTGGGGATGATGGCTGTGGGGATATTATACTGGGGATGATGGCTGTGGGGATATTATACTGGGGATGATGGCTGTGGGGATATTATACTGGGGATGATGGCTGTGAGGATATTATACTGGGGATGATGGCTGTGAGGATATTATACTGGGGATGCTGGCTGTGAGGATATTATACTGGGGATGCTGGATGTGAGGATATTATACTGCGGGATGATGGCTGTGGGGATATTATACTGCGGGATGATGGCTGTGGGGATATTATACTGGGGATGATGGCTGTGGGGATATTATACTGGGGATGATGGCTGTGGGGATATTATACTGGGGATGATGGCTGTGGGGATATTATACTGGGGATGCTGGATGTGAGGATATTATACTGGGGATGATGGCTGTGGGGATATTATACTGCGGGATGAATGGCTGTGGGGATATTATACTGGGGATGATGGCTGTGAGGATATTATACTGGGGGATGATGGCTGTGGGATATTATACTGGGATGATGGCTGTGAGGATATTATACTGGGATGCTGGCTGTGGGGATATTATACTGGGGATGATGGCTGTGGGGATATTATACTGGGGATGATGGCTGTGAGGATATTATACTGGGGATGATGGCTGTGAGGATATTATACTGGGGATGATGGCTGTGGGGATATTATACTGCGGGATGATGGCTGTGGGGATATTATACTGGGGATGATGGCTGTGAGGATATTATACTGGGGATGATGGCTGTGGGGATATTGTGGCCCAGCTATGTCAGGCACACATAAATCCAGGAAAATGCACAGGAAGGTAACCGCAAAAGCTTGTTATCCATTCACGTCACTCACACTTTCAGACACACCCACCAGGGGTATAGGAGGTAGTGACACGTAGCAGAGCTCATTCAAGTTTCCTGTCTGAGAAGAGCTCAGATCAGTCAGTTTCCTGTCTTAGGACAGTGCAGTTCAGTGTCAGTCCAGTCTGGACTTGGAGGGAGAGGAGAGAGGACTGAATCCTCGCAGAGCTAGCGTAGCTCACCTGACAAGGAAGTGGAGGCTAGTACGGGTGAAGTGAATCATCCTAGCCTAGTCAGAGCTACCCTTAATCAGTACCTCAACAGAAGCTGAAACAAGGAGGATACTGAGAGCTGCTCAGCGAGCTCTGGAGAAAGCTGACATTTCCATCAAAGCTACAAGTGCTTATGATAAGAGCGAGAGCAGGGCGAAGGGCGCAGTGGAGAAGACAGAGAGAAGTGCTTCAGGTACCAAATTATCTGCACTAATTCACCGGACACCGGGGTCCGAAGCGTTGCTAGAGTTTCAAGCTTAGTAACAAGATAACCGGAGGCTATCTGGACTACAGGTCGCAGAGAGCAGCCCTAAGCGCCAATACGTAAACGGAGTCAGGGAGAACAAGGACTTTTAGCAGGGCCCTGCATAGAGGGACTTTGTTCTTTTCAACATCTGATAGTCAGAGACATAGAAGGCTCCACCACAATGTCGGCCGGGCTTTGCAGCTATTGAGAAAGCTAGAGATTGCAGAGTTAACTTCGCTTCATGCAAGTTTGGACTCAGATATATATGAAGTAAAGGAGGCCTCTAACCTGCTCAGCGGTATCCCGAATGTGCATTCTCCACCCCGACCAGCTCCCCGGGACCTGCCTGAACCATCTACCAGTAAAGGTATGAAAAGAAGCTGCATTGTGTGTGACTGAATTCTTAACTACACCCTGCATCATCACCATAGACTTTCAGGGACCCGTCTCACCTGTGGGAGACTTACCACCCAGCTGCCCCATAACATCCCCTGTGAAGACCCTCATAGCAGCGCTGGTCCAATTGATCAGATACCACAGGTGGCGTCACGAACTACCTACAAATCCCCTGTAAATATTTCCCCATCGCATGACTGCCAGGGCCACGGACCGAGTCCCGCTGCCAGTGACAACTCCCATAGAAATCAATGGGCTCGGCTCCGAGTACCCCATAGCCCTGGTAACCACAATTGTGGTGCGAGTCAACTATTATACTGGGGATGATGGCTGTGAGGATATTATACTGGGGATGCTGGCTGTGGGGATATTATACTGGGGATGCTGGCTGTGGGGATATTATACTGGGAATGATGGCTGTGGGGATATTATACTGGGGATGATGGCTGTGGGGATATTATACTGGGGATGATGGCTGTGGGGATATTATACTGGGGATGATGGCTGTGGGATATTACACTGGGGGATGATGGCTGTGGGATATGATACTGGGGATGATGGCTGTGGGGATATTATACTGGGGATGATGGCTGTGGGGATATTATACTGGGGATGATGGCTGTGGGGATATTATACTGCGGGATGATGGCTGTGAGGATATTATACTGGGAGATGATGGCTGTGAGGATATTATACTGGGGCGATGATGGCTGTGGGGATATTATACAGGGGATGATGGCTGTGGGGATATACTGGGGGATAATGGCTGTGGGGATATTATACTGGGGATGATGGCTGTGGGGATATTATACTGGGGATGATGGCTGTGGGGATATTATACTGGGGATGATGGCTGTGGGGATATTATACTGGGGATGATGGCTGTGGGGATATTATACTTGGGATGATGGCTGTGGGGATATTATACTGGGGCGATGATGGCTGTGAGGATATTATACTGCGGGATGATGGCTATGGGTATATTATACTGGGGGATGATGGCTGTGGGGATATTATACTGGGGATGATCGCTGTGAGGATATTATACTGCGGGATGCTGGCTGTGAGGATAATATACTGGGGCGATGATGGCTGTGAGGATATTATACTGCGGGATGATGGCTGTGGGGATATTATACTGGGGATGATCCCTGTGAGGATATTATACTGCGGGATGCTGGCTGTGAGGATATTATACTGGGGATGATGGCTGTGAGGATATTATACTGGGGGATGCTGGCTGTGAGGATATTATACTGCGGGATGATGGCTCTGGGGATATTATACTGGGGATGATGGCTGTGGGGTTATTATACTGGGATGATGGCTGTGGGGATATTATACTGTGGATGATGGCTGTGGGGATATTATACTGGGGATGATGGCTGTGGGGATATTATACTGGGGATGATGGCTGTGGGGATATTATACTGGGGATGCTGGCTGAGGGTATATTATACTGCGGGATGCTGGCTGTGAGGATATTATACTGGGGATGATGGCTGTGAGGAAATTATACTGGGGATGCTGGCTGTGGGGATATTATACAGGGGGATGATGGCTGTGGGGATATTATACTGGAGGATGATAGCTGTGGAGATATTATACTGGGGATGTTGGCTGTGTGTCAAGATCCCGTCTGGGTTGGAGCCGATGTTACTGCAAACACTAGGGAAAGCAGAGGCAGTAGCGTAGTCAGGTGGCAGGCCGAGGTCGGTACACAGGAAAGGCAGTTCGGTAGCAGAGGAGCAGGCAGATAACGTAGTCAGGTGGCAGCCGGAGGTCGGTACACAGGAAAGGCAGTGTTTGTAGCAATGGATCAGGCAGAGAGCGTAGTCAGAAGGCAGGCCGAGGTCGGTTCACAGGAGAGCAGTGTTTGTAGCAATGGATCAGGCGGAGAGCGTAGTCAGAAGGCAGGCCGAGGTCGGTTCACAGGAGAGCAGTGTTTGTAGCAGCAGGAACAGCAGGAAACGCTTGACTAAAGGCTAAGAGCACAATAATCTCGCAATGACACACCCACAGGGCCAGGTTTATATAGGGCGTGTAATTGGCAATCAGAGGCCAAACGAGAGAGCACTGGGTGAAGCCGATCAGGAAGAACAGTCAATGGTATCTGGGTTCAGCAAGGAACTTTGTAGCCAGCAGAATAGCTCAGATGGTAGAGCTGCCGGCCGGTGGACAAGAGACACTGGGTTCGATTCCTGACACTGTGAGGATATTACACTTGGGGATGATGGCTGTGGGGATATTATACTGGGATGATGGCTGTGGGGATATTATACTGGGGATGATGGCTGTGGGGATATTATACTGGGGATGCTGGCTGAGGGGATATTATACTGCGGGATGCTGGCTGTGGGGATGATGTCTCTGGGATATTATACTGGGGATGATGGCTGTGGGGATATTATACTGGGGATGATGGCTGTGGGGATATTTACTGGGGATGATGGCTTGAGGATATTATACTGGGGATGCTGGCTGTGAGGATATTACACTTGGGGATGATGGCTGTGGGGATATTATACTGGGGATGATGGCTGTGGAGATATTATACTGGGGATGCTGGCTGTGAGGATATTACACTTGGGGATGATGGCTGTGGGGATATTATACTGGGGATGATGGCTGTGGGGATATTATACTGGGGATGATGGCTGTGGGGATATTATACTGGGGATGATGGCTGTGGGGATATTATACTGCGGGATGCTGGCTGTGAGGATATTATACTGGGGATGATGGCTGTGAGGATATTATACTGGGGGATGATGGCTGTGGAGATATTATACTGGGGATGCTGGCTGTGAGGATATTACACTGGGGATGATGGCTGTGGGGATATTATACTGGGGATCATGGCTGTGAGGATATTACACTGGGGGATGATGGCTGTGGGGATATTATACTGGGGATGATGGCTGTGGAGATATTATACTGGGGATGCTGGCTGTGGGGATATTATACTGGGGATGATGGCTGTGGGAATATTATACTGGGGGATGCTGGCTGTGAAGATATTATACAGGGGGATGATGGCTGTGGGATATTATACTGGGGATGATGGCTGTGGGGATATTATACTGGGGGATGATGGCTGTGGGGATATTATACTGGGGGATGATGGCTGTGGGGATATTATACTGGGGATGATGGCTGTGGGGATATTATACTGGGGATGATGGCTGTGGGGATATTATACTGGGATTATGGCTGTGAGTATATTATACTGGGGATTATGGCTGTGAGGATATTATACTGGGGGATGATGGCTGTGGGGATATACTGGGGATGATGGCTGTGAGGATATTATACTGGGGGAAAAATGGCTGTGGGGATATTATACTGGGGGATGATGGCTTTGGGGATATTATACTGGGGATTATGGCTGTGAGGATATTATACTGGGGGATGATGGCTGTGGGGATATTATACTGGGGATGATGGCTGTGGGGATATTATATTGGGGATGATGGCTGTGGGGATATTGTACTGGGGGAAAAATGGCTGTGGGGATATTATACTGGGGATGATGGCTGTGGGGATATTATACTGGGGATGATGGCTGTGGGGATATTATACTGGGGATGATGGCTGTGGGGATATTATACTGGGGATGATGGCTGTGGGGATATTATACTGGGGATGATGGCTGTGGGGATATTATACTGGGGATGATGGCTGTGGGGATATTATACTGGGGATGATGGCTGTGGGGATATACTGAGGATGATGGCTGTGGGGATATTATACTGGGGATGATGGCTGTGGGGATATTATACTGGGGATGATGGCTGTGAGGATATTATACTGGGGATGATGGCTGTGGGGATATTATACTGGGGATGATGGCTGTGGGGATATTATACTGGGGATGATGGCTGTGAGGATATTATACTGGGGATGATGGCTGTGGGGATATTATACTGGGGATGATGGCTGTGGGGATATTATACTGGAGGATGATGGCTGTGGGGATATTATACTGGGGATGATGGCTGTGGGGATATACTGAGGATGATGGCTGTGGGGATATTATACTGAGGATGATGGCTGTGGGGATATTATACTGGGGATGATGGCTGTGGGGATATACTGGGGATAATGGCTGTGGGGATATTATACTGGGGATGATGGCTGTGGGGATATTATACTGGGGATGATGGCTGTGGGGATATTATACTGGGGATGATGGCTGTGGGGATATTATACTGGGGATGATGGCTGTGGGATATTATACTGGGGATGCTGGCTGTGAGGATATTATACTGCGGGATGCTGGATGTGAGGATATTATACTGCGGGATGATGGCTGTGGGATATTATACTGCGGGATGATGGCTGTGGGATATTATACTGGGGATGATGGCTGTGGGATATTATACTGGGGATGATGGCTTGGGGATATTATACTGGGGATGATGGCTGTGGGGATATTATACTGGGGATGTGGATGTGAGGATATTATACTGGGGATGATGGCTGTGGGGATATTATACTGCGGGATGATGGCTGTGGGGATATTATACTGGGGATGATGGCTGTGAGGATATTATACTGGGGATGATGGCTGTGGGGATATTATACTGCGGGATGATGGCTGTGGGGATATTATACTGGGGATGATGGCTGTGGGATATTATACTGGGGATGATGGCTGTGGGGATATTATACTGGGGATGCTGGTTGTGAGGATATTATACTGCGGGATGATGCTGTGGGGATATTATACTGCGGGATGATGGCTGTGGGGATATTATACTGGGGATGATGGCTGTGGGGATATTATACTGGGGATGATGGCTGTGGGGATATTATACTGGGGATGATGGCTGTGGGGATATTATACTGGGGATGCTGGATGTGAGGATATTATACTGGGGATGATGGCTGTGGGGATATTATACTGCGGGATGATGGCTGTGGGGATATTATACTGGGGATGATGGCTGTGAGGATATTATACTGGGGATGATGGCTGTGTGGGATATTATACTGCGGGATGATGGCTGTGGGGATATTATACTGGGGATGATGGCTGTGGGGATATTATACTGGGGATGATGGCTGTGGGGATATTATACTGGGGATGCTGTTGTGAGGATATTATACTGCGGGATGATGGCTGTGGGATATTATACTGCGGGATGATGGCTGTGGGGATATTATACTGGGGATGATGGCTGTGAGGATATTATACTGGGATGATGGCTGTGGGATATTATACTGCGGGATGATGGCTGTGGGATATTATACTGGGGATGATGGCTGTGGGGATATTATACTGGGGATGATGGCTGTGGGGATATTATACTGGGGATGCTGGCTGTGAGGATATTATACTGGGGATGATGGCTGTGGGGATATTATACTGGGATGATGCTGTGGGGATATATACAGGATGAACGCAGTGGGGATATTATACTGGGATGCGATGTTGAGGATATATACGGGGATGAGGCTGTGGGAATATAATACTGCGGGATGATGGCTGTGATATTACTGGGGATGATGGCTGTGAGGATATTATACTGGGGATGATGGCTGTGGGGATATTATACTGCGGGATGATGGCTGTGGGGATATTATACTGGGGATGATGGCTGTGGGGATATTATACTGGGGATGATGGCTGTGGGATATTATACTGGGGATGCTGGCTGTGAGGATATTATACTGCGGGATGATGGCTGTGGGGATATTATACTGCGGGATGATGGCTGTGGGGATATTATACTGGGGATGATGGCTGTGGGGATATTATACTGGGGATGCTGGATGTGAGGATATTATACTGGGGATGATGGCTGTGGGGATATTATACTGCGGGATGATGGCTGTGGGGATATTATACTGGGGATGATGGCTGTGAGGATATTATACTGGGGATGATGGCTGTGGGGATATTATACTGGGGATGATGGCTGTGAGGATATTATAGATGATGGCTGTGAGGATATTATACTGGGGCGATGATGGCTGTGGGGATATTATACAGGGGGATGATGGCTGTGGGGATATACTGGGGGATAATGGCTGTGGGGATATTATACTGGGGATGATGGCTGTGGGGATATTATACTGGGGATGATGGCTGTGGGGATATTATACTGGGGATGATGGCTGTGGGGATATTATACTGGGATGATGGCTGTGGGGATATTATACTTGGGATGATGGCTGTGGGGATATTATACTGGGGCGATGATGGCTGTGAGGATATTATACTGCGGGATGATGGCTATGGGTATATTATACTGGGGGATGATGGCTGTGGGGATATTATACTGGGGATGATCGCTGTGAGGATATTATACTGCGGGATGCTGGCTGTGAGGATAATATACTGGGGCGATGATGGCTGTGAGGATATTATACTGCGGGATGATGGCTGTGGGGATATTATACTGGGGATGATCCCTGTGAGGATATTATACTGCGGGATGCTGGCTGTGAGGATATTATACTGGGGATGATGGCTGTGAGGATATTATACTGGGGGATGATGGCTGTGAGGATATTATACTGCGGGATGATGGCTGTGGGGATATTATACTGGGGATGATGGCTGTGGGGATATTATACTGGGGATGATGGCTGTGGGGATATTATACTGTGGATGATGGCTGTGGGGATATTATACTGGGGATGATGGCTGTGGGGATATTATACTGGGGATGATGGCTGTGGGGATATTATACTGGGGATGCTGGCTGAGGGTATATTATACTGCGGGATGCTGGCTGTGAGGATATTATACTGGGGATGATGGCTGTGAGGAAATTATACTGGGGATGCTGGCTGTGGGGATATTATACAGGGGGATGATGGCTGTGGGGATATTATACTGGAGGATGATAGCTGTGGAGATATTATACTGGGGATGTTGGCTGTGTGTCAAGATCCCGTCTGGGTTGGAGCCGATGTTACTGCAAACACTAGGGAAAGCAGAGGCAGGTAGCGTAGTCAGGTGGCAGGCCGAGGTCGGTACACAGGAAAGGCAGTTCGGTAGCAGAGGAGCAGGCAGATAACGTAGTCAGGTGGCAGCCGGAGGTCGGTACACAGGAAAGGCAGTGTTTGTAGCAATGGATCAGGCAGAGAGCGTAGTCAGAAGGCAGGCCGAGGTCGGTTCACAGGAGAGCAGTGTTTGTAGCAATGGATCAGGCGGAGAGCGTAGTCAGAAGGCAGGCCGAGGTCGGTTCACAGGAGAGCAGTGTTTGTAGCAGCAGGAACAGCAGGAAACGCTTGACTAAAGGCTAAGAGCACAATAATCTCGCAATGACACACCCACAGGGCCAGGTTTATATAGGGCGTGTAATTGGCAATCAGAGGCCAAACGAGAGAGCACTGGGTGAAGCCGATCAGGAAGAACAGTCAATGGTATCTGGGTTCAGCAAGGAACTTTGTAGCCAGCAGAATAGCTCAGATGGTAGAGCTGCCGGCCGGTGGACAAGAGACACTGGGTTCGATTCCTGACACTGTGAGGATATTACACTTGGGGATGATGGCTGTGGGGATATTATACTGGGATGATGGCTGTGGGGATATTATACTGGGGATGATGGCTGTGGGGATATTATACTGGGGATGCTGGCTGAGGGATATTATACTGCGGGATGCTGGCTGTGGGGATATTATACTGGGGATGATGGCTGTGGGGATATTATACTGGGGATGATGGCTGTGGGGATATTATACTGGGGATGATGGCTGTGGGGATATTATACTGGGGATGCTGGCTGTGAGGATATTATACTGCGGGATGATGGCTGTGGGGATATTATACTGGGGATGATGGCTGTGGGGATATTATACTGGGGATGATGGCTGTGGGGATATTATACTGGGGATGCTGGATGTGAGGATATTATACTGGGGATGATGGCTGTGGGGATATTATACTGCGGGATGATGGCTGTGGGGATATTATACTGGGGATGATGGCTGTGGGATATTATACTGGGGATGCTGGATGTGAGGATATTATACTGGGGATGATGGCTGTGGGGATATTATACTGCGGGATGATGGCTGTGGGGATATTATACTGGGGATGATGGCTGTGAGGATATTATACTGGGGATGATGGCTGTGGGGATATTATACTGGGGATGATGGCTGTGAGGATATTATACTGGGGATGCTGGCTGTGGGATATTATACTGGGGATAATGGCTGTGGGGATATTATACTGGGGATGATGGCTGTGAGGATATTATACTGGGGATGATGGCTGTGAGGATATTATACTGGGGATGATGGCTGTGGGGATATTATACTGCGGGATGATGGCTGTGGGGATATTATACTGGGGATGATGGCTGTGAGGATATTATACTGGGGGATGATGGCTGTGGGATATGTGTGGCCCAGCTATGTCAGGCACACATAAATCCAGGAAAATGCACAGGAAGGTAACCGCAAAAGCTTGTTATCTATTCACGTCACTCACACTTTCAGACACACCCACCAGGGGTATAGGAGGTAGTGACACGTAGCAGAGCTCATTCAAGTTTCCTGTCTGAGAAGAGCTCAGATCAGTCAGTTTCCTGTCTTAGGACAGTGCAGTTCAGTGTCAGTCCAGTCTGGACTTGGAGGGAGAGGAGAGAGGACTGAATCCTCGCAGAGCTAGCGTAGCTCACCTGACAAGGAAGTGGAGGCTAGTACGGGTGAAGTGAATCATCCTAGCCTAGTCAGAGCTACCCTTAATCAGTACCTCAACAGAAGCTGAAACAAGGGGGATACTGAGAGCTGCTCAGCGAGCTCTGGAGAAAGCTGACATTTCCATCAAAGCTACAAGAGCTTATGATAAGAGCGAGAGCAGGGCGAAGGGCGCAGTGGAGAAGACAGAGAGAAGTGCTTCAGGTACCAAATTATCTGCACTAATTCACCGGACACCGGGGTCCGAAGTGTTGCTAGAGTTTCAAGCTTAGTAACAAGATAACCGGAGGCTATCTGGACTACAGGTCGCAGAGAGCAGCCCTAAGCGCCAATACGTAAACGGAGTCAGGGAGAACAAGGACTTTTAGCAGGGCCCTGCATAGAGGGACTTTGTTCTTTTCAACATCTGATAGTCAGAGACATAGAAGGCTCCACCACAATGTCGGCCGGGCTTTGCAGCTATTGAGAAAGCTAGAGATTGCAGAGTTAACTTCGCTTCATGCAAGTTTGGACTCAGATATATATGAAGTAAAGGAGGCCTCTAACCTGCTCAGCGGTATCCCGAATGTGCATTCTCCACCCCGACCAGCTCCCCGGGACCTGCCTGAACCATTTACCAGTAAAGGTATGAAAAGAAGCTGCATTGTGTGTGACTGAATTCTTAACTACACCCTGCATCATCACCATAGACTTTCAGGGACCCGTCTCACCTGTGGGAGACTTACCACCCAGCTGCCCCATAACATCCCCTGTGAAGACCCTCATAGCAGCGCTGGTCCAATTGATCAGATACCACAGGTGGCGTCACGAACTACCTACAAATCCCCTGTAAATATTTCCCCATCGCATGACTGCCAGGGCCACGGACCGAGTCCCGCTGCCAGTGACAACTCCCATAGAAATCAATGGGCTCGGCTCCGAGTACCCCATAGCCCTGGTAACCACAATTGTGGTGCGAGTCAACTATTATACTGGGGATGATGGCTGTGAGGATATTATACTGGGGATGCTGGCTGTGGGGATATTATACTGGGGATGCTGGCTGTGGGGATATTATACTGGGGATGATGGCTGTGGGGATATTATACTGGGGATGATGGCTGTGGGGATATTATACTGGGGATGATGGCTGTGGGGATATTATACTGGGGATGATGGCTGTGGGATATTACACTGGGGGATGATGGCTGTGGGATATTATACTGGGATGATGGCTGTGAGGATATTATACTGGGGATGCTGGCTGTGGGGATATTATACTGGGGATGATGGCTGTGGGGATATTATACTGGGGATGATGGCTGTGAGGATATTATACTGGGGATGATGGCTGTGAGGATATTATACTGGGGATGCTGGCTGTGGGGATATTATACTGGGGATGATGGCTGTGGGGATATTATACTGGGGATGATGGCTGTGGGGATATTATACTGGGGATGATGGCTGTGGGGATATTATACTGGGGATGATGGCTGTGAGGATATTATACTGGGGATGCTGGCTGTGGGGATATACTGAGGATGATGGCTGTGGGGATATTATACTGGGGATGATGGCTGTGGGATATTACACTGGGGATGATGGCTGTGGGATATTATACTGGGGGATGATGGCTGTGAGGATATTATACTGGGGGATGATGGCTGTGAGGATATTATACTGCGGGATGATGGCTGTGGGGATATTATACTGGGGATGATGGCTGTGAGGATATTATACTGGGGATGATGGCTGTGGGGATATTATACTGGGGATGATGGCTGTGAGGATATTATACTGGGGATGCTGGCTGTGGGGATATTATACTGGGGATGATGGCTGTGGGGATATTATACTGGGGATGATGGCTGTGGGATATTATACTGGGGATGATGGCTGTGGGGATATTATACTGGGGATGATGGCTGTGAGGATATTATACTGGGGATGATGGCTGTGGGGATATTATACTGGGGATGATGGCTGTGAGGATATTATACTGGGGATGCTGGCTGTGAGGATATTATACTGGGGGATGATGGCTGTGGGGATATTATACTGGGGATGCTGGATGTGAGGATATTATACTGGGGATGATGGCTGTGGGGATATTATACTGGGGATGATGGCTGTGGGGATATTATACTGGGGATGATGGCTGTGGGATATTACACTGGGGATGATGGCTTTGGGATATTATACTGGGGATGATGGCTGTGGGGATATTACACTGGGGATGATGGCTGTGGGGATATTATACTGGGATGATGGCTGTGGGATATTATACTGGGGATGATGGCTGTGGGGATATTTACTGGGGATGATGGCTGTGGGGATATTATACTGGGGATTATGGCTGTGAGGATATTATAACTGGGGATGATGGATGTGAGGATATTATACTGGGGATGATGGCTGTGGGATATTATACTGGGGATGATGGCTGTGGGATATTATACTGGGATGATGGCTGTGGGATATTACACTGGGGATGATGGCTGTGGGATATTATACTGGGGATGATGGCTGTGGGGATATTACACTGGGGGATGATGGCTGTGGGGATATTATACTGGGATGATGGCTGTGGGATATTATACTGGGGATGATGGCTGTGGGGATATTATACTGGGGATGATGGCTGTGGGGATATTATACTGGGGATTATGGCTGTGGAGGATATTATACTGGGGATGATGGCTGTGGGGATATTATACTGGGGATGATGGCTTTGGGGATATTATACTGCGGATGATGGCTGTGGGATATTATACTGGGGATGATGGCTGTGGGATATTATACTGGGGATGATGGCTGTGGGGATATTATACTGGGGATGATGGCTGTGGGGATATTATACTGGGGATGATGGCTGTGAGGATATTATACTGGGGATGCTGGCTGTGGGGATATACTGGGATGATGGCTGTGGGGATATTATACTGGGGATGATGGCTGTGGGATATTAACTGGGGGATGATGGCTGTGGGATATTATACTGGGGATGATGGCTGTGAGGATATTATACTGGGGATGATGGCTGTGAGGATATTATACTGGGGATGATGGCTGTGGGGATATTATACTGGGGATGATGGCTGTGAGGATATTATACTGGGGATGATGGCTGTGGGGATATTATACTGGGGATGATGGCTGTGAGGATATTATACTGGGGATGATGGCTGTGGGGATATTATACTGGGGATGATGGCTGTGGGATATTACACTGGGGATGATGGCTGTGGGATATTATACTGGGGGATGATGGCTGTGGGGATATTACACTGGGGGATGATGGCTGTGGGGATATTATACTGGGGATGATGGCTGTGGGATATTATACTGGGGATGATGGCTGTGGGATATTATACTGGGGATGATGGCTGTGGGGATATATACTGCGGGATGATGCTGTGGGATATTATACTGGGGATGATGGCTGTGGGATATTACACTGGGGATGATGGCTGTGGGGATATTATACTGGGGATGATGGCTGTGAGGATATTATACTGGGGATGATGGCTGTGGGGATATTATACTGGGGATGATGGCTTTGGGGATATTATACTGCGGGATAATGTCTGTGGGATATTATACTGGGGATGATGGCTGTGGGATATTACACTGGGGATGATGGCTGTGGGATATTATACTGGGGATGATGGCTGTGGGATATTATACTGGGGATGATGGCTGTGGGGATATTATACTGGGGATGATGGCTGTGGGGATATTATACTGGGGATGATGGCTGTGGGGATATTATACTGCGGGATGATGGCTGTGAGGATATTATACTGGGAGATGATGGCTGTGAGGATATTATACTGGGGCGATGATGGCTGTGGGGATATTATACAGGGGATGATGGCTGTGGGGATATATACTGGGGATGATGGCTGTGGGATATTATACTGGGGATGATGGCTGTGGGGATATTATACTGGGGATGATGGCTGTGGGGATATTATACTGGGGATGATGGCTGTGGGGATATTATACTGGGATGAGGCTGTGGGATATTATACGGGATGATGGCTGTGGGGATATTATACTGGGGATGATGGCTGTGGGGATATTATACTGGGGATGATGGCTGTGGGATATTATACTGGGGATGATGGCTGTGGGGATATTATACTGGGGATGATGGCTGTGAGGATATTATACTGGGATGATGGCTGTGGGGATATTATACTGGGGGATGATGGCTGTGGGGATATTATACTGGGGATGATGGCTGTGGGATATTATACTGGGGATGATGGCTGTGGGATATTATACTGGGGATGATGGCTGTGGGATATTATACTGGGATGATGGCTGTGGGATATTATACTGGGGATGATGGCTGTGGGGATATTATACTGGGGATGATGGCTGTGGGGATATTATACTGGGGATGATGGCTGTGGGGATATTATACTGGGGATGATGGCTGTGGGGATTTATACTGGGGATATGGCTGTGGGGATATTATACTGGGATGTGGCTGTGGGATATTATACTGGGATGATGGCTGTGGGATATTATACTGGGGATGATGGCTGTGGGGATATTATACTGGGGATGATGGCTGTGGGGATATTATACTGGGGATAGATGGCTGTGGGATATTATACTGGGGATGATGGCTGTGGGGATATTATACTGGGGATGATGGCTGTGGGGATATTATACTGGGGATGATGGCTGTGGGGATATTATAACTGGGATGATGGCTGTGGGGATATTAACTGGGGATGATGGCTGTGGGATATTAACTGGGGAATGATGGCTGTGGGGATATTATACTGGGGATGATGGCTGTGGGATATTATACTGCGGATGATGGCTGTGAGGATATTATACTGGGGATGATGGCTGTGAGGATATTATACTGGGGATGATGGCTGTGGGGATATTATACTGGGATGATGGCTGGGGATATTATACTGCGGGATGATGGCTGTGGGATATTATACTGGGGATGATGGCTGTGGGATATTATACTGGGGATGATGGCTGTGGGATATTATACTGGGATGATGGCTGTGGGATATTATACTGGGATGATGGCTGTGGGGATATTATACTGGGATGATGGCTGTGGGGATATTATACAGGGGGATATGGCTGTGGGGATATTATACTGGGGATGATGGCTGTGGGATATTATACTGGGGATGATGGCTGTGGGGATATTATACTGGGGATGATGCTGTGGGATATTATACTGGGGATTATGGCTGTGAGGATATTATACTGGGGATGATGGCTTGGGGATATTATACTGGGGATGATGCTTGGGATATTATACTGCGGGATGATGTCTGTGGGATATATACTGGGGATGATGGCTGTGGGGATATTATACTGGGGATGATGGCTTTGGGGATATTATACTGCGGGATGATGTCTGTGGGATATTATACTGCGGGATGATGTCTGTGGGATATGATACTGGGGATGATGGCTGTGGGATATTATACTGGGGATGATGGCTGTGGGGATATTATACTGGGGATGATGGCTGTGGGGATATTAAACTGCGGGATGATGGCTGTGAGGATATTATACTGGGGATGATGGCTGTGGGATATTATACTGGGGATGATGGCTGTGGGGATATTATACAGGGGATGATGGCTGTGGGGATTATACTGGGGATAATGGCTGTGGGGATATTATACTGGGGATGATGGCTGTGGGGATATTATACTGGATGATGGGTGGGATTTATGGGATGATGGCTGTGGGATATTATACTGGGGATGATGGCTGTGGGATATTATACTTGGGATGATGGCTGTGGGATATTATACTGGGCATGATGGCTGGAGTATTATACTGGGGATGATGGCTTGAGGGATATTATACTGCGGGATGCTGGCTGTGAGGATAATTATACTGGGGATGATCGCTGTGAGGATATTATACTGCGGGATGTGGCTGTGAGGATATTATACTGGGGATGATGGCTGTGAGGATATTATACTGCGGGATGATGGCTGTGGGATATTATACTGGGGATGATCCTGTGAGGATATTATACTGCGGGATGTGGCTGTGAGGATATTATACTGGGATGATGGCTGTGAGGATATTATACTGGGGATGATGGCTGTGGGATATTATACTGCGGGATGATGGCTGTGGGATATTATACTGGGATGATGGTGGGGATATTATACTGGGGATGATGGCTGTGGGGATATTATACTGGGGATGATGGCTGTGGGGATATTATACTGGGGATGATGGCTGGGGATTATACTGGGTGTGGCTGAGGTATATATACTGCGGGATGCTGGCTGTGAGGATATTATACTGGGGATGATGGCTGTGAGGAAATTATACTGGGATGCTGGCTGTGGGGATATTATACAGGGGGATGATGGCTGTGGGGATATTATACTGGAGGATGATAGCTGTGGAGATATTATACTGGGGATGTTGGCTGTGTGTCAAGATCCCGTCTGGGTTGGAGCCGATGTTACTGCAAACACTAGGGAAAGCAGAGGCAGGTAGCGTAGTCAGGTGGCAGGCCGAGGTCGGTACACAGGAAAGGCAGTTCGGTAGCAGAGGAGCAGGCAGATAACGTAGTCAGGTGGCAGCCGGAGGTCGGTACACAGGAAAGGCAGTGTTTGTAGCAATGGATCAGGCAGAGAGCGTAGTCAGAAGGCAGGCCGAGGTCGGTTCACAGGAGAGCAGTGTTTGTAGCAATGGATCAGGCGGAGAGCGTAGTCAGAAGGCAGGCCGAGGTCGGTTCACAGGAGAGCAGTGTTTGTAGCAGCAGGAACAGCAGGAAACGCTTGACTAAAGGCTAAGAGCACAATAATCTCGCAATGACACACCCACAGGGCCAGGTTTATATAGGGCTGTAATTGGCAATCAGAGGCCAAACGAGAGAGCACTGGGTGAAGCCGATCAGGAAGAACAGTCAATGGTATCTGGGTTCAGCAAGGAACTTTGTAGCCAGCAGAATAGCTCAGATGGTAGAGCTGCCGGCCGGTGGACAAGAGACACTGGGTTCGATTCCTGACACTGTGAGGATATTACACTTGGGGATGATGGCTGTGGGGATATTATACTGGGATGATGGCTGTGGGGATATTATACTGGGGATGATGGCTGTGGGGATATTATACTGGGGATGCTGGCTGAGGGGATATTATACTGCGGGATGCTGGCTGTGGGGATATTATACTGGGGATGATGTCTGTGGGGATATTATACTGGGGATGATGGCTGTGGGGATATTATACTGGGATGATGGCTGTGGGGATATTATACTGGGGATGATGGCTGTGAGGATATTATACTGGGGATGCTGGCTGTGAGGATATTACACTTGGGGATGATGGCTGTGGGGATATTATACTGGGGATGATGGCTGTGGAGATATTATACTGGGGATGCTGGCTGTGAGGATATTACACTTGGGGATGATGGCTGTGGGGATATTATACTGGGGATGATGGCTGTGGGGATATTATACTGGGGATGATGGCTGTGGGGATATTATACTGGGGATGATGGCTGTGGGGATATTATACTGCGGGATGCTGGCTGTGAGGATATTATACTGGGGATGATGGCTGTGAGGATATTATACTGGGGGATGATGGCTGTGGAGATATTATACTGGGGATGCTGGCTGTGAGGATATTACACTGGGGGATGATGGCTGTGGGGATATTATACTGGGGATCATGGCTGTGAGGATATTACACTGGGGGATGATGGCTGTGGGGATATTATACTGGGGATGATGGCTGTGGAGATATTATACTGGGGATGCTGGCTGTGGGGATATTATACTGGGGATGATGGCTGTGGGAATATTATACTGGGGGATGCTGGCTGTGAAGATATTATACAGGGGGATGATGGCTGTGGATATTATACTGGGATGATGCTGTGGGGATATTATACTGGGGGATGATGGCTGTGGGGATATTATACTGGGGGATGATGGCTGTGGGGATATTATACTGGGGATGATGGCTGTGGGGATATTATACTGGGGATGATGGCTGTGGGGATATTATACTGGGGATTATGGCTGTGAGTATATTATACTGGGGATTATGGCTGTGAGGATATTATACTGGGGGATGATGGCTGTGGGGATATACTGGGGATGATGGCTGTGAGGATATTATACTGGGGGAAAAATGGCTGTGGGGATATTATACTGGGGGATGATGGCTTTGGGGATATTATACTGGGGATTATGGCTGTGAGGATATTATACTGGGGGATGATGGCTGTGGGGATATTATACTGGGGATGATGGCTGTGGGGATATTATATTGGGGATGATGGCTGTGGGGATATTGTACTGGGGGAAAAATGGCTGTGGGATATTATACTGGGGATGATGGCTGTGGGGATATTATACTGGGGGAAAAATGGCAGTGGGGATATTATACTGGGGATGCTGGCTGTAGGGTACACATTATACTGGGGAATGCTAGCTGTGCGGTACATTATATCTCAGCTGTAGGGGCATCATACTGTATATTGGGGGTCTGTTGTGGATATCACACTGTATGGGCGACTGTTGTGACCATCATACTGTGTAGGCGGACAGTGTGAGGAGGGGGTACAGTTTAGAGAGGACAACATGGTGGGCTGGATGAGGGCATAGTGTGAAAAGGGGGCACAGAATGGATATGGAAGGAGGCAGTGTGACGTGGGGACACAATATGGAGAGAGGTTAGCATGGAGAGGGGACAGTATGGTGATACAGAAACTTTAAGGGAAAACAGTGGAGAGGAGACAGCCATGATATAAGCTGTGGTTCGGCAGGACGGTGTGGCAGTTATATCTGATGTCAGACAGTGGTTATAGATCATTAACGTGGACAGTGTGGTGAGTGTAGCTCATAAGGGAAGACAGTGTAGAGGTCATATACCATAGGTTTATTTAGGGCATAGTATGGAAAGATACTTTTGTACAGAGGGCATATTACTAACACTCTTATTTTTAAGGGCACCACGTGGGGATGTGCTGCAGAAGACCAGACAGAGCGTAGTATGCAGAAACGAGATGTGAATGTTAAAAGTCATCATGAAGTCTGAATAAGATGGAAACGAAAAGAAAGAGCAACTCCAATCAGAGAAGAAGTCACCTATAAGGTCCCGAGATGTACATGTTTATTTGTGATTCTGCCTATATCTCATCAGCACTGTGGTTCCTGTATGGTTCACAGTCTGACAATGATAACAACAACTCCAAGCATCTCCTTACTATTGTTAAGGACAAACGGGGGGTTGTAGGCTCATGCGACACAAATGTATATGGGTCAGACTTGACAATTTAATTGATTGCTGTGCTAAATTTGGTGATGTAGTCATGTACTTATGGCATACCTCCCAACTGTTCTGGATTGAGCGGGACAGTCCCGATTTCGACCCTCCCACCCACTGTCCCGGCCGGGATGGTATGTGCATACCTCCCAACCGTCCCGGATTGAGCGGGACAGTCCCGATTCTGACCCCCCCGTCCAGCTGTCCCGCTCAGGACACTATGTGAGATGAGCCGCCACGCCCCCCATGCACCCCTTCCTGCCCTCCCTGTCTCTACAGCTCAGCCCGCCCCCCATGCACCCCTTCCTGCCCTCCCTGTCTCTACAGCTCAGCCTCTCACAGCTAGCAATGACGCTGCTATGCTGTACTCTTCTGTGCCCACAGGACCTGTGATGAGGTCACAGGAAGGGAGGAGTCAGGGGTCACATGATCAGTGTCCTCGTTGTGTGCAGGACTCTGCTGTGATGGTTGTCATGGTGCTGGATGAGGGTAAGTTTGTGTGTGGGGGTCGGGACTCGGGTTTACAGTGTGGATGTAGCAGTGCTGTAGTGTGTACAAGTTGAATGTAGCAGAGTCGTGTGTGTACGAGGTGTACTGAGCGGAGCCGTGTGTGTACGAGGTGTACGGAGCGGAGCCGTGTGTGTATGAGGTGCACGGAGCGGAGCCGTGTGTGTACGAGGTGGATGTAGCAGTGATGTAGTGTGTACGGAGCAGAGCCATGTGTGTACGAGGTGGATGTAGTAGTGCTGTAGTGTGTACGAGGTGTACGGAGCAGAGCCATGTGTGTACGAGTTGGATGTAGCGGAGCCGTGCGTGTACGAGTTGGATGGAGCGGAGCCGCGCGTGTACGAGGTGCACGGAGCTAAGCCGCACATGTACGAGGTGCACGGAGCGGAGCCGCACATATACGAGGTGCATGGAGCGGAGCCGCGCGTGTACGAGGTGCACGGAGCGGAGCCGCACGTGTACGAGGTGGATGTAGCGGTGCTGTCGTGTGCACGAGGTGTACGGAGCGTAGCCTTGTGTGAACGAGTTGGATGTAGCAGAGCCGTGTCTGTATGAGTTGGATGGAGCAGAGCCGTGTGTCTGTACGAGGTGCACAGAGTGGAGTTGCACATGTACGAGGTGCACGGAGCGGAGCTGCACGTGTATGAGGTGCATGGAGCGGAGCCACGCATGTACGAGGTGCACGGTGCGGAGCCGCTCGTGTACGAGGTGCACGGAGCGGAGCCGCGTGTGTACGAGGTGCACGGAGCAGAGCCGCACGTGTACGAGGTGCACGGAGCGGAGCCGCCCGTGTACGAGGTGGATGTAGCAGTGCTGTAGTGTGTACGAGGTGTACGGAGCGGAGCCTTGTGTGTACGAGTTGGATGTAGCAGAACCGTGTCTGTACGAGTTGGATGGAGCGGAGCCGTGTGTCTGTACGAGGTGCACGGAGCCGTGCGTGTACGAGGTTTACGGAGTGGAGCCATGTGTACGAGGTGGATGTAGCAGTGCTGTGTGTGTACGAAACGGATCCCTGTGTGTGTGAAGTGTACGGAGCTGAGCCGCTCAGCACCGTACACACAGGGCTCCGTGCTTTCTTTCCTTCTTTCTTTCTCTGTTCTCTCGCTCTCTGTTCTTTCTCTCTGTTCTTTCTTTCTCTCTCTCTGTTCTTTCTTTCCCATCTTTCTTTCTCTCTCCCTCTCTGTTCTTTCTTTCTCTCTCTGTTATTTCCCCTTTCTTTCTTTATTGCTTTCTTTCTCTCTCTGTCTTTCTCTCTCTGTTCTTTTTTTCCCCCTCTTTCTTTCTCTCTCCCTCTGTTCTTTCTTTCCCCTCTTTCTTTTTTCTCTCTCTGTTCTTTTTTCTGTCCCCTCTTTCTTTCTCTCTGTTCTTTCTTTCTCTCTGTTCTTTCTTTCTTTGCCATCTTTCTTTCCCGTCTTTCTTTCTCTCTCTGTTCTTTCTTTCTCTCTCTGTTATTTCCCCTTTCTTTCTTTCTTTCTTTCTCTCTCTGTCTTTCTCGCTCTGTTCTTTTTTTCCCCCTCTTTCTTTCTCTCTCCCTCTGTTCTTTCTTTCCCCTCTTTCTTTTTTCTCTCTCTGTTCTTTTTTCTGTCCCCTCTTTCTTTCTCTCTGTTCTTTCTTTCTTTGCCATCTTTCTGTTCTTTCTTTCTTTCTTTCTTTCCCGTCTTTCTTTCTCTCTCTGTTCTTTCTTTCTTTTCTGTCTTTCTTTATCTCTCTGTTCTTTCTTTCCCCTCTTTCTTTCTCCCTCTCTGTTCTTTCTTTCCCCTCTTGCTTTCTCCGTCTCTGTTCTTTCTTTCCCCTCTTCCTTTTTTCTCTCTCTATTCTTTCTTTCCCCTTTCTTTGTTTATTTCTTTCTCTCTCTACTCTCTCTGTTCTTTCTTGCTTCCCCTCTTTCTTTCTCTCTCTGTTCTTTCTTTCTCTCTCTCCTTTCTTTCTCTCTGTTTTCCTTTTTCTCTCTCTGTTTATGTATGGTTCCATATTCATGTACTGACGATGGTTCTGGTGATGAATACAGCACTGAAACAACCATCACTACATGAATGTCACCAGAACCAAAATCAGTGTAAGAAAACGACACCAGTTTTTTACTTTTGCTGGTATTTTTTGGGTGAAAAAGGTAATAATTTTAGTGTAAGTGATAGTTAGAGCTTGTTCACTGACCCAATGGGGGGGTGCGTTATGGGTCCTGTTACCTTAGCCTCTGACCCATTGCTTTGCTTGGAGGCTGAGGGTTCATCGGAGGAGGGCACCATTGGCTTCATCCGCCTAAGGCACCAAAATACCTTGTCCCAGCCCTGCAGTGCAGGATCACGGAAAATATGACAGAACACAGAATCTCACTTGGAGACAAAATCTGGATTGAGGAGCACTATCACAATATCAGGAGGCTATAAAGTGGTAAGACTGATAAGATAAAGGTGCTTCTCATTTCCTTCAATGCTCCTTACTGACAGAAGATGGGTATTATAGAAACTGATGCTTTGCTACAAATTACTTTCACAGAGGTTACCATCGCAAGAAAACGATCTTAAATCCCTGTAAAAAAGAAACATTCCAGATGATTTATTATATTGCTTTTCTTAGGGTATGTTCACACAGTGCTTTTTTTTGCAGCATTTTTTTCTGCATGAAAATCACGAGGGTTTCGGCAGGAAAAATGCTGCATACATTGCGCACACTTCTGATGTGTTTTTCATTATTTTCTTATATATTTGTTATGCAATCAATTGAAAGGTTACGAAAACGTTGCAAAAAAACAGAAAGTACTGACATGCTGCAGTTTAAAAAAAATGCACCACAGCTCAAAATGCACTGTAGGAATGAGATTTTATTTTGCAGCTACTTTAAAACGCAATAATGCCACGTGTGAACATACTCTAATTGTGTCTTGGAGTGTGGATTTTCAAAACTACACAAACACTATTTTATATATATGACAATAATACGAGAAACGTATTTAATACTTTAAAAAGTGACTGACCAGAACACGATCTCCAAGGCGCAGATCCTTGTCCCCCTTCTTCACAGATCCACTGTCCGAAAGGTTAGATCCTGACTCATTTCCTGTTTTCATGGTACTGTTTAGCACACTTTCCCGTAATGGCACAATACGGGTGGTCAGAGGGGGCGTAGCGGTTCCAGAATATAAAGACAAGTTCTGAGTTGTCAAAGACTCCACTGAATGAGAATCACTTCCTGTACCGTCAGGCTGTCGGGTCAACTTAGAAGGCCTGGTAAATATTCCTTGTAGAGGCTGACACTCAAAATAACGTACTCCACCTACAGATCCATCATTTTTCCCAACCGGATCATCCAAGACAACCCCTGCCCATTGACCTGGAGCAAACTGGGTTTCTCCTAGATACTGTACAACTCCAGACTTTATTCCATTGACCCACACACGTTCACCAACTACAAAGTCTCCCAGAAACTCATCCCCCACTTCAGTAATCTTGGAACTTGACTTTTCAGCACCCACTGATGAAGTAGAGCTCTGTTTATGCAAAGGTGAGCCTGTAAAAAAAAGAAAGTTTATGTATTAAATACCTTAAATTGTATTTATTTCCCATAATCACAGAATGAATAAAGTTAATTGGACACAATATCAGGCATAGAAACTATAAAAAAAAATCTATTCCAATGGGGTGTGAAATCCTGCTGACACATTCCCTTTAATACAATATATATCATTATATAAAGGTGAAAGCGACTTTTGCTCTGGCCTCACCGAGTCCGTTACATCAATTCTTAGGAGAATTTCTTGTATCTAGAAAGAAAATGAATTAGTATTTGCATTGTTTTTGCTATATGTTTCAGGATGTTATGACACCAATTTAGGTGGTAATAATTTTACATCTTAAGGGTCTCAACGTGGAGTCTAAATGCCTAATTTTATGGTTGACTTCTCCATTAATGCCACATTCACACGTTCAGTATTTGGTCAATATTTTACATCAGTATCTGTAAGCCAAAACCAGGATACTGGGTAGCATATACTGAGGTAGCATACTGACCAAATACTGAACGTGTGAACTTGGCCTAAAGGGAACTCACTTGGTGTAGGTGCTGTAAGGTGGCCATTGCTGTTGTGGTGGTGTGACATGAAGCCATGGGACTTGCCTTTCAGCACTGCTGCTGTGGGGCACCAGGTCGCTCCTGCTTATGTGCTGTTGTGTAATTGGTCATCGGCACACGGTCACGCACCTTTTAGGCTAGGGACCCACTAAGAGGTTCGCCGTGACGTGGCAGTGGGCTTCAGACATTCTAACCAGAATGTTAAACTAAAATCCTCATGTTCTGTTTTATAAATTTTTATCTAACGGCATTAGATCAATGTATGATTTTTGGATATGCGGTCCTTGTCTTTTTTTGTACAGCTCTGGTATCTCCCTTAAAAAGAACCTGTCAACAGAAAAAAAGTGACCAATTTTAAACCTTATTTGATTTCCGCTGCTCCCCTAAATATTAAGTTTTTTGGAGTTTATTTTGACATCAGCCATACGGTTTGATATATAAGATATATTGAGATATTCAGTGGTAATTTTGATGGTCTTTACCAAGGAGGCATAACGCAGAGCAGCCTAATCCCCCAACCCCCAATGTACAGTACTGTCTCCTTCCCCTCCATCCTGTAGAATGTAAGAATGGCAGAGTCCTCTCCCCTGTGTATCAGTCTGTCATTGTTAGCTTGTTTACTGTAAGTGACATCTGTCATTTGTATGTCACCCCTTGTCGTGTACAGTACCATGGAATCAATGGTGTTATAGAAATAATAATAATAATAATCCTTTGAGCCACACGCCCTTGGTAAAAACCATAAAAATAAGCACTAAATAAAAAGCACCATATATCAGGAGCCGAAAGGTGGCTTGCAAAAAAACAAAACAAAATGTAATACTCGGGGGAGAAATAGGAATAAATTAAGAGTAAAAACTGTCCTCTTTTGAGCTAGTGACAGATCCTCTTTAAAAGTAATGACTCCAAAATATGTACGTACGATTTATTTAGCTAACCATATAGTTTTTTATTTGATAGGAAGGAAGCCTGATCCCATACACAATAGGAAGTCTGTTAAAGGGGGTTGTTCTCTTTACCCTTAGCTCTCTTTTATATTTGTTTTTATACTAAAGCCAGACTAGTGATCAGTTGTGAATCGATCAGCTGTCCTCACAGCTGAATATACATCTATCTATTACACAGACAGACCAGGTGCCTCCAAGCGACAGCCTCTGCCAGCATCGACCCCTCTCATTGAAAGCCATGTCTGAGACAGTGACTGTTGTAATTTGTGAAATCAAGTATTAAGTAGCATCATTCAACCATACTGCTGCTTCTAGCACCCAACAATACGCTAAACATTACCGTGTGACGGCAATACATGATCTGCTAGGACACCTATTGTCATGTAGAACATCAGACATATGACTCTGATGTGCGCTGCTACTACGGAAAAGCGTTTCTGTGACTGTTACTATGGCAACTAAAAGAATTTAATCCAAGGTCTATAACAAAAAAGGTATTCATTAAGAACACGCATTGTCTAATGCAGTCAAATACTAGAGCAGACAAAAGGCTTCCCTCTCTAGGAATGGTATAATACATATAGAAATGAGTCTGCTGAAATCACCAAACGTCATGTCAGTGAAATCAGAAATACTAAGTGTTGGATTTTCTTTGTTGTAAGTGAACGATGACCAATTCTTGAAGTCAATTTTAATATCAGTAGAAATAACCAATAAGAGAATTCACTGCCTGGAACATTTCTTCTTGACAGATTTAATTCTGTGTATCTACTATAATGCAGTTCTTCTTTAAAGGGAAGCTGACATGTTAAACATGCTGTCTGCTCACGTTAGAGAACAAAACGAGCTGAACAGAGCCATGTATAGTTTGGTGTGAATACAGTATAAACATGTATTTTATTCATTTAAATGTCTGCTCTTTTTATACCCAGGAGTCCAGTGGGCGGTCCCATCCCAGCCCTGTATGATTGTGCACACACAATTGTTGTCTAGTTGGGACCACTCACTCACTGTGCTACTAAGCACAGAAAAAGTTGGGATTGAAATGAATAAAATACAAATTATACTAAATATTTTCCACCAAAATAATCCCCTGCTTTATATCTTACCACCCACAAGGAAGACTGCATACACAACGGACAACAGGACAGTTTCCCTTTAATACAACTTTAGGTAAGAGAGACTAAAAATAGCAGGTCTAAGAGACGGTCCTTAGTCGTCAAGGAAACTGCGCCAGCAAGGGTCTCCATCCCCCCGATGAATTAACTTAGAAAATGAAAAAGTACTAAGAGCCACAATATCTGTCTCTAACTTGCAAGTTTGTATTCTCATCTGTTTCTCTCCATTATGTAGTACAGGCTGAGATGAAGCGGGAAATTCCTAGCCTTTTTGCAGACCAGGGGGGTTAGAGACAATGACAGTGGTGTTAAGGCCTCCATGTTCATTAGACTAATGTTGCAATTTTTTCTTTTTTTTGAGTCAATGCACAATGTATGCGCCTGCGGGGGCCATAGACTGTAATGGTGACAGCGCTCTGACGTGCACTCTTTACAGGACTGTACTCAGACGCAGTCTACTACATCTGAATGTCTGCCTCCTGTAGGCGTACACTCTCTAAAAGGAAGCACGTCAGAGCGCACATTCTCTCTTCTGCTCTTCCCTTACAGTCTATGGACCCGTCGGTGTATGCGTCCGGACCCCATTTTGCAGGGTACTTCGGACGTATGCCCGGACGGGCACACAGAACGCAATGCTATTTGCGTTTGAACATTAGGCATTTAGTCAAATCAAAAGGAACCACATTTTTGGAGTATGTTTGTATGCTGCGTAATTACAATCTTGCTGTTGTGAATGTTTTGGAAATGAATTCTGAGCAGAAGCTCCCTCTGGTGGTTACAAACAGTACTGAAACATTCAATGAGGATTGGCAATCAGGATTCACAGACTGGCTTGATATAAGGGAGGTCCCCTCCCATCATGGTTGCCGGTGATCAATTGTTCTTGTTTCTACTGTGGTTCCTGGTTCACTTGGAAACTTGCTGAGTTTTGCCTCTTCTTCTGCTTTCAGATAAGATATTTTCTGTTTTCGTTTTTGTGCTTACCATTTGCATATTTCTCTGCATTTCTGTGAGGTTAGTCAGGTTCCCTCCCGGCGAGGCTTGGGCTCCTCTCAGTTCCGCTGGAGCCATTGTTATTTGTTCATTTGCCTTTTCCAGTTTTTTCAGTGGCTGTGGCTTAGTTTTTTTACACCAGAGAACTGATTTAGGTGGTAGAGGTTGTCCCTCTCTCAGGTGAAGGCCCAGCGGTTTGCCAACCGGCATAGGACTGATGGTCCTCGGTTTAAAATGGGGGACTTGGTCTGGTTGTCCTCAAGAAATATCCCTATGAGAGTTGCATCTCCTAAGTTTAAGCCTAGGTTCATTGGACCTTATAAGATCATGGAGATTCTTAATCCTGTTTCCTTTCGTTTACTTCTTCCAGGGACATTTAAGATCCATAACGTGTTCCACAAGTCCTTATTGAAGAGGTTTGTCGAGCCAGTTGTTCCTATGGCTGCGCCTCCCGACCCTGTTTTGGTTGAGGGCAATCTGGAGTATGTGGTTGAGAAAATATTGGATTCTCGTTTTTCTAGACGGAAACTCCAGTATTTGGTTAAGTGGAGAGGTTATGGTCAGGAGGACAATTCTTGGGTGTTTGCTTTGGACATCCATGCTAGGAGACTGATATGTGCCTATCACCGAGCTCATCCTGACCGACCTGGTTGCACAAATGAGGGTTCGGTGACCCCTCCTCAAGGGGGGGGTACTGTTGTGAATGTTTTGGAAATAAATTCTGAGCAGAAGCTCCCTCTGGTGGTTACAAACAGTACTGAACCATTCAATGAGGATTGGCAATCAGGATTCACAGACTGGCTTGATATAAGGGAGGTCTCTTCCCATCATGGTTGCCGGTGAGCAATTGTTCTTGTCTCTACTGTGGTTCCTGGTTCACTTGGAAGCTTGCTGAGTCTTGCCTCTTCTTCTGCTTTCAGATAAGATATTTTCTGTTTTTGTTTTTGTGCTTACCATTTGCATATTTCTCTGCATTTCTGTGAGGTTAGCCAGGTTCCCCCCGGGGGGCTTGGGCTCCTCTCAGTTCCGCTGGAGCCATTGTTATTTGTTCATTTGCCTTTTCCAGTTTTTTCAGTGGCTGCGGCTTAGTTTTTTTTACACCAGAGAACTGATTTAGGTGGTAGAGGTCGTGTGATCTCAGGTGTTTTTGCAATCAGTAGCGTTGGCATTTTTTAGGGTTTTTTTTGGATTGCTGTGAGTATCCTTTCTATCCTTTTCTGTCTAGGCAGATTGGGCCCCAGCGTTTGCTCATACTATTTTCTGTCTGTGTCTGTATTTCCTCTTGTCTAACCGCCATTACATGTTTGGGGCTTCTTATGTTCTTTGGGGATCTTCTCCGGGCAGATAGCTTTCCGCTTTCTATCTTTAGGTGTAGTTAATCTCTCAGGCTGTGACGAGGCATCTAGGACCAACGTAGGAACGCTCCACGGCTGCCTTTAGTTGTTGTGGTTAGTCAGGGTACTGCAATCCAATAGATTCCAACCTCTCTGGTGTATTGCCATTTTTGCCTGCTCTCCTCAGCTACCAAAACATAACACTTGCCTTCTGGACATTAAGGCACCAAAGCTTATCCCTGACCAAATGAGATCTGCTCATTAGGTGGCAAAGTGTCATTTATAAAAGGCACTGGCACTGTGTATAGTAGAATCAGTTTAGTGTGTGGCTGATTTACCATAGTAACATGCCTTGTGAATGTGCAAACCCATGTCTGGGTTGACGCTTTCTACTGCTAATGAATAAATGTGCAGCCTATATCGTAGCAATCAACAAGCCTGTATTTAGTGTAGTACATACTATCTATATACAGTACAGTGGCATGTCAAAGTTTGGGCAAACCGGGTCAAAATGACTGATATTGTGAACAGTTAAGCAAGTTGAAGATGAAATGATCTGTAAAGGGCCTGAAGTTAAAGATGACACATTTCCTTTGTATTTTAGGCAAAAAATATATATATTTTTTACATTTTAAAATTACAAAAGGAAAATGGTCCAGTGCAAAAGTTTAGGCACCTTTGGAGATTTGTGTTATCAGATAACTTTGACGGAGGTTTCAGACCTTAATTAGCCTGTTAGGGTTATGGCTTGTTCACTATCATCGTTTGGAAAGGCCAGGTGATGCAAATTTCCCAGCTTTATAAAAACCCAGCCTCCTCTAATCTTGTGCCAAAAAAACAGCAGTCATGGGTTCTTATAAGCAGCTGCCTAGCATTCTGAAAATGAAAATGGTGGAGGACACCCATAAAGAAGGAGAAGGCTATAAGAAGTTAGCAAAGCATTTTCAAGTTGCTCTTTCCTCAGTTTGAAATGTAATTAAGAAATGGCAGTTAACAGGAACAGTGGAGGTCAAGATAAGGTCTGGAAGACCAAGCAAAATTTCAGTGATAGCTACTCGTAGGATTGCTAGAGAGGCAAATCAAAACCCCTCCTGTTATGTTACGGTAGCTGAGGAGTGCAGGTAAAAAAGGCAATACACCAGAGCAGTTGGAATCTATGAGATTGCAGTACCCTGACTAACCACCACAACTAGAGGCAGCCGTGGAGCGTTCCTAC
Organism: Oophaga sylvatica; assembly: GCA_033576555.1. Classification (NCBI taxonomy): domain Eukaryota; kingdom Metazoa; phylum Chordata; class Amphibia; order Anura; family Dendrobatidae; genus Oophaga; species Oophaga sylvatica. The sequence continues at coordinate 298,423,276 of JARQOD010000002.1, forward strand.
GTTGGTCCTAGACGCCTCGTCACAGCCTGAGAAACTAACTACACCTAAAGATAAAAGAGGAAAGCTATCTGCCCCGGAGCAGATCCCCAAAGAACATAGAAAGCCCCCAAACATGTAATGGCGGTTAGACAAGAAGAAATACTGACACAGACAGAAAATAGTATGAGCAAACGTTGGGGCCCAAACTACCTAAATAGAAAAGGATAGGAAGGGCACTTACTGCAATCCCAAAAAACCCTGAAAAGCACCAACTCTACTAATTTCAAAAACACCTGAGATCACACGACCTCTACCACCTAAATTAGTTCTCTGGTGTAACAAAATCAAAACAGCAGCCACTGAAAAAACTGGAAAAAGCAAATGTACAAACATCAGTGGCTGAACTAAACTGAGAGGGCAAAAGCCCCCGGAGGGGACCCTGAAGGCCCCCACAGAAGTGCAGGACAAAATGCAAAAATCAAGCACAAAAACAAAAAGAAGAAAATGTCTTATCTGATAGCAGGAGATGCAGACACGACACAGCAGGCTACAAAGGAAACAGGAATCAAGGATTGAGACCAGAACAATTGATCACCGGCAACCCTGATGGGAAGGCGACTCCCTTATATAAGACCAGTCAGTAACACCTGATTCCCAATCCTCACAATCTTCACTGGACAGTCCAGTACCGCTTGTAACCACCAGAGGGAGCCTCTGCTCAGAACTCATTTCAAGTCCATTCACAACACCCTCCCTTGACTGCAAAAGACCTTCAGAAATATTTAGCAGACTTTGGAGTTGTGGTACATTGTTCTACTGTTCAGAGACACCTGCACAAATATGGCCTTCATGGAAAAGTCTTTAGAAGAAAAACCTCTCCTGCATGCTCACCATAAAATTCAGCATAAAAAGTATGCAAAAGAACATCTAAACAAGCCTGATGCTTTTTGGAAACAAGTCCTGTGGACCTATGAGGTTAAAATAGAACTCTTTGGCCACAATGATCAAAGGTATGTGTAGAGCAAAAGGCACAGAATTTCAGGAAAAGAACATTAAGCATGGGGTGGATCAATCATGCTTTGGGGTTGTGTTGCAGCCAATGGCACAGGGAACATTCACGGGTTTTCAACAAATTCTTGATGCAAACATAACACCATCTGTAAAAAAAAGCTGAAGTTGAAAAAAGAATGACTTCTACTAATTGATAATGATCCTAAATAAACGTCAAAATCCACAATAGACTACCTCAAAAGGCGCAAGCTGAAGGTTTTACAATGGCCCTCACAGTCCCCTGATCTGAACATCATTGAAAATCTGTTGCTAGACCTCAAAATAGCAATGCATGCAAGACGATCCAGAAATCTCAGAACTGGAATAATTTTCCTAGGAAGAATGGATAAAAAATTACTCAAACAAGAACTGAAAGACTCTTAGCTGGCTACAAAAAGTGTTTACAAGCTGTGATAGTTTTAAAAGTTGTGCTACTAGGTACTAACAATTCTGGGTGCCCCAAATTTTGTATTGGTTCATTTTCCTTTTTGTAATTTTTAAAATGTAAAATATGAAAAAATCTATACTTGATTTGCATAAAAAAACAAAGGTAATGTGTCATTTTTAACTTTAGACCTTTTACAGATCATTTCAGCTTCAACTTAACAGTAATTTTAACCAGGGGTGCCCAAACTTTTACATGCAACTGTATATGTAATAGAAACATTATTTTTAAATAACTACATAGTTATAAAAATAGAAACTATAGCCTAATGATTCCTGAACTCCAAAAGAGTTACCATACATAATGCCATGCAAAGCAATCCATATGGGTAAACAGTCCTGCAAGATTCAAGTGAAAAATCCACAACCAGGAAAGGATGACCAAGTTCTACCATGCAAATTGCCTCTTAAGAGAAAAAGAGGACTTGAACCCTATAGCGCCACCTGTTGGTAGTAGCGATCCTACAAGTCACAATTAACCCTTTAACGAGTCTTGTAATATGACTTAGGATAAAAGCCAAATCATATCTCAGTTTGCAGACACGGTGTTTCGGACTATTGGTCCTCGTCAGTGCAAAGTAGGAGATCTGATTTGGCTAGCTGAGAGGCTCTGGACTGAGGTCTAAGGGGTAAGGTTTCTCCTTGTGGAAGTGACATACCAGCTCTGGATTGTCAAAGTAAGAGCTGGTATGTCACTCTCCACAAGGAGAAACCTTACCCCTTGAACCAAGTTCTACCAGTGACACAGAACAGAATTCCATCCGAGAACAAAAAGTCATTTATTCCTTGTGAGGCTTTGTTGCTGAGCCCTATGCTCGCCTCAGCTCTGGACTTGTTCAGCAGGAAACTCATATCAGCAATGGTTCTTTTGTATTACAGACCATGATCTTAAAGCACAAACACATTCCCGATCACCTTTACATCTCTAGCAATTATTTACAATGTATCACTATTTGTTACCATTTTTATATACATCTTATGCTATTTGTAATACAATTTTATCTGATGTGTGCGCCTCTGAGCCACCACTTGCCCTCATACTTTATTTAATAAAGGCTACTTTTATGCTTATTATTCCTTTGTCCTTCTACTTCAATTTACAATTCAAACCGCTCCTTGTTTTTTTAGTCCTTTGGTTTTTACAAAACCATGGTTGTACAAAGAAGCCATTAGACAAACAATTTAGTATATAATACAAAATTGAAAATAATGTATGTTATCGGCCAGGTTATTGTTAAATGATGTGTGTGCAAGTGCACTTTCCTGTACAGTGTGTAAAAAAACATTTAGCATGCAGTATGTGGCCTAATCGTGGCCAGCGTATATCACTGTATGGCTATACATTGCCAATAATCCTAAAATAGAATGCATCAAGACAGGCAATCTTGACCCAGGGTCTGCTGGAGTAAAATTCCATAGGAGGTACACACCTCTTAATGAATTTGGCACAACTTTTGGCTGCTGTTATCCAACATCAGAAATGTGTTGCAGTGCACATATGCTATATTATACGCTACTTTTGTAGTATAAATTATACTGATCACGCCTGACTGCTAAGCCCTGACATCTTTTCATAATGTTAGTGTTGCATTGTGGTGTATAAAAACACCATAAGTCACAATTTTTTTGTGCAGCTTTGAATTGCCCAAAAATTTGAGACTTGTTAATGCCAGAAAACTGATGCTTAATTAATCAGCCCATACTGTATACCTGAACAAAACCTTGATAAAGGTGAGCCATTGAGGAAGATTTGCTATTCTACATATGTCAAAAAAAACCTGTCTTACATGTCTTGCATGCCATTTTTTTGTTTTATACACTTTTTGTGGTTAGTCTGGTAAGTGGCATGGCCTTGTGGAAAGTTGCTATGGCTTTGTGTGAAGGGCGTTTTCTAATTGTGATATTGTACATCAAAAAATGAGCAAAAACTACAACATTTTGGCTCAAAGTAAGCTAAATAAGAGGTGGTGTAAACTTGAGACTAGACAGTGTAAAGATGCAACAAGTTTATCATCAAGCATGAGAAACTGTCCAGTCTTAAGTTTGCACTTTCTAAAAAATAAACACTTTCAATAAATCTACTACAATATCTGTACATTTGTGGCTCTTAGATTAAAATTAGTTGGGGCTATTGTAATTAGAAAATAAGTAGTAAGGGACCATTGACTATAAAATGAAATAGCACATTGGCCAATAAAAACACCAGAATGATCTATGAGGAGGCAAGGATAAACTTTGTGGTTTGAAAGTGACGTTCTTTGGAGGAATTCTCACCAGTGCAAAGCTCTTCCATTCACATATTGAAATCAACAAATGTACAGCATTCTTGATTAAAAAAAAATATTCTTAGCCTCGACTCAGTAACCGGCTATAGAGAAATACATGGGAACTAATGTGATGAATGCAGCTTCATTTATTTTGAGCGTTGTCAATGAGCGAGCACTAAAATGCTCGGGTGCTCGTTGCTCGGGTCGAGCAAATTGGAATACTCGGGTACTCGGACAGAACAACGAGCCCAATGTAAGTCTATGGGAGACCCGAGCATTTTTACCGCGATCCCCCCGGGGGTCCTTTTAAGGTCTAAAAACGTCTGAAAATGAGGGAAACACTGCTCAAATGACACGGGAACATCAAGGCAAATGTCCCTGGATGCATTTCTGACTTCTAGGTCACAGCTCAAAACAATATTGTCAGAGTTTCATGCCATTTTTACAGGCGCACCAAAAAACATACAAAAACGAAAGCAAAATGGATTTTGCTGGGAAATATGTTAAGGAACATCCTTTCCAGGTTAATGACTTTTATCTAATCCAAAATAATTAACTCAAAACAAAAATGTTCCTCCACCACTTGGGCTATGTTCACACGCAGAGTTTTTGATGCGTTTTTCAACTTTAGCATTGCTTTCAATCAATACAAATGCATTCACTGGGAAATGTCATTGTAACATTTAAAGGGAATCTGTCACCCTAAATTGGCGGGATATTTAAATGATGGCAGTTAGGTCAGATGGGCGGTGTTTTGGGTACTTGCCTTAACATGTTGTTCGCCACTGTCTCCATTATTTCTGGGAATTGTAGTCGTTGCCCTCCATATAACGCGCCTTAGCATTGCAATCTGCGGCAAAGCATACTGCGCGTGCGCAATTCAAGATTGCAATGCGCAGGTGCGTTATATGGAGGGCAACGACTACAATTCCCAGAAATAATGGAGACAGCGGCGAACAACATGTTAAGGCAAGTACCCAAAACACCGCCCATCTGACCTGACTGCCATCATTTAAATATCCCGCCAATTTAGGGTGACAGATTCCCTTTAACAACCCTAGCTGGCCATGTGGTGTGTGACACATAAGCAGACATATCTTGTTTAATTTATGAATGAGGGACTCTTAAGGTCACAGAGCCTATTTTTAGAGGTCCACCAGGCGGCATTAATATTCTTAAAGGGCCATTATTAAACAGTGGGCCTCCTATACTATTATTGCCTACGCATTGAGTGGATGGGCTGCCAAGAATTACGACGCACCCCAATACCCTTTTCATGAGAGGCACAGGAGGGCTTCCTGAAAAAATGTTGCATTGAATGCAAGGCCTGGCTTGCCCCAAAGTTACATGCACCCCAATAAGCTTTTGAAGCCACGTACTGGATGGCCACAGGAGAATTCACTTCACATTATTCATTTTGTCCTCCCATACTCTTTTCTTATGCATTTACTGCAAGGCCTGCACTGCTACCAAGTCATATGCACCCCAATAAGCCTTTGAACCCAGGTACTGGATGGGCATAGGAAAATCCACTTCACATTATTAATTTTGTACTCAAAGACTCTTTTCTTATGCATTGACAGCAATGCCTGCCCTGCACCAATGTTACATGGACCCCAATAAGCTTTTGAAACCACGTACTGGATGACCACATGAAACAAAAGTTTCCATTATTATTTTATTTTTTATTACCATACAGTTTGTCCATGAAGTGAATGCAAGGCCTGGCCCTAATTTGCACGCACCACAATCCCCCTTGGAAGAAACGTGGAGGAGGGTTTCATAACAAAAAAAATCACATTACAAAGGAGCGTTTCATCTATACTTGGAATGGCCATACACTAAGTGTATGGGCTGACAAAAATTTCCCCCTGGGGGTACATATCAACATAGTGTGTAATTTTTTTTTTAGGGGAATCATAAACACCTTGCAAAACTGTAACGTGGTTTCCCAGGGCCGGCGTCAGCACCCGGCACACCCGGGCAAGTGCCGGGGCCCTGAGCAGGTGGGGGGGGCCCACTCGCCGTCGGGCACCCCGACGCCCGTTAGCGGTGCCAGCGCCGCCACTGGGCCCCCCCCCACTTGCTCAGGGCCCCGGCAGCAGCCGGCGTAATACTTACCTCTCTCCCGTGCCTCCGCTGCCGCAGCTCCGGTCTCCAGGGGGCGCCGGCGCTTCCCCTCACAGCAGTGCCGCTGAATGACATCATCATTCAGCGGCCGGCTGTGGCAGAGATGCCGGACAGGTGAGGCATGTGTGTATGTGTCTGTGTGTGTGTCTGTGTGTATCAGTGTGTGTATGTAGTGCGGTGCTTTGTGTGTGTGTGTGTGTGTGTGTATGTATGTATGTATGTATGTGAGAGAGTGCTTGTGTGCTGTGGTGCTGTCTGTGAGTGATGATGGGCAGACATTGATGATAATAGGCAGGCATTGATGATGATGGGGAGGCGATGATGATGATGGGGAGGAGAGGATGATGATGGGCAGGCATTGATGATGATGGGGAGGAGATGATGATGATGGGCAGGCATTGATGATAATGGGCAGGCATTGATGATGATGGGGAAGCGATGATGATGATGGGCAGGCATTGATGATAATGGGGAGGCCATGATGAGGATGGGGAGGCCATGATGATGATGGGCAGGCATTGATGATATTGGGGAGGCGATGATGATGATGGGCAGGCATTGATGATGATGGGGAGGAGATGATGATGATGGGCAGGCATTGATGATAATGGGCAGGCATTGATGATGATGGGGAGGCGATGATGATAATGGGCAGGCATTGATGATGATGGGGAGGCGATGATGATGATGGGCAGGCATTGATGATTATGGGGAGGAGATGATGATGATGGGCAGGCATTGATGATAATGGGCAGGCATTGATTATGATGGGGAGGCAATGATGATGATGGGGAGACGATGATGATGGGAGGCAATGATGATGATGGGGAGACGATAATGATGGGAGGCAATGATGATGATAATGGGGAGTCTTTCCACAGCGCCCTTTCCTGAGCCGTAACAGTGCAGAATGCAGCACAGCGCAGAGGAGAGCTCCATATTTTGTATGGAGCATTATATGGGGACCAGTATCCTGTATGGAGCATTATATGGGGACCAGTATCCTGTATGGAGCATTATATTGGGTCCAGTATTTTGTATGGAGCATTATATTGGGTCCAGTATTTTGTATGGAGCATTATATGGGGGATGGGGGGTGACATCCTGCATGGGGTATTATATGGGTGATGAGGGAGAGACTATGTGGTGCCCATAATATTGTATGTGTAACGAATGGAAGCGGAGGCAGAGGTGGTGAAGTTCACATTCGTTTTTATTTTTTAATGTGGAACCTCGAGACCGCGATCCGGGGGGCTCCAAAGGGGGCGTAACTAGTGAGCCCCGGGTACCCGTAGTAAGGCCCCTCGAACAGGACCAGAATGGAATACCCGGAGGACACAGGTGCTACCTCCAGTTAGACCCCGGACACGTGGCAGCTGTCCCAGAGGGACGAAAAGGGTAACAGGTATTTACAGAGTCCGTGGAGGGTTCTTGACGGAGAAGGGTAAGGTCCTGGTCAGAACGGATGGTGGCAGGATGGCATTCAGTGACCTTGTCACGGTCCACGGGTACGGATGGCCGATGGCGGAATGGGATGACACTTGCGCCAGTAATAGCCGAGATTGTCCAGGTTAGCCAGATACGGGTTAGCAATGATCTGAGGAGACAAACAGTATCAGCGAAGCACAGAGACTGCAGATGCAGCGCAGACAGATGAGGAACAGAACCGGATGTAGCAATGATAGAACACGTTGCTCCGGCACTCCCCTAATGGTGGAGTGACCAGATATAGTACTGAGTGTGCAGCCATTGGTTAATTAGCTATTTCAAAAAATGCACGCTGCCCCTTTAAGAGAGACGGTGGGCGCAGCCTCGCGTCCTAAGCAGACCATCTGGAAGGCCTGCCAGCAGCGTGCCAGGAAGTGGAGGAGGACACAGGACGCCGAGGAGCAGATGGGACAGGTGAGTGAGCAGAACGGATTGCAGAGCCAGCGCTGGGACCGAGTGTAACAGTATCCCCCTCTTTACTCCCCCTCTTTTTCAAGCCTGCGTGAAATCTTTTAAGAAGAAGAGGAGCCTGGATGTTCTCTTTAGGTTCCCAAGATCTCTCCTCAGGACCAAAACCTTTCCAGTCCACCAGGTAATAGATCCTACCTCTTACTCTCTTAGAGGCCAAGATATGTTTTACCTCAAAAACATCATCCTCAGAGACCGGATCAGGAGTGGTACCCGGGTCCTTAAAGAAGGAGCTCAACACTACTGGTTTAGGAGGGAAACATGAAAGGAGTTAGGTACTCGTAGAGAATTAGGCAATTTTAGTTTATAAGAGACCAGGTTGATTTGTCTCAAGACTTCAAAGGGACCAATGAAACGGGGACCCAATTTGTACGATGGTAACTTCAGACGGATGTACTTGGAGGAGAGCCATACCTTGTCTCCTGGACGAAAGATGGGAGCCTCCAAACGTCTTTGGTCCGCATGCGTTTTCATACGTTGAGAAGCTTTCTCCAAAGCCGACCTGGTCTCTCTCCAAATGTCCGAGAAATTCTTAGACAAGGTATCGACTGCCGGAACATCAGACAATCCCGAGACAGGAAGAGGAATTCCGGGTTGCAGTCCAAACACAATCTGAAAAGGAGACTTTCCAGAAGATTCACTTACTTGGTTGTTGTAGGAGAATTCCGCCCAGGGCAGTAATTCTACCCAGTCATTATGATGAGCGTTGACGAAGTGACGCAGGTATCCAGCCAGGATTTGATTGATCCTCTCCACTTGCCCATTAGACTGGGGATGATATGCAGAAGAAAAATCTAGTTCAATTTTTACCATTTTACAGAGTCCTCTCCAGAACTTAGAGGTGAACTGGACGCCCCTGTCGGACACGATGTGGAGAGGAAATCCATGTAGACGGAAGATGTGCTGAATGAAGTGAGTGGCCAGTTCTGGAGCAGACGGGAGGCCAGATAGCGAACGAAGTGGGCCATTTTAGAGAAGCGGTCCACCACAACCCATACCACTGAGCAGCCAGAAGAAATGGGAAGATCCGTGATGAAATCCATCGCGATGTGGTGCCAGGGAGCGGACGGAATCGGAAGAGGCAGAAGCCTGCCGGCTGGTAGATGTTTAACAGTTTTGTTACGGGCACATGAAGGACAGGCTGCGACGAACTCCTGGATATCCTTGCCCATGGTAGGCCACCAGTAATAACGGGAGATGAGTAGCTGCGTCTTTCTCTGACCAGCATGGCCAGCCAACTTAGAAGAATGACCCCAGCGCAGAACACGACTACGATCAGAGGCGGACACGAAAGTCTTCCCAGGAGGAAGCCGGGCCAGATCAGTGGAGGCAACAGAGACTAACTTAGAAGGTTCAATAATGTGCTGAGGTTCCTCCTCCAGTTCAGGAGGCAAGAAGGCTCTAGAGAGTGCGTCTGCCTTGATGTTCTTGTCAGCTGGACGGAAATGAAGTACAAAATTGAAACGGGCAAAAAATAATGCCCAACGGGCCTGACGGGGATTCAGTCTTAAAGCAGATTGGAGATAGGCAAGGTTTTTATGGTCGGTGAATATGATTACCTGGTGATGAGCTCCTTCAAGAAGATGTCTCCATTCTTGCAGAGCCAATTTGATGGCCAACAGTTCGCGATCACCGACAGAGTAGTTCCTTTCTGCAGGAGAAAAAACCTTGGAAAAAAAAAACACACGAGATCATCCGCCCGGTAGACGACTTCTGGGTCAGAACTGCTCCTGCACCTATGGAAGAAGCGTCAACTTCAAGAAAAAATTGCTCACTTGAATTAGGACGATGGAGAACGGGTGCGGAAGTGAAGGCTTTTTTGAGAGAAACAAAGGCCTCTTCTGCCTCGGAGGACCATTCCTTAGAGTTTACACCTTTCCGGGTTAAGGCTGTGATTGGAGCCACTCGGGTGGAAAAGTGTGGAATAAATTGCCGGTAGTAATTGGCGAACCCGAGGAACCTTTGTATGGCTTTGAGCCCAGACGGACGAGGCCAGTTGAGAACTGCAGACAACTTCTCCGGATCCATCTTTAATCCTGTGGAAGATACAATGTACCCAAGGAAAGGCAAAGAAGACTGCTCAAAGAGGCATTTCTCATATTTGGCATATAGCCTGTTCGCTCTCAGTCTTTGTAAGACCAGGCGTACTTGCCTCCGGTGTGACGTCAAGTCAGCAGAAAAAAATCAAAATATCGTCCAGGTAAACCACGACACAAGTATAGAGCAAGTCCCTGAAAATGTCATTAACAAATTCCTGAAAAACCGCAGGTGCATTGCTTAGGCCGAATGGCATTACCAGGTATTTATAGTGGCCGTCACGGGTGTTGAAGGCTGTTTTCCATTCGTCCCCCTCTCTGACTCGGATCAGGTTGTAGGCCCCTCTGAGGTCCAATTTGGTGAAGATCTTGGCCCCTCGGAGACGATCAAACAGCTCTGAAATAAGAGGTAATGGATACCTGTTTTTTACCGTGATTTGATTTAGACCCCGATAGTCAATGCAGGGCCGCAAGGATCCATCCTTTTTCTTCACAAAGAAGAATCCAGCTCCTGCCAGTGACGATGACTTTCGGATAAATCCTCTAGCCAGATTCTCTTGGATGTAGTCCGACATGGCCTGAGTCTCTGCCTGTGAAAGGGGATAAACTCTCCCGCGAGGAGGAGATGCTCCAGGAAGAATCTCTATCTGACAGTCATACGACCTGTGTGGAGGTAGTCTCTCAGCCTCCTTTTTCCCAAAGACGTCAGAGAAGGACCAATAGACGGAAGGCAACCCTGGCAGGGTATCAGGCTGGACTGGAGGCGAAACAGGTTGAATCCGGGTTAAGCAACGATTCATGCAGGTATCTCCCCAACGCAGAACTTCTCCAGTTTTCCAATTAAGGACTGGTTCATGCATCTGGAGCCAAGGTAAACCTAAAAGCATGGGATGGGATAAACCGGGAAATACATAAAATCGCATTCGTTCAGTATGCATTAGACCTACCCGGAGTTCCACCAAATCGGTTTGAAACTGGACGGGCTCGGTCAGCGGTTTGCCATCCACGGCGGACACCTGTAACGGATCAGGAAGACTCTGGACTGGTAAGCGGTAATGATCCACAACCGCCTGCTGGATGAAGTTCCCTGCAGCTCCAGAATCCAGTAGACAATGTTCGGAGAATTTTACAGCATACTGAGCTACCGTGAGAGTACCTTGGCGCAGGTGGAGCAGAGCTGAGGCAGTCGAAGTGGTGCGACCAGGTTCATCGAAAGTCCTGCGAAAAGCCTCTAGGAAAGATTGAAGATCGTTAACCAGCGGATCCCCTCTCTCCCATAGCGGATTTAGCCAGGCGAGGGCCTCTCCTCCCAGGTGTGACATGATGAAGCCCACCTTGGCTCGGTCAGAAGCAAACATATGCCCCAAGATTTCGAAGTGTAGAGTGCACTGATTGAGGAAACCCCGACACAGAGTAGGGTCACCCTGGAAACGGGTAGGAGCCGCCAGACGGGGACCTTGACTTGCCATGGGAACTGGTACCTGATTATTGATAGAAGAGTCAGGTGCAGACGAGGACCCTAAGGAATCCATGCGGGTAGACAAGCTGCGTAGATAAGTCGTGATCTTGTCCTGTTGAACTCCCAAACGGGTCACCTCCTGGCACAGATCCGTGGTCGGAGATCTCTGGGATCCAGCGGGTTCCATGGCCGGAGCAATCTGTAACGAATGGAAGCGGAGGCAGAGGTGGTGAAGTTCACATTCGTTTTTATTTTTTAATGTGGAACCTCGAGACCGCGGTCCGGGGGGCTCCGAAGGGGGCGTACTAGTGAGCCCCGGGTACCCGTAGTAAGGCCCCTCGAACAGGACCAGAATGGAATACCCGGAGAACACAGGTGCTACCTCCAGTTAGACCCCGGACACGTGGCAGCTGTCCCAGAGGGACCAAAAGGGTAACAGGTATTTACAGAGTCCGTGGAGGGTTCTTGACGGAGAAGGGTAAGGTCCTGGTCAGAACGGATGGTGGCAGGATGGCTTCAGTGACCTTGTCACGGTCCACGGGTACGGATGGCCGATGGCGGAACGGGATGACACTTGCGCCAGTAATAGCCGAGATTGTCCAGGTTAGCCAGATACGGGTTAGCAATGATCTGAGGAGACAAACAGTATCAGTGAAGCACAGAGACTGCAGATGCAGCGCAGACAGATGAGGAACAGAACCGGATGTAGCAATGATAGAACACGTTGCTCCGGCACTCCCCTAATGGTGGAGTGACCAGATATAGTACTGAGTGTGCAGCCATTGGTTAATTAGCTATTTCAAAAAATGCACGCTGCCCCTTTAAGAGAGACGGTGGGCGCGGCCTCGTGTCCTAAGCAGACCATCTGGAGGCCTGCCAGCAGCGTGCCAGGAAGTGGAGGAGGACACAGGACGCCGAGGAGCAGATGGGACAGGTGAGTGAGCAGAACGGAGTGCAGAGCCAGCGCTGGGACCGAGTGTAACAGTATGGAGGATTGTACTGTACTGTGCACTGTGAGGATTTGGCGGTTTTTGAGCTATTGCACAATTTACAATAGATATCACTCATGTAATGGAAGAAGTGAAGTGTTTGGCTCTGTACTGTACCTATATTTCTCTGCCGTATCTGTGCATCATGAATTGTGGTCTGTGTTAAAGGGGCCCACTGAGGCTCTTTCGCCCGGGGCCCATAAAAACCTGGAGCCGGCCCTGTGGTTTCCGACACAGTTGCTGCTGGGAAGGTGCAGGTTTTTAGTAAAAATATGGCAGACAAATCGTTGGATGAAGTGATCAGGAAAAGGGGCATGGTGATGACAGGAATGGGAACGTACATGATTAATAACAGCAGTGGCTATGGGAGGTATGAGATCCAGGATACAGCCAACAATAATTTGTCGTTTAGTCACCATCAATTACCAGAATGTGCTTCATGCCCGTCATAAGATCGGTGTAACAGATGCGCGTGTGAGACTCGGCCTAAAAAATGCCCGTCAAAAATATGTTGTCAAAGACACACGTGTCTGTATAAAGGGCAAAGTGCAACATGTTCGTGAGATACTGAATTAAAGAAAGCAGATCAGTGTTGAATGAAAACCAAACAAACTGATGGATGCTCGTGAAAAACTAAGTGTAAAGAGGAGTGCACCATCCGTAACTATAAACAGACTTGTGGCACAAGCTTCTTCATCTTCACCCATACATATTACCAATAATATCCAAATGTCACAGTCGGAAATTATTTGTTCTAGTGTAACGAACACTGTTAAAGGAATGCCACTAAACCTAGATAACCACGAACCTGGGAAACACCAGATTTTCTCTGTACAAGATATGGACGATGATGGTATTGATGATGACTTGGAAATTTACCACATCCACACCAAGAAGATGAAGATCACACTGCAAAAAAGGCCATGAATGTCTGGAAAATCATTTTCTCTTGGACAAACTTTCCCTCTTACTAAAGTGGTACTGAATGATGCATACACAGCTCTCATGTCTACTCAGAGTGAGATGGTTCAAAGATGATGTATTCTGTTTTGTCTATGTCCACTTTTTGAAAGCGAGCAGGGAAGACGTGTGTTTTGGGTCAGTAAGGAGGTGATGTCAGGTACAGATAGGTAGATCTGCGTGTCATCGGCATAGTGATGATATTGCAAACTGTGCCATTACATCAGCTGTCCCAGGCTGAAGGTGTAGATGGAGTCCTAGAACTGAGCCTTGGGGAGCACCGAAAGACAGAGGTCGAGGTGAGGAGGTAGTGTGGGAGAGGGAGACACTGAATATCCCATTAACAGTCTGGTTGTTTTTTAAGGACTCTGCCGATAACCCCAAAAAGGCCATTTGCACCACCGGCTATGCCCACATCAGCAGGGGTAGCAAAACTACCAGCCTAACCACCACCAGCATGATCAGGCACATGGCAGCAAAGCCCCCGACTTTGTTGGTTGAACACCAGGCTCCATGAACAGTGCCTGCAGGTGATACCACTGCTTCTTCCGATGTTGTGCGTGCAAGCCAATCCCCTGTCCATGTTGCATGCAAAGATGCCTCCTGCCCTGCATCTGTAGTTGCACACAAACTCAACTAGCACCAATAAGAAGCATGTCCACGTCTTTGTCCCAGCGCAGCATTCAGTTGTCCATACCCCAGTCCTTGGAACGCAAGCGGAAATACGCAGCCAACGCCACAGTACTAAATTCACACATTTCTCATCTGCTTGCACTCGAAATGTTGCATTTTAGGCTCGTGGGAGACGGAAGCTTTTCGCAACCTGATGGCGGTGACCGTCACAAGGTACTCGGTCCCCAGCCGCCACAATTTCTTCCGGTCTGCCGTCACGACATTACACAAGCAAGCACGTGTCCCACAACATTACCCAGGCCCTCAACAATGCTGTTACAGGGAAAGTGCGCCTACTACGGACACGTGGACAAGTGCTTGTGGTCAGGGACGGTACATCTCAGTGACGGCACACTGGGTTAACATAGTGGAAGCCGGGACCCAGCCCGACCTTGGGATGGTGCACGTCCTCGCAACCCCGAGTACTGCAGGCCCTACGTCAATCTGGGTTGCCCCCACAGTCTATAGCTCCTGCACCTCCTCCTTCGCCTCCTCTTCAGCCTCCATCTCTGAAAGTAGCACATCAGTCACAAGCTGGAAGCACTCCAGCACTGCCTCATGCAAGCAGCAACAGGCTGTGCTGAAGCTAATATGCTTAGGTGACAAACCACACAATTCTGAAGAGTTGTGGACAGCTCTGAAAGAGCAGGCAGATCTGTGGCTGACACCGCTGAACCTACAGCCAGGCATGGTCGTGTGTGACAATGGCTGGAACCTGGTAGCTGCTCTGTGGAGAGGTGAGCTCACACACGTGCCATGCCTGGTCCATGTGCTTAACCTCATTGTTCAACGTTTTCTGAAAAGCAACACGGAGCTGCCAGATCTGCTAGGAAAAGTATGACGCCCTGCGTACCCATTTTAGAAAGTCAGCTAGAGCTTCATCCGCCCTTGCCGTGCTTCAGCAGCGTTTGCAGCCTCTGGCTCACCGACTGGTGTGTGATGTCCCCACGCGTTGGAACTCTACACTGCAGATATATTAAATGCAAAATAGTGCTGTATATAACTAGAGTAACAGACAAGAAAAACACTGGAATACTGGCTTAAAATGCCCAACTTGGAGCACGCAGATATATGAGGCCTGTCATGGAGATACCACACTGCCAAATATGTGGCCTGTATTTTTTGGCGGTCTGCAAAATAGTACTGCATATAACTAGATTAACAGACAGCAAAAAAAAAATGGAATTTAGGCCTAAAATGCCCAAATTTTTAGCACACGGATATATGAGGCGTGTCACAGATATACCACACTGTAAAATATGTGGCCTGTATTTTTTTGGGGTTCAGCAAAATGGTGTCAAGAAATTGTGTAAGACACTCAAAAAAAAATTTTACCATAGCACAAAAAAATGACAGATTTTTCTGCGCATTAAAATGTGATTTTTGGGACCCCTTTAAAACTGCTGGATTTTCACGCTGTGCTAGGGAAAGGATCTGGCTGTATTGTGCAGTGTCAAAAAGCAAATGGAGAAAAAAAAGGGCTCTGGAAGCTTTGGAATAAAATAATCTCTATTAACCTGGCAAAAAAAATTTTCCCAGCCAATTATACCTGGGCTAGGTATATACGGTCAATATATGTTATAGGTAGCAGCAGCAGCAGACAGTAATGGAATGGACCCTCTTGATATATGCAATGATATCTATATACACACATACAGTGCCTGTAGGCCTTGCACTGTTATGTATATGTACACTCCCCTGCCTACCTAACACTGCAACCTATATACTCCGGAATTAGTCCATTAGTCCTCAGAAGCATGGGCTTACCCACCGTGGGGCAGGGGGGGTGCCCCCCCTAGAACAGCATTGGCGAACCAGCACGCATGACAGAGAGGGCACGCAGAGCCCTTTCTGCCGGCACGCGTCATCGCCGGCCCTAACCTGCTCCGTCCTTCCTCACACGGCATTCAGCGGCATGACTGGATGACATCATCATTCAGTTCCGCGCCACTGTGGGCCAGTGAGAGGAAGCGCGGGAGAAGAGGAGGAAGTGCGGGAGGACGCTGCCAGCTCCGGACAGCTCAGACAGCGGTGAAGTGTGTGTGTGTGATGAGAGTAATGGAGAAGTGTGTGTGTGTGTGTGTGATGGAGTGATGGAGAAGGCAATTATGGGAGTGATAGGGAGGGCAATGATGGGAGTGATGGAGAAGGCAATTATGGGAGTGATAGGGAGGGCAACGATGGGAGTGATGGAAAAAGAAATGATGGGAGTGATGGAGAAGGGGATGATGGGAGTGATGGAGAAGGCAGTGATGGGGATGATGGAGAAGGGGATGATGGGAGTGATGGAGAATGCAGTGATGAGAGTGATGGAGAAGGCAGTGATGGGGATGATGGCAGTGATAGAGAAGGGGATGATGGGAGTGATGGAGAAGGCAGTGATGGGAGTGATGGAAAAGGCAATGATAGGAGTGATGGAGAAGGCAATAATGGGAGTGATGGAAAAGGCAATGATGGAGTGATAGAAAAGGCAATGATGGGAGTGATGGAGAAGGCAATGATGGGAGTGATGGAGAAGGCAATGATGGGAGTGATGGAAAAGGCAATAATGGGGATGATAGGAGGGATGGAGAAGTGTGTGTGTGTGTGTGATGGGAGTGATGGAGAAGGCAATTATGGGAGTGATAGGGAGGGCAACGATTGGAGTGATGGAGAAGGCAATAATGGGGATGATGGGAGGGATGGAGAAGGGGATGATGGGAGTGATGGAGAAAGCAATAATGGGAGTGATGGAAAAGGCAATGATGGGATTGATGGAAAAGGCAATGATGGGAGTGATGGAGAAGGCAATAATGGGGATGATGGGAGGGATGAAGAAGTGTGTGTGTGATGGGAGTGATGAAGAAGGCAATAATGGGGATGATGGGAGGGATGGAGAAGGGGATGATGGGAGTGATGGAGAAGGCCATGATGGGAGGGATGGAGAAGGCAATGATGGGAGTGATGGAAAAGGCAATTATGGGAGTGATGGAGAAGGCAATGATGGGGTGGTGGGGAGAAGGCAGTGATGGGGTGATGGAGAAGGCAATGATGGTGGTGATTGAAAGGGCAATAATGGTGTGGTGAGGAGGAAATGATGGAGTTGGTGGAATGGGCAATGATAGGGGTGTTGGGGGAAAAGGCAATAATGGGGTAGTGGAAAGGACAATGATGGGGATGATAGGGGAGGAGGAAATTATGGAGGTGGTGGAATCGGCAATTTCTACATGAAGGTGATCAGGATGGGGCATTTCTACATGGAGGGGATCATTATGGTACAATACTACAAGAAGGGGACCATGATGGGTACATTATTAAAAGAAGGGGACAATGATGGGGTATATTTCAGGGTGGAATCTGCTTGCATTCCATGCTAAAATCTATCTATCTAAAAAGAAGAAAATTAGAGCAGCACAAAGAAAGAGTCCGGGTGCAGAGCCCCCAGGCAAAAACCACACCTCAATGATAGAAATCTAGAGAAATTGGAGGCAGCACACCATTTGTAGAAAAAAAAAAATAGCTATTTAATAAGCCCAAAAGGCGACGTTTTGGTCCAAACAACAGAACATTTCTCAAGTTGAGTAATCCCAGAAATGCTCGCTGCTCGCCGAGTACAGTGATACTCGGGCGAGTAACGAGTAGTGGCGAACACGTTCGCTCATCACTAGTAACAAACAATCATGTCCAGAACATAGAGATTTTAGTTTGAAAAAGTGCAAACGTACTATGAATAACCATGGAGAAATGTAGGTGGTATTTCTATATGTAAAGTGCTGAGTGTCAATAGGAGTTTGAAGAGGGGAGCATATACATATGAGGATATAAGATAAGTAGAATAAGTCCCAAAGTGGATATAAATTGTATGTGGTCTATGTATGCTTATATATATACCCACTCATAATATTTAAGTATTCAGTGATAACGGGTAGAGATTCCGATCTACATAGCTTATTCAAATTCAATGTAAACCATGACACATGATTATTGGATGATGACCATAGCGAGAGAGTAGATACCAAAAGGAGCAGTGTGCTGGATGGGATGTGTGGTGCCAGAACCTCGGCGCGCATTTCAGACCAAACGAGACCTTCGTCAGGAGTGCGCCTCTGTGCCATCACTTGCCCTCATACTTTGTATAATAAAGGCTACTTTTATACTTATTATTCCTTTGTCCTTCTACTTCAATTTACAATTCAAACCGCTCCTCGTTTTTTTCTTCCTTTGGTTTTCTATCCTATCCGAGTGGTTTACACTCATGTCCACACTGACACCACTGACAAACTTCTAATGGTTGTGGATCTCTAGGTGTCACCTTTGTTCCTTTCACATTTATGTTTCAACCATGGTTTTGTGCATGAGTGTATTATTTAGAGTCAAAGACAAAATCAAATTTTAACCTGTCAGATCAGGAAAACCTTTGTTAGAGTATGTCCACACGGAGTCATTTCGATGCCGGCCATTTGAGGAAAACAGCGGTGGTCGTTTTCTCAAGGCCCCTTTATTGTCGGACAGCTTTGTTGTCGAAGGTCGCACAGGTTTCCAGCAGAAGCCGCCTGAAGAATGAGAATGCCACCTCTTATAACCAATTCAGGGTTTCCAAAAAGGTAAAAAGGAGTGACATAGGATGGAACATGTGCACAGCAAAAATCATTTTGATATTACTGTCCACTATGTTCATTTTATGTGGTGCTTTTGCAGTGTTTTTTTTTTCAGGTGGATTCCGAGCAGAATCCACCTGAATAAAGATGCAGTGTGCACACGCCCTTAAAGCTCACTATAAAAAAAAATCACATCTAGTGGCATCTAGAAAAGTCACACTCCAAGTAAATAATATTCCTAAAGACTTCAATTCTATGATATTATGTTGTTCTATCCTTTGTGTCAATGACATCCCAAAAAATCTGGGTGTAACATGTAACGTATCACTGAGGTAAGTCACAAATTTATCTAATCCAGTACATACAGATATATATTTACATGTACCTTCTTTAGAGCTGGTGCTGCCAGTAACACCAGATCCGGCTGAAGATCTTCCCACTGGACTCGAGTGTTTTGCTCCCCTTCCTGGGATTTTTAGTCCACTTGGTTTCAGCATATTTGTAGCAATAGTTTTAAACTCTCTGTAGCTTTACTTCTTCTATCAAAATCCTTTCACTTGGAATTGTTAGGCTTCCATGTAATGGGTACTGATTTCCATGTTTAGTTACCTAAAATATAGAAGTCACATTGTTTTTACATTGCAATAAATTCTCAGTTCCGGTGAAGATAACTAATGACATTGCTAGATTGTTAAATCAAAACACTAAGTCATAAGGTGCATTCAAAAACTTTCAAAATGTCAATAAAAAACACCACAAGAGATACTAAATCCTCATGCAAGAAGGAACATATGCTGAAAATTGTTAAAAATGGTTGAAACTTTATTCTTAATTCAATTCCATAAAGTAGGTTTAAAAATCAAGCAGGAGTTTCCCAAAATGTAGCAAACAGATACCATAGATCTTGAAATAAGAGTGGATGCACTTAAAATGACAAAGGGAATGCACACTACAGTGATAGGCAGTTTAGAGTAGAACTCTGTAGATAAATGGATAAAGTAAAGTGCAAGTAGATCTAATGGAAAAGAGAAGAATTAACTAGGTAGAAGGGCAAAATGAGCAATTGTAAGTACACAGTGCTATATGATATGATGATTGCAATATATTAAGAGGATAAAAACTTTGATGGGAGGAGTACTCCTTTAACCCCTTAATCCCATGGGACGTACTATTCCGTCCATGTGACCTGGTACTTAATTCCCAGGGACGGAATAGTACGTCCTAGGCGATCTGCTGCGCTTCCAGGGGGGGCGCAGTCACGGACAGCTCCCGGCACATTAACCCCTGGCACACCGCGATCAAACATGATCGCGGTGTACCGGGGGCACAGGGAAGCATCGATGCAGGGAGGGGGCTCCCTGCGCGCTCCCCTGAGACCCTCAGAACAGTGTGTCGCCGGTGGCCATCTTGGAGCCGGGGTCCTGCAGGGAGGCGGCTTCCTCAGTGCCTGCTGAGAGCAGGAAGCCTGCAGCAGTGCCTGTGCGATCGCTGGTGTGACAGAGTGCTGTGCACACTGTCACACCAGCGATCTGACCCTACACAGTGATGTCCCACCCTGGGACAAAGTAAAAATGTAAAAAAAATAAAAATAAAGATTTGTAAAAAAAAATTCCTAAATAATGAAAAAAAATATTCCCCAATAAATTCATTTCTTTAATGTAAAAAAAACAACAACAATAAAAGTACACGTATTTAGTATCGCCGCGTCCGTAATGACCCGTACTATAAAACTGTCCCATTAGTTAACCCCTTTAGTAAACCCCTTAAAAATAAAAACAAGGCTAAAAAACAATGATTTATCATCATACCGCCGAACAAAAAGTGGAATAACACGCGATCAAAAAGACGGATATAAATAAACATGGTACCGCTGAAAACGTCATCTTGTCCCGCAAAAAACGAGCCACCATACAGCATCATCAGCAAAAAAATAAAAAAGTTATAGCTCGCAGAATAAAGCGACGCAAAAATAATTATTTTTTATATATATTCGTTTTGATTGTATAAAAGCGCCAAAACATAAAAAAAGATACAAATGAGGTATCGCTGTAATCGCACTGACCTGAAGAATAAAACTGCATTATCAATTTTACCACACGCGGAACACTATAAACGCCCATCCCCCAAAAGAAACTCATGAATTGCTGGTTTTTGTTCATTCTGCCTCCCAAAAACCGTAATAAAAAGCGATCAAAAAATATCATGTGCCCAAAAATGGTAACAATAAAAACGTCACCTCGTCCCGCAAAAAATAAGACCTTACATGACTCTGTTGGCCAAAATATAGAAAAATTATAGCTCTCAAAATGTGATGATGCAAAAACTACTTTTTGCAATAAAAAGCGTCTTTTAGCGTGACAGCTGTCAAACATAAAAACCCGCTATAAATAGTAAATCAAACCCCCCTTTATCACCCCTTAGTTAGGGAAAAATAATAAAATAAAAAAAATGTATTTATTTCCATTTTCCCATTAGGGTTAGGGTTGGGGCTAAAGTTAGGGTTAGAATGGGGCTAAAGTTAGGGTTAGGGTTGGGACTAGGGTTGCAGGTGTGTAGGGTTAGGTTTGTGGTTAGGGTTATGATTAGAGTTGGGATTAGTGTTAGGGGTTGTTGGGGTTAGGGTTGGAGTTAGAATTGGGGGGTTTCCACTGTTTGGGCACATCAGGGGCTCTCCAAATGTGACATGGCGTCTGATCTCAATTCCAGCCAAATCGGTGTTGAAAAAGTCAAACGGTGCTCCTTCCCTTCTGAGCTCTGCCATTGCCCAAACAGTAGTTTACCCCCACATATGGGGTATCAGCATACTCAGGACAAATTGCACAATTACTCTTGGGGTCCAATTTCTTCTGTTACCCTTGGGAAAATAAAAAATTGGGGCCGAAAATATCGTTTTTGTGGAAAAAAATATGATTTATTATTTTTATGGCTCTACGTTATAAACTTCTGTGAAGCACTTGGGGTTCAAAGTTCTCACCACACATCTAAATAAGTTCCTTTGGGGGGTCTAGTTTCCAAAATGGGGTCACTTGTGGGGGGTTTCAACTGTTTAGGCACATCAGGGGCTCTCCAAACGCGACATGACACCCGCAGACCATTCCATCAAAGTCTGCAATGCAAAACGTCACTACTTCACTTCCGAGCACCGACGTGTGCCCATACAGTAGTTTTCTCCCACATGTATCAGCGTACTCAGGACAATTTGGAAAACAATTTTTTGGGTCCAATTTCTCCTGTTACCCTTGGGAACATAAAAAACTAGGGAGTAAAAATCATGTTTGTGGAAAAAATATGATTTTTTTATTTTCACGCCCGGGTGTTATAAACTTCTGTGAAGCACTTGGGGGTTCAAAGCGCTCACCACACATCTAGATAAGTTCCTTTGGGGGTCTAGTTTACAAAATGGGGTCACTTGTGGGGGGTTTCCACTGCTTAAGCACATCAGGGGCTCTCCAAACGCGACATGACACCCGCAGACCATTCCATCAAAGTCAGCATTACTAAACGTCACTACTTCTATTCCAAGTCCCGACATGTGCCCACACAGTAGTTTTCTCCCACATATAGGGTATCAGCATACTCAGGACAAATTGGACAACAACTTTTGTGGTCCAATTTCTCCCCTTACCCTTGGGAAAATAAAAAATTGGTGACTAAAAGATCATTTTTGTGGGAAAAAATAGGATTTTTTATTTTCATGCCCGGGCATTATAAACTTGTGCGAAGCACTTGGGGGTTCAAAGTGCTCACCACAGATCTAGATAAGTTCCTTAGGGGTCTAGTTTCCAAAATGGGGTCACTTGTGGGGGTTTCCACTGTTTAGGCACATCAGGGACTCTGCACTACTGAACATGACACCCATCAAAATCTACATTCCAAAATGTCATTACTTCCTTTCCGAGCCCTGCCGTGCGCCCAAACAGTATTTCCCCCCCACATATGGGGTATCAGCGTACTCAGGACAAATTGGACAACAACTTTTGGGGTCCAATTTCCTTGTGAAAAATCAAAAATTGGAAAATTGGGGAATAAAAAATCATTTTTTGTGGAATTTTTTTTTTCACACCCAGGCATTATAAACTTAAGTGAAACATTTGGGGGTTGAACGTGCTCCCAACAGATCTAGATAAGTTCCTTAAGGGGTCTAGTTTCCAAAATGTTTCACTTGTGGGGGGTTTCCACTGTTTAGGCACATTAGGGGCTCTCCAAACGCGACATGGGATACAGCCAATTCTGCATTGAAAAAGTCAAACTGCGCTCCTTCCCTTCCAAGCTCTGCCATGCACCCAAACAGTGGTTTACCCCCACATATTGGGTATCAGCGTACTCAGGACAAATTGCACAATAACTTTTGAGGTGTTGTTACCCTTGGGAAAATAAAAATTTGGGTGAAAAGATAATTTTTGTGGAAAAAATATGATTTTTAATTTTACGGCTCTACGTTATAAACTTGTGTGAAGCATTTGGGGGTTCAAAGTGCTCATCACAGATCTAGATAAGTTCCTTAGGGGGTCTAGTTTCTAAAATGGGGTCACTTGTGGGGATTCCCACTGTTTAGGCACATCAGGGGCTATCCAAATGCGACATGGCGTCCAATCTCGATTCCAGCCAATTTTGGTTTGAAAAAGTCAAATGGCGCTCCTTCCCTTCCGAGCTCTGCCGTGCGCCCAAACAGTGGTTCCCCCCCCACATATGGGGTATCAGCGTACTCAGGACAAATTGGACAACAACTTTTATGGTCCAATTTCTCATGTTACCCTTGGGAAAATAAAAATTGGTGACTTAAATATTACTTTTGTGGGAAAAAAATAGGATTTTTTATTTTCATGCCCGGGCATTATAAATTTGTGTGAAGCACTTGGGGGTTCAAAGTGCTCACCACAGATCTAGATAAGTTTCTTAGGGGTCTAGTTTCCAAAATGGGGTCACTTGTGGGGGGTTTCCACTGTTTAGGCACATCAGGGATTCTGCAAACTGAACATGACACCCATCAAAGTCTGCATTCCAAAATATCATTACTTCCTTTCCGAGCCCTGCGGTGCGCCCAAACAGTATTTCTCCCCCACATATGGGGTATCAGCATACTCAGGACAAATTCGACAACAACTTTTGGGGTCCAATTTCCTTGGGAAAAGTCAAAAATTGGGAACTAAAAAATCATTTTTGTGGAATTTTTTTTTTTGTTCACACCCAGGCATTATAAACTTTAGTGAAACACTTGGGGGTTCAAAGTGCTCACAAGAGATCTAAATAAGTTCCTTAGGGGGTCTAGTTTCCAAAATGTGTCACATGTGGGGGGTTTCCACTGTTTAGGCACATCAGGGGCTCTCCAAACGCGACATGACGTCCAATCTCAATTCCCGCCAATTTTGGTTTGAAAAAGTCAAACGGCGCTCCTTCCCTTCCAAGCCCTGCTGTGCGTCCAGACAGTGGTTTTCCCCACATATGGGGTATCAGTGTACTCAGGAGAAATTGCACAACTTTTTTTGTCCATTTTCTCCTTTTACCCTTGTTAAAATAAAAAAATTGTTTGTAAAAGATCATTTTTGTGACTAAAAAGTTAAATGTTTATTTTTTCCTTCCAAGTTGCTTCAGCTCCTGTGAAGCACCTGAAGGGTTAATAAACTTCTTGAATGTGGCTTTGAGTAGTGCAGTTTTTAGAATGGTGTCACTTTTGGGTATTTTCTGCCATATAGACCCCTCAAAGTGACTTCAAATGTGGGGTGGTCCCTAAAAACAATGGTTTTGTACAATTTGTTGTAAAAATGAGAAATCGCTGGTCAACTTTTAACCCTTATAACTTCGTAACAAAAAAAAAATTTGCTTTCAAAATTGTGCTGATGTAAAGTAGACAAGTGGGAAATGTTATTTAGTAACTATTTTGTGTGACATATTTCTCTGTTTTAAGGGAATAAAAATTCAAAGTTTGAAAATTGCAAAATTTTCAAAATTATCGCCGTATTTCCATTTTTTCATAGATAACTGCAAATTATAGCGAATAAATTTTACCACTATCATGAAGTACAATATGTCACGAGAAAACAATCTCAGAATCGTGAAGATCCGTTGAAGCGTTCCAGAGTTATAGCCTCATAAAGAGACAGTGGTCAGAATTGTAAAAATTGGCGCGGTCATTAACGTGCAAACCACCCTTGGGGGTTAAGGGGTTAAGGTTCATTGGATGTCCTGTAATACCTCGCTGAGTTTAGATTCTAAGTGAGCCACTACTTCATCCAAATATGTGTAGAATAGTTAGGACAACAGGCCCACAGTCTGTCCAACACCTCTGATATAATCTTCAGTGAAGGTGTCAGATACATAAATTGGTTATCCGGGAATTTGGAGATTTTTTGGCTATGGGGCTAAGAATTTACAGGCAACTATATGTTCTGCGCTTTTGTCTTCTGGCTCAAAGAGATGATGGACCACTCCTGCTGGCGATTCTCCTGCTTCCGGTGATGTCACATCGACAGAGCAGCTCTTTCACTTCAATCCGGTCTGCTCTGTCAATATTTTTCCACGAGTACCACCTTAACATATAGAATGCAGATCCATTTTTTTTATTTTAGATTTGCTCTGTCAATAGGCCTCCCTGCCAATGTAATTTTGATTGACAGGTAGTTCTTCATCCCCACTGTCAAACTGAGGGAAGCCAGCTGCCAGTCAGCATGACATTGCTAGTAAAGCACTGTCGACAGAGCAGACCGGAACACATCATCGCAGGGCTGAACAGTTGGCAACTATCTGTTGGTATGTTCTTAGCCCCATAGTCAAAAAAATCCAAAGTTCAGAATGTTGGTGTGGTGTTTGGTGAAAAGCAAGCATGAGAATCGGCACTCCAGTCTCGTGCGAAAAGGGTTCAGAAAGTCTTGTAGAAGACTTAGTTCAGACTTACATTCCTTTTTTCATTGCGTTTTAGGATCAAGTTTATATATTCTAGCAATGGATACATCAATTCTTGATACTGAGCATAGGGCACACAACATAGTATGCACGGAAACGTAGTTTGATTAATTACATAGCCAATGATGACCCCTGATGACAGAGGCTTTTAGAAATATGTAGAGTTTGAATGTTATTTTTAGGTAGAGCCTCTAGTCAGTAGCAGCTTATCAGCAATCTGGCTCTCATGAGAATTAAACGCAAAGTTTCAGATTTAGCTTATTTAGCACGATTAGAGATTCCTTCAGTGAATCAATAAATGAAAGATGGCGTCGTTTAATTCCTATGCTGCTGAAAATCAAGAGACTAAAGCAGCATCAAATAAATTGTAATGCAAATGCATATCTAATAAAGTATATAAGTATTTTGGATATTAATGCATATCTAATAAAGTATATAAGTTTTAGATATTAGTCTCTTAGTGAATCAATTAATTAATTAAATTATAAGTATTGGCAAAAGCATCTACATTAAAGGGAACCAACAGGCGATTCATGCTGCCCAAACTGTGAGCAGCATGAATCGCAGCCTGACTGTATATTACGGCCAGATGTATTATTCTCTGAAATGCTCTGGTGTTTCAGAGGAAAAAATACTTTGAAGATTCATTCTAGGATCATAGCCGGAGACCAGACAAATTGGGATTTGATCCAGGCTGGCTCTTCCCAGCATTGCTGCAGTTGATTAACAAATCTCTCCCTATGTACATGCAAGGGAGAGATTTGTCAATCAGCTGCAGGTGCAGTGGAAAGAACTAGCCAGGGGTGGTGTCAGACAAATCTGATCTCCAGCTATTGTTCCTAGCCTGACTTCAAATTATATTTTCTGTGAAGCGCCAGTGTGACGCTAATCATGGACAAGCTGTGAGGCTGGGAAGTCAAAAGGTCCGGGGTCAGATACCAATAGGAGTTGTCATAGAAAAAAGGGTAAAGCAAAGGCGTGGTCAGGTCACAGTCCGAGGTCAGAATTCCAGGAAGGTAGCAGATCAAGACAAAAGAACAAGGGAACATATGGTTAAAGGCAAGGTCCAAGGTGGGGCAACAAAGGTCAAATACAGGAACACAGATAACAGAGTAAGCACACACCACTTGAGCAAAGCTACAAATGGCACTGATTAGAGGCAGAGAGACAGCTAAATAGCCAGGTAATCACTTGAATAGTAAAAACATGGACAAAGCCCCGGCATGTCCTGGCCCTGACTGGACACCTGAACTGTCACTCAACACACTGACAGCTCAGCATACCCCAGCCTGCGATTGAACGACTGAGCTGTCTATCAAAATGCTGAAAGCTCAGTAAGCACCTGTCCTAGATTGGACAACTAAACTGTCTCTCACTGCTTCCAGACACATCTATAGGCAAAATCATGACAGCCAGGCTGTTATACATGCTGTCTACAGTTTGGGAAGCATGAATCACCTGATAGGTTCTCTTTAAACAGCCTGTACCAGGACATCTGTT
>JARQOD010000002.1:298450294-298480739 GCA_033576555.1 Oophaga sylvatica
TCTTTTGATTGAGGTAACACCCTGATCGGGGGCTCCGCCCTACCATCAGTAATAAAACTGGGCTTTTTCCCTTTCCCATCTGCAGCTGAAACACACTAATATCGGGGATAATAAAGGTTAGTACATGTTTTAAATTTATGTAGAGGAGTTGGGGTAGCCCCCCTCATGATTAAAAAGCCCCCCCCTCATGGGGGTAATGCTGCCCCCTCATAGAGGAAAATGTGCCCCCCCTCTAGGGTATAATGCTATATATTATTTTAAATATATTATATAATATATATATATAGTATAAAGATAATGATAGATACCATTATACCGAGTATAGCCCCCCCCCAAATTTTCCCACCAAAAAAGGGAAATTATCGACTGAGTATAAGCCTAGGGGGAAAATGAGTTAGCCCCATTGCTCCCCCATGTATTATGCCCCTGATGCTCCATAGATTGTGCCCCATAGATTCCATAGTGATCCCCCCCTAGATTATGCCCCCATAGATGCTCCTTGATTTGCCCCATAAAAAGCTCCTTGATTTGCCCCTGAAGTCCATGATTGTCCCCCCATGATGCTTTTTTGTTTATGCCCCATAGAAGTCCTAGTTGTGCCCCCATAGATCCCCCTTAGTTTTTCCCCCATGAAGCTCCATGATTGTGCCCCCATAGATTATCCCCCTATAGTGCTCCATGATTATGCCCCAAAATGCTCCTTAGTTATGCCCCCATAGATTATGCCCCATAGAAGTCCTTGATTTCCCCCCCATAAAAGCCCCCTAGATTGTGCCCCCTAGATGCTCCTTGATTTCCCCCATAAAAAAGCTCCATAGATTGTGCCCCCATAGATGCTCCTTAGATTATGCCTCCTGTTGTGAATGTTTTGAAAATGAATTCTGAGCAGAAGCTCCCTCTGGGGTTCAGTACTGTCTGTAACCACCAGAGGGAGCAGAAGCTCCCTGGTGGTTACAGACAGTACTGAACCAATGAGGATTGGCAATCAGGATTCACAGACTGGCTTGATATAAGGGAGGTTCCCTCCCATCATGGTTGCCGGTGATCAATTGTTCTTGTCTCAACTGTGGTTCCTGGTTCACTTGGAAGGTTGCTGAGTCTTGCCTCTTCTTCTGCTTTCAGATAAGATATTTTCTGATTTTGTTTTTGTGCTTACCATTTGCATATTTCTCTGCATTTTTGTGAGGTTAGCCAGGTTCCCCCCCCGGGGGGCTTGGGCTCCTCTCAGTTCTCTGGAGCCATTGTTATTTGTTCATTTGCCTTTTCCAGTTTTTTCAGTGGCTGCAGCTTAGTTTTGTTACACCAGAGAACTGATTTAGGTGGTAGAGGTCGTGTGATCTCAGGTGTGTTTGCAATCGTAGCGTTGGCATTTTTTAGGGTTTTTTTGGATTGCAGTGAGTATCCTTTCTATCCTTTTCTGTCTAGGCAGATTGGGCCCCAGCATTTGCTCATACTATTTTCTGTCTGTGTCTGTATTTCCTCTTGTCTAACCGCCATTACACGTTTGGGGGCTTCCTATGTTCTTTGGGGATCTGCTCCGGGGCAGATAGCTTTCCTCTTTCTATCTTTAGGTGTAGTTAATCTCTCAGGCTGTGACGAGGCGTCTAGGACCAACTTAGGAACGCTACACGGCTGCCTTTAGTTGTGGTGGTTAGTCAGGGTACTGCAATCCAATAGATTCCAACCTCTCTGGTGTATTGCCGTTTTTGCCTGTTCTCCTCAGCTACCGAAACATAACAGCCTCCATAGAAGCTCCATAGATTGTGCCCCCATGATTATGCCCCTATAGATGCTCCATAGATTATGCCCCATAGATGCTCCATAGATTATGCCCCCATAGATTATGCCCCATAGATGCTCCTTAGATTATGCCCCCATAGAAGCTCCATAGATTATGCCCCATAGAAGCTCCATAGATTGTGCCCCATAAATGCTCCTTAGATTATGCCCCATAGATGCTCCATAGATTATGCCCCATAGAAGCTCCATAGATTATGCCCCCATAGATGCTCATAGATTATGCCCCATAGATGCTCCATAGATTATGCCCCCATAGATTATGCCCCCATAGATTATGCCTCCATAGATTATGCCCCATAGATGCTCCACAGATTATGCTCCCATAGATTATGCCCCCATAATGCTCCAGATTATGCCCCATAAATGCTCCAGATTATGCCCCCATAGATTATACCCCCATAGATGCTCCACAGATTATGCCCCCATAGATTATGCCCCCATAGATACTCCAGATTATGCCCCCATAGATTATGCCCCCATAGATGCTCCACAGATTATGCCCCCATAGATTATGCCCCCATAGATGCTCCACAGATTATGCCCCCATAGATTATGCCCCCATAGATGCTCCACAGATTATGCCCCATAGATTATGCCCCCATAAATGCTCCAGATTATGCCCCCATAGATTATGCCCCCATAGATGCTCCACAGATTATGCCCCCATAGATTATGCCCCATAGATGCTCCACAGACTGTGCCCCCATAGATGCTGCATTTTATAGGCCCCTTTATGCTGCCGCAGCTGCTGCTGCTGCAAAAAAAAAGACATACTCACCTCTCGTCGCTGGGGTCTAGATGCTGGTGTCCTGAGCAGGCGGGGGCACCGGCGCGCTATGGGGAACAGGTGCCGGTGTCACCGCTGGCTCAGGGCCCCGGCACCTGAGAGATTTACCTGTCACCCGCTCCAACCGCTGAGCGCCGCTGTCTTCAGTCCTGCGGCAGTGAATGCTCAGGCAGAGGGAGCGGCGCACACTAATGACGTCATCGCGCCCTCTGCCTGAACATCGCAGCAAGAGAGGACGCGAGGACACAGCGGCGCTCAGCGGTTGGAGCGGGTGACAGGTAAGTAATGATATTCACTGCTTCCCACGCCCATGTGGGCGTGGGAAGCAGTGAATATTCATTTCTCTTTAGCAGCGGGGACAGGGGCTCCTGCCTCCTGTCACCCGCTGCTGCTCCGCTGGCACGGTGCCCCCATGGCAGCTGTGTGGTGTGCCGATATTAGCGACATGCCACCGGCTGGGGGCCCCTGGAGCAGCGGGGGCCATAGGCAACTGGCCCCTGTATTCCAGCAGGTGCCAGGGCCCCCAGATGCCAGGGCCCACCGGAGAATCCTCCGGTTCTCCGGTGGGCCAGTCCGACCTGGTTGAGGGTGACAATTTTGTTCGGCCCATTTTGGGGGTTTTGTGTGAAATTATGTTCAATTTGCCTTTTTTTCCTCTGGTTTTTGTTTAGTTCAAGCACACACAAAGGAAATAAAGAACATGCGTAAGTGCAATAATTTTCTGGGAGAAATACTTTATTTTCAGGAACAATTTCAAGAGTGCCAACACTTTCGGCCATGACTGTAGGTGTTGTTAATAGGGACAGTGAACTAAACCAAAGCAAGACAATTCTGGCAGCAACTTATCTTCAAGGAGAACAGACTTGAATTCAGATTCTTCCCCACCGACATCTGTTCGGGAAAGATGTAATGCCATCAGGAAATGTGTTGGTTTGGCTGACATTAATGCGATTTTTACGGGAGCCTTTGAACTAATCCTCCACCCAAATCCTCCATTCAAGCACATACTTAAGGCTAAATTCATCAATACCAGTATTATTCACATTGATTTTGATGAGAGGGAGTGCTGGATTCTCCCGATTTATGAAAGAGCCATGTGCCGCACCAGAAATCTTACTCCATTCAGGGACTGGAGTGAGATATCTGGCATAACGCCGAGTTGTGCCAACATTTTGTGACTTTACAAAGATTTTATGCCAGAATTCTGGCATGAAAAGCTTTGATAAATCAAGCCCTTCATGTACTATGTATGCCATCAGTAGTAGAAACAGTGGAAAAAATGTAAATACAGAATTTTAAATATGGATGGATTCACACTTGTTCATGAGTGACTCAGTGTGAAGATTTCAAGTGGAAATTATGAAAGATTTTAGCAGAAATTCTTAGACATTTTAAATAGCTTTACCATATTGCTTAACAAATAATAAGTAATAAAGTAGGCAACGCTCATAATAGAGTAGAAGGAACCCGCTGCTTTTTCTGTATGGATGCCATAATCATTTAAAAGACACAAAGCTGACTGGCATCAAAGGGGTGAAGTAGACAGCTGTAAAAGGTTGTGAGCATTTATTTGTCACGTTACGAAGCCATACTATAGCTTTGATGCCCCTGCAGTGCATGTTCACACTGTTATTCTGCTTTTTATATTCCACTATAAAGTGAACAGTGAAACTTGCAAAGGCCAGAGGGATGATTTACAAGCGCAAAATTGTAAGATGGGTCGCAAGTAAATGCTCTTAACAACAACTTGCAGAACTGCTTTATGGCAACATGCAAACCCACTAATTAATTTTGTGAAATTAAATATGTAGATATTTAATGCAATGTACTTTTATGCTATTCATTTACATATTACAGCAAGATTGACCTGAACTTTTAAATGAAAATACATTTTACAGACAACAGCACTAAAAGGTCATGGCTACAAACTTCAGGCTGATTTGCCCTTGATAGAAGCAAATTGATAAACATAGTTTAATGACAAAGAGGATAAGGATGCTGCAGCAAATGTTTTTGAACAATCTTATTGACATTTACAAATTGTCAGAGCACAAAAAAAATCAACAAAGTCATCATCTATAACTGATGAAAAGAGATTTTCACATTAAAATATTATCTTTGTCATACAAGTGGCTTGCAAAAGTATTCACCCCATTGGCTTTTTTCCTATTTTGTTACATTACAACTTGTATTTAAATATTTTTGTAATGTGAATTGTGTGTGATAGATCAGCACTGTATAGTCTAAATTGGTGAAGTAGAAAAATATAGGTATAAATTAAATTTATGGGATCAAATAACTAAAAATTGTCATGTGTGATGAAGCGCCTATAAATTTCTGGTGCAAGCAGTTCCCTTCATAAGTCACATGCTTAGTGAAAGGAAGTCCACCTGTGTGCAATCTATGTATCACATGGCCTGTCAGTATATACACACCTTTTCTGAAAGGCCACAGAGACTGCAACACCATTAAGCAAGAGGCACCAAAAACCAAACACCATGAAGACCAAGTAGATGGCCAAACAAGTCAGGGACAAAGTACAAGTCAGTGTTGGGTTATAAACCATAAAATCCATTATCATCAAATGGAAAGAACATGGTACCACAACAAACCTGCCAAGAGAGGACTGCCCACCAAAACTCTCAGCCTGGGCAAGGAGGGAATAAATCAGAGATGCAACACAGAGACCAAAGGTAACCCAGAAGGAGCAGCAGTGTTCCCAGCAGAGATTGGGGTATTGGTCCATACGACAACAATAAGCCGTACACTCCATAGAGGTGGCCTTTATGGAAGAGTGGGTAGAAAAAATCCTTTACTTCCACATAAAAATTGTAAGGCTCGTTTGAATTTGCCAAAAGACATGTGGGTGACTCCCCAAGTGTATGGAAGAAGATGCTGTGGGACCAAAATTTTACTTTTCGGTCACCAAGGTAAACGCTATGTCTGGCGCCAAACCAACACAGCTCATCATCCTAAGATTACAATTCCCACAGTGAAACATGGTGGTGGCAGCATCATGCTCTGGGAATTTTTTTTGGCAGCAGGGACAGGGAAAATGGTCGAGTCAAGGGGATGATGAATGGTGCGAAATACAGGGATTTTTTTGAGCAAAACTTGTTTCACTTCACTCTGTCAGTGATTTGAGACTGGGATGGAGGTTCACCTTCCAACAAGACAATGACCCAAAGCATACTGCTAAAGCAACACATGAGTGATTAAAGGGGAAACGTGTAAATGTTCTGATGTACCTAGTCAAAGCCCAGACCGTAATCCAATTGTAAATCTGTGGTCAGACTTGAAGATTGCTGTTTAACAGAGGAAAGCCCATCTAATTGCCTTGAGGAATGGTCAAAAATCCCAGTGGCAAGATGTGGAAAGATCATAGAGACTTATCCAAAGTGACTTGCAGCTGTAATTGCTGCAAAAAGGAGGCTCTTCAAAGTACTGACTTTAAGGGTGAATAGTTATGCACACTGACATTTTCAGTTGTTTTGTCCTATTTGTTGTTTGCTTAACAATAAAAAGAAAACCAAATGTTCACAATTGTAGGCATGTTCTTCACATAAACTGATGCAAACCCTAAAAAAACTGTAAAATTCCAGGTTATGAGGTAGCAAAACACAAAAAATGTTGAATACTTTCGCAAACCACTGTTTGTAAATGACCCGCTTCCAGTTTAATGTATAGAACCACATTGCTAGCACACACAAAACCTTTTTTGTTTTCTAAATTGGTCCATCTTGAGCATTTGAAAAGGAAACATTTATAGGTAGTTAACAATAACACTGTCTATATTATACGCCCTATTAGAGCATATGGAAGTGATTGGGGAGATCCCTACTTAGGTTCTGCTCTATAAACCAGAATGGAGAATCACTCTGTAAAGAGTTCCCGCTTTGTCAGAATCATTCTGTCCAAGCATTCCATAATCAGTCTTTAATTTGCTTGGCCGTCCTCCATTGACAAGATAGCCCCTTAGGTACTACAGGAAGCAATGGTTATCATACTTTCCCAATGCATGCGATCTCTTAATTTTAGCTTTCTTTTATTTATCGACAGTCATGACTGCTTCATTATTATAAAACTTGAATACTAAAAAAACAGAGTCAAACGAGACTGTGAAAGTGCAATACAAAAATGTTTTTATTATAGCATCATGTAACAATGTTATTATCAAAATGTCAATAAAAACTGTAATTACCTAAGGAAACAAAATAATTATGAAGGACTCGAGTAAAGAAGTCTGGAGTCAATACCTTATAATGTATAAATCGGGGGAATCGTGTTCCTAAATAAGACACAAAGTTTGTAACGGAAGATGAGAATATATGAAGATGCCTTTAAGAGGTCAGAGAGTCACTATACCAGGACAAGTGTCAAACTGGGTATAGCTTAAAGTGCACCTGTCACCTGTTTTGGCCACTAGTGGCCACTGCCTTTCAGGGCTTATCTACAGTATTTTATAATGCTGAAGATAAGCTCCCGGTTTGACCTGCAAGATAAGAAAAATAAATTTTATTACTACTCACCCGGGGGGCGGTCCGCTGCGGTCCAGTCCGATGGGTGTCGTAGGTCCGAGTCCGGCGCCTCCCATCTTCTTGCGACGCCGGCTCCTGCTTGCTTCCTCTCTCCTGGAATCGTGCTCCATGCAGTGCGCAGACGCCGGAAAGGTCAGCGAGGCCCAGCACCTGCAGTGCTTTGCTCTGCCCTCAACAGGGCAGAAAAGTACACCTGCGCAGAAACGTGATGCCGGGAGCGAGGAAGCAAGCAGGAGGGCAGTGTCGCAAGAAGATAGGAGGTGCCGGACCTGCGACACTCATCGGACCGGACCACAGCTGACCGCCTCCCCAGGCGAGTATAATAAAACTTATTTTTCTTATCTTTCAGGTCAGACCGGGGGCTTATCTACAGCATTACAGAATGCTGTAGATAAGCCCTGAAAGGCAGTGGCCACATCTTATAGCGGCAAGAACAGGAGACCGGTTCCCTTTAAGTGTATAGTGAAAGAATAAAATGAATCTCAAATGGTGGAATTCCAGGGTATCCCAAAAGCTTTGACAAAGCTACACTGGTTATAGACATAACCGGTCAAGAGTTATCCCTGTAAAACCACTTATTACTTAGAAATGTATAATTGCTGGGTTCTGACCTCAAGGATCATGAGTACAGGGGTCCTAAGTCCCTCATGTGAATGGAGTGGTAACTGGTTAGAGTCCAAGTGATTGGATCCCAGCGATTATACATTTATCAACTTTTATGTAGACAGGTGATAAATGTTGCTTGTCTGGTAGCCCTTTAAAGGTGAACATCCAACCACAACACACTTGCTTGGCTGTGTCTGTAACCAGTGTCAGACTAAAGAACATTGGGCCCACTGGAGGATTTGTTTCTGAGGGCCCACATTTCCCCCCTTGCTGAAGAGCCCCACAGCAACTGCAAGGTTGCACTATGAATTCTCCTGAAGGAGAAGCCAGGGCCCTCTGGAGGATTTTCCAGTTCTCTGGTGGGCCAGTCCAACCCTGTCTGTAACTCTCACTACAGTAAAGGAAAGAGAGTACACCCAGCAATCTATCTACTCATTCTTCAACTGAAAGTAGCTCACAAGGCAGGTTGAAGTTTGGTGGACCCGTTTGCACATGGTCATTGATGGCATGTGCCAAAGAATACTGCCTTAAGAAAGTGATCTCCATCCAAACAGGCTCTGTTAATGATATTCACATTTAAGGGACACTGAAACGTTTACCAAACTAAATTAGATCTGACAAAACTGATAATGCATGCATATTTTGTAGCTTGACACTGAGATATTACAAAGTAATGCTGGAATAAATTATTTTAGAAACATCCCTTGCTAAAAATGTTTTTTTTTTTTTATTGTTTTTGTCTCATGAATTAGGTTCCAAGACCAATAATAATAAGCCAAGATAATGCTTTCAACATATGGTATCAAAGACAGAAATGGCAAAGCCTTGAAAAAAGCCTAAATAAAAGTAATTCCTAAATTACAGGTTACAAGGACGTGATGCATGGCTCCTCAACCCCATGATAATAATGTGTAGGCGGCACCATTATTGGAATATAGACTATCATTAAGTACAAAGCTTTATGATTGTATAAAGTAACATTTTGAATACAGCCTTTACATAACATGTTTTTCCTGTTTATCTCTGCTATGTATACCTTTTTATTGATGTAATCACTACTGTTTCCTAGCTGATGTAGCATCCCTGCACTTTTGTATGTTGTGATTACACAGGTTAGCTTAGATGTTAGGGATGTTCAAGATATTATAAGTACCAGTAGGATATAAGTGCCTTAAAGCCTATAACAACTGCCGATAGCCTTCACACACAGCCCTGGTGACGGATGACAGAGAAAGCTGTCTCCAGTATCGAAGCAAAGCCAAAAGTTGACTAGATGGGACCAAAGACATGATATCTGGCTGGGGATAGGGTCACCCTAAAGGGCATATCTGGTTACATGATATTGATGACAATAACCTACGCTTGAAAAGGAGCTGATCTTCAGTACTTGGCAGTGGTCACTACATATTGAAAGGAGCTGCTTGGTGTAGCTCCATTCAATGTTTACAGATGCTGGAGCGGCTAGTGACTGCTTGGTTGACATGGCCGGTGCTGGAGTTTCACCCACCTGATATTGATTACTTATCTTAAAGGGTAGGTCATGAATATTATAGATTTGAAGCACATCCAAAGATATTTTTTTCAACTTGAACATCCCTTTTAGAATGTTCTCACCTGTGTAAATGCTTAAATGGGTTTTATGGCATCAGAAGAAAATTTACTAAATTAAGGAACTGTCACAAATGACCTAATTAACCTATACTTATCTGATAGACCAAATGTACCTCCAGCCTTCCCGCGTTTCTTCTTCTCTGTCTACCTATGTGATCACTGCAGCCGTTCACTCATCCCAGTAGTCTTGTGCCACACATGGCAATGGTCAGGGGTGTAGATATGGATATCAACATTGCAGTGCAGTGAATTTATATTTTGCTTTATTTAGTACAGTATCTTCAGATCTTGGAAAACACCTAATATATATTGTAAGCTTTTCAGGGGATATAGCTCTGGGATCGCCGTCTGGGTAGACAGAGTGGCACGGAAACAGTTCATTCAGAGACAGCAGTTCTGGTAAAAACTGGCCGCAACCAGTTTTATTAAAGTCCACAGCAAACAAGACATAAAACAAAATCATAGACAGAAGACCTAGGCTTGTCTAGCCACTAATTACACTTAGATAGATTTCCCTATCTATCCGGGTCCCGACTCTACCAGCCGGGGCCAAAACAACACATATGTTCAGCATTTACCAGCATTTACCAGCATTGAGGTTCACAGAGTCTCCTCCTTGTGTCTGAAGGCATATCCAATGTCCAGACTTGAGAGAGCTCCCCTCCTATTCAGCTGCTATCCGCATGGATTCTCACAGAGACTACTCCTGTGTCCGGGGTACATCGAGCACCCAGACTGAGATAGCTCAAACTACTGGAGACACCTTCTGTGCCTGGACCCTTCCTGTGTCCAGACTAAACGAGCTCTCTGACTGTGTTCACAGACACCTACTTCTGGTCTCCTAATTAACAGCTGAATGGTTTCAGGCCTGAGCTGCAAGTGTGTGCTGAATGTAAGGTGTAGTGACCTTTCTCTACCACTAGGTTTACAAAGCCACACATTTCCCTTATACCATACAGCACAGTACCTAGGTGAATGTACACCCCATTCGACACATATTCCTTCACTGTCTCACATATCCCCTTCCTCTTCTCCAGACCGGAGGGCTGGTCATCCAGACCGGAGGGCTGGTCAACAATCCAAAAGAGACAGCGAACTCTGGACCAGTCATGGCCTTCATCAGCTTCATCTTCACTACTGTCATCTGTATCTTCACCTGAGCCATAGCCAACATCAGCTTTCTCTTCATCTGAAGCATCCGCACTACCCTGTACCCTCCAGGCCTATGTTCTCTGCGGGCCTCGGGTATCCTGCACGGTTTCATCTTGACCTTAGGGCCGGGCTCAGTTTCGATATAGTGCCTGGCCAGAGAAGTACGACCCGGCACATCAGAACACTTCTGCTGACTCTTTCTCAGAAACTCACGTACCTCCTGTCCCTGGTGCACTGACCATGTGTCACCAACTATCACAGAAGGTATAGGGGGTTTTTCCCTTTTCTCCAGTTCCCCTTGAACCTTCTTTACTTCATTGAGCTTCTCCAGAAGATGCTCATGGCTCTCATCACGCTCCTTCATCACAGTTTGGAGTTTTTTCTGAGAAGTAATCAATTCATCTTGTACCTGTTGGCCGTCCTTTATGTCTTCAGCCCCTTCTTCAGGCTCTTCTGGTAGGACATGCTCAGAAGCCCTACCGTCAGTCTTACATTCTACCTCTTCAGGCACATCATTATGATATCCAATATCTCCATTTATTTCAACTTTCAAGTTCTCCTTGATAGCTGCATCTGTATACTCAGAACCCGCCTGGCTCTTCTCTTCCACCACGCTCTGCATCCCATCCGGGCTCCCGTGTATCTGCAGCGGCAACGGACCGACACATCGCTTCTCCCATTCGTTGGGACGTGGCTCAGATGCAGACTCCATGAAAGTGCGCCTGAGCTCACCAATGCCAGCCTGAACTTTGCGAGTTGCCGCTACTGATCCGGACAGTACACCATCCACGCCACTGTCTCTGGCCGAAACAGATTCCTGGGCAGAGTCAGCCCCCATATCTTCCAGTCTTGTTCCTCACAGCTTCACTTGAGACTCAGCTTCTGATGAGGCATCTGGCTTGGTGACCACCACTTCCATGGCTTTTTCCACCTCTGAAGCATTACCTTCAGAGTCCTGGGCAGGATGCAGCTCCATACCATACATTGATAACTTCTCCTCTTCAACAGCATCCACTTGTGCTGTTTTCAGTTTCAGAGTCCTGCCTTTAAAGCTCAGCTCTCCTCCTTTCACCTTAGTCTTCGCCAGGGAACCGGCCAACTGTAAAACATCTTCAGATGCCATCTTCTGTCCGGCTGTAAGGTCAGCATCAGCTTTCTTCTCAGGACTCTCAACCTCCTCTGCTACCATGCCTTCCTCATTTGCACTGGTTGCTTTATGGTCATCAGATGATTCACTATCACTACCACTATCCCTGTCTGACCCCTTTTTCTCAGCCACATCTGGCTCACTGTCAGGGCTATACACTTCATTTTCATTCACATCCTGCTCACTGTCAGGGTCACACAATTCACTTTCATTCACATCCTGCTCACTGTCAGGGTTATACAATTCATTTTCATTCACATCCTGCTCACTGTCAGGGTTATACAATTCATTCTCATTTACATCTTGATCTGGAACCTTAGCTAACATGTCATCCACAACATTAACTTCACCATCTGGTCCCTGGTTTCCCTCAGGTGGTCCTCAAGTATGTGACTATGTGACATCCCCAGCACTATACTTCCATATAGCTCAGGCACTAGGAGCTGGCTCACGACCTCTCCCTGGACCTCAGTGTCCCTATACAACAGGTGAGTGTTTATGGCAACATGAGGAAACCTCTCCTCAGAGCCAGGCTCTTGGGAAACCTCATTTAGAACAATTATATTTTCCTGTGCCGTTTTAAGAGTGGGGTCTTGCCATTGTTCACTCTCAAAATTGTCACAGGACACAGGTAAGTCAGGGACACTCGGTTCCCGAGAACCACCATCCTCGTCTCCCACCATCACCTGCAAAGGAATTTCAACACTATCACAGTCATCATTATTATCAATATCATTATCATGATTATGATCAGTATCATCATCACTATCATGATCATCATCATTATTATTATCAGCATCAGCATCATTATCATGGTCATCATCATTATCATGATCATCATCATCATTATCATTATCATCATCATCATCATCATCATTATCACATAAGTTTAATGGCCCACTAGCATTGTGTTCCGCCCCTCGGGACTGCGCACCCTCAGTAGGAGCTTCATCACACTGTCCATCAGAAACATTTTTCCCCAGAGATCCTTAGACCGGGGAAAGTCATTACCCAATATGACGGGGTGCACCAGGTTTTTCACTACCCCCACTTCACATGAAACCTCCCCGCGTTTGGGGATCAAGTCCACGGCAGTCTCTGGGCAGACTTTGGTGTCTCATGGACGCACACCACACTCAGGTGTTTATCAGGGATAAAGTCCCTATCAATCAGGCTGTCCCATACGGAAGTCACTGGACTCTCTGAGTCCAAGAGGGCCTGTGCTGGGCAGTCATTTACAACCACCGGGGACCCCTGTGGTCCAGTCTCTTCGGCTGAGGTGGACACACACACAGGCTCTGCGCAGGGGAGAGAGGGATCCGCCAACATCACAACACATAGGCTCCCCCTCTATTGGACAGTCGGCCGCAATTTCACGACATCTCCAACACTGTCCATCACACTCTCCCACCCACATGTCCCCTCGGGCCTGAACCCGCTTATCAGCATACCCCATGTCCCCAACAGCTGGAACGCTCTTACCGCGAGAGTTCAGCGTCGGGAACTCTGAAGTGATGACCTCTCAGACGGCTGGTCACGGAGGCAGTCTTTGCTGGCGAAGGCCTTCTCCATCAGGCTGACCAGACGATTGGCGTCCTGGTGGTCTCCTTGTCCGACCTCTGGCTGTACCTCAGGAGGACATGCTCGGGTTGTAGCGGTTCACTATCACCTTTCCAACTCCATAATCAGGTTTGCTGACTGCAGACTCCCAACTGCATCTCCAGTCATGAACTCCCCTGGCACGGGCTGTCACCGTAACACCCAGCCGGGTAAGAATCTCCGCTTTCAGCTTGGCATAGTCTTGGCTGTCCTGCTCGCTCAGGTCGCATAGGCCACTGGGGCACTCCAATCAAATAGGGTGCGACCATCATGGCCCATTCAGATAGGGGCAGATTCTCCTTCTCTGCCAGCCCCTCAAACCTAGTGAGATATACCTCCACATCATCACGAGGTGTCATCTTTTTCAGGGACCGTCTT
Source organism: Oophaga sylvatica (assembly GCA_033576555.1). Classification (NCBI taxonomy): domain Eukaryota; kingdom Metazoa; phylum Chordata; class Amphibia; order Anura; family Dendrobatidae; genus Oophaga; species Oophaga sylvatica. The sequence continues at coordinate 298,463,913 of JARQOD010000002.1, forward strand.
ACCGCCTTCTTTACAGCGGACAATGCAGGTGACTTTGCCACATCACTTCGGGACGTGGCACCGAAATCCTTTTTTTGTGCTGCCATCTGCTCAACAAATAACCGGTTATACTCCTGCTGCTGCTGCAGGAATTGCTGCTGGGCCTGCTGCATGCGCTGCTGGTGCTGCAGGCGCTGCCGCTCCATGCTCTGCTGCATGCTTCGCTGGGCCTGGACCAGGTACTCAACGAGCTCCTCCATACTGCCGGACTTATCTGTCTCAACCACGGCAGTCTTATGTTGCACATTAACTTGCGCCATTTGTTCAAACAGCGCCTCCATGCTGTCATCCATGCTGTCAGACTTCTCTGTCTCAACAACGGCAGTCTTCACTCAAGACATACACACTCCACAGTCTTTTCCACAGAAATTCAGCTCTGCTGTGCAGACACCTTTTTTTTTTTTCTCTGCAAACTCTATTAGGGCCACTGTCTCTTTAAGACTGCTCCAACAGCCTTTTCCTTTGCTGCTGCACACTCCACAGTCTTTTCCACAACAAGTTCAGCTTTGCTGTGCAGACACACTTTTTTTTTTTTACTTTTGCAAACTCTATTAGGGCTACTGTCTCTTTAAGACTGCTCCAATCAGACGTTTTTCTTGACACACTTTTTTTTTTTTTTTTTTTTTCTCTGCTGCTACTTCAACAGACTTCACCTTTATTGCTGTCTCTCGCCACTGTGTGCACGCACATTCCAGCACCATTTGTATCAGCCACTGTGCTGCCCCAGCATTCTCCGCCAATTGTAAGCTTTTCAGGGGATATAGCTCTGGGATCGCCGTCTGGGTAGACAGAGTGGCACGGAAACAGTTCATTCAGAGACAGCAGTTCTGGTAAAAAACTGGCCGCAACCAGTTTTATTAAAGTCCACAGCAAACAAGACATAAAACAAAATCATAAACAGAAGACCTAGGCTTGTCTAGCCACTAATTACACTTAGATAGATTTCCCTATCTATCCGGGTCCCGACTCTACCAGCCGGGGCCAAAACAACACATATGTTCAGCATTTACCAGCATTTACCAGCATTGAGGTTCACAGAGTCTCCTCCTTGTGTCTGAAGGCATATCCAACGTCCAGACTTGAGAGAGCTCCCCTCCTATTCAGCTGCTATCCGCATGGATTCTCACAGAGACTACTCCTGTGTCCGGGGTACATCGAGCACCCAGACTGAGTTAGCTCAAACTCCTGGAGACACCTTCTGTGCCTGGACCCTTCCTGTGTCCAGACTAACGAGCTCTTGACTGTGTTCACAGACACCTACTTCTGGTCTCCTAATTAACAGCTGAATGGTTTCAGGCCTGAGCTGCAAGTGTGTGCTGAATGTAAGGTGTAGTGACCTTTCTCTACCACTAGGTTTACAAAGCCACACATTTCCCTTATACCATACAGCACAGTACCTAGGTGAAATGTACACCCATTCGACCATATTCCTTCACTGTCTCACAATATATATATTTTTCCATAAATCGGTAGAATGTAAAATATCTTAATATAATAAAGTGACATTTCTCGCTACACAGTATCAAATATATAATAATGTTTGTAGTTGTTATAATGGCAGGTAATCCTTTCAGAGATAAAAAATGTGAAAAATGAAGTGTCATATGTAACTCAAGTGCCGTATTTTCTTCCTTCCTTGGAACATTTTAGAGTATTTGTTTGACTGTTGCCACACATGGAAACCATATGTGCTTGTGTTTGGGCTGAAACTATAGCCCATAATCCACAAGTGTTGTACTATATTTTACATATAAATGGAAATAAGCCGCAATAATAACAGACACAACCCGTAGAGCAATGTAGTGTGATGTTGGTTCTGGAAAAAAAGTACATTTTTCTATCCTAATCTATCCTAATCCTGGAAAAAACCTTGTTGAAATGTAGCCACGTAATTAACAGATGCCAGCACTCTCCCTGGTTATGACATACACATACATTTTGTTGACATTTCGGACTATAGGTTATAATATGGGAAAGAAGAACCTGCTACTCCCAAGGATATATGGGTTAAATTATAAAAAAATTGCAATGAAATGGATGAGCTGAGTAGAAGGAGCAGAGTTGTGTCATCTGGCAGAAGTGTCTACTCTCCCAACACTAGTGTCATTTACAAAGCCAGAAGTCTGTTTTCCTCATTTTCCTGTCTCACATTTGTGTTTTTCTGTACTTGTTTTGATGTATTATTTTAACATTATAATTATTTACCAAAAAGCAGAGTTTTATCACATACTTGTATGTATATATAGTATGTATATATATATATATATATATATATATATATAGTGTGTATACATATCTAATATATAAAGCTGAATAGCTGAATGTATGTATGTGTGTATGTATGTATGTGGGTATGTTTGTCCGGGATTGGAATCCACACCGTCGCACTTACGGGCATGAAATTTTGCACGCCGCACGTCTCGACCCCGAAAGAGTCCTAGGCTATGTTTTGAATCGAAATTTTAACCCCGCGCGTTCCAAATCGCCAAACAATTTTTGGCCCTATCTACATAATGGGGAGAAAGCTGAATGCTTGTGTGTATGTCCGGCATAGGAATCTGCATTTACGGGCATGAAATTTTGCACACCCGCACGTCTCGACCCCGGGAGCGTCATAGGCTAGGTTTTGAGTCGAAATTTTAACCCCGCGCATTCCAAATCGGCAAATAATTTTGGCCCGGGATAGGAATCTGCACCATTGTACTTACGGGCATGAAATTTTGCATGCCCGCACGTCTCGACCCCGGGAGCGTCATAGGCTAGGTTTTGAGTCGAAATTTTAACCCCGCGCATTCCAAATCGGCAAATAATTTTGGCCCGGGATAGGAATCTGCACCGTCGCACTTACGGGCATGAAATTTTGCACGCCCGCACGTCTCGACCCGAAAGAGTCCTATGCTATGTTTTGAATCGAAATTTTAACCCCGCGCGTTCCAAATCGCCAAACAATTTTGGCCCTATCTACATAATGGGGAGAAAGCTGAATACTTGTGTCTATGTCCGGCATAGGAATCTGCATTTACGGGCATGAAATTTGCACACCCGCACGTCTCGACCCCGGGAGCGTCATAGGCTAGGTTTTGAGTCGAAATTTTAACCCCGCGCATTCCAAATCGGCAAATAATTTTGGCCCGGGATAGGAATCTGCACCGTTGTACTTACGGGCATGAAATTTTGCATGCCCGCACATCTCAACCCCAGGAGCATCATAGGCTATGTGTTGAATGGAAATTTTAACCCCGCACGTTCCAAATCGCCAAACTATTTTGGCCCTATCTACATAATGGGGAGAAAGCTGAATGCTTGTGTGTATGTCCGGCATAGGAATCTGCATTTACGGGCATGAAATTTTGCACACCCGCACGTCTCGACCCCGGCAGCATCATAGGCTGTGTTTTGAGTCGACATTTTAACCCCACGTGTTCAAAATTGCGCGCATTAAAAACACACACACGTCTGGTATTTTTATCTTTTAAAAAAACTAAGAATGTCGTTTATCAAAAGGCTCTCGAATAAGGAGTAGAAGATAAATGACTTCACATCACTTGGGCTATTTAATTAATCTGTGTGGAATATCTATGCTGTTGAATATCTGTTGTGAAATGGTTCTGTTACTTTAGTTTTTGCTTTTTAATAATTTGTCTATTTGGTGTGTGATTTTTATGTGCAGAATAAATTTGTTAACATAGTCTATTTTGTTACAGCTAACAGCAGTTATTAATTAACCCGGGCGAAGCCGGGTACTACAGCTAGTATATATATATATATTGTAACATTTCCAGGGGTATTTAGCTCTAGGATCGCTGTCTGGGTAGACAGAATGGCACGGAAACAGTTCATTCAGACAGCAGTTTGGTGAAAACTGGCCGCAACCAGTTTTATTAAAGTCCACAGCACACAGATAAAAACAAAGCATAAACAAAAGACCTGGGCTTGTCTAGCCTCTAATTACACTTAGATAGATGGCCCTCTCTATCGGGACCCAGACTCTACCAGTCTGTGCCCAAAACAACACATATGATCACTGTTACCAGTATGGAGTTTCACAGACACTCCTCTTTATGTCTGAAGGCAACTCCAACATCCAGACTTGAGAGAGGTCACCTCCTATTCAGTAGTCACCAGCATGGAGTGTCGCAGAGTCTCCTCTTTGTGTCCGGGGTACCTCGAGCACCAGACAGAGAGAGCCCACCTCCCGGAGTCTCCTTCCGTGCCTGGACTCCTGTCCAGACTGAATGAGCTCCCTGACTGTGTTCCCAAGCACCTACTTCTGGCTTCCTAATTAACACCTGAGTGGATTCAGGTCTGAGCTGCAAGCGTTGTACTGAATGGCAGGTGTAGTGACCTTTCTTTACCACCAGGTTTACAAAGCCACACATTTCGCTCATTACCAGTCAGCAAGGTACTTAGGTGAAATATACACCTCATTCACCACATATTCCTTCACTGTCTCACATATCCCTCCCTCTTCTCCAGACCGGAGGGCTGGTCATCCAGACCGGAGGGCTGGTCAACAATCCTAAAGAGACAGTGAACTCCGGACCAGTCATAGTCATCATTAGCTTCATCTTCAGTCTTGTCATCTATATCTTCACCTGAGCCATCCGCACTACCCTGTACTCTCCCGGGCCTATGCTCTCTGCGGACCTCAGGTGACCTGCACGGTTTCAGCTTGACCTTAGTGCCAGCCTCAGTCTCGTTATAGTGCCTCACCCGAGAAGTACGACCAGGCACGTCAGAACACCTCTGCTGATTCTTCCTCAGAACCTCTCGTACCTCCTGTCCTTGGTGCACTGACCCTGTGTCCCCAGCTGTCCCAGAAGGTATAGAGGGTTTTTCACTTTTCTCTAATTCCCCCTGAACTTTTTTAGCATATCTACTTTTTTAAATATCAGTTGGTTCGTAAATTCTATTTCACAGAATTTAAGCTCCTCTTCTTGTACAGGCTCACTTTGCATAAGACGCAGAGCTCTTACTTCTTTCTCCAGGGATCCACATCTTCTAACAAGTCAAGGCTCATCATCTTTTCTGCTTTCACCTCCTCGTATAATTGCGGCCTTTGCTCTCGCAATGAAGAGACTCCCTGTATCCTTCCTTTTACTTCATTGTCCTTTTCAAGAAGGTACTCATGGTTCTCATCCGCTCCTTCATACAGTTTGAAATTTTTTCTGAGAAGCACTTAATTCCTCTGGTACCTGTGCAACCATTTTTTCTTGATCTTGCAAGGTACTGTATACACTTTCCCTGTCACTTCGTACTCTCTGTAGCAACTGCTGGCACCGCTCCCGTTCCCGGCGAAGAGATAACACATCCAGTTTACACTGTTGCAGCTGCTCGCGCAATGCAACAATATCAGTCTTCATGTCTTTGGTGGAGACCTCATGGAGACGCATCTTCTCCTGTAGCTGTTGGACGTCTTTTACTACTTCGGCCGTTTCTTCAGTCTTGTTCCTCACAGCCTCACTTGAAACCTCAGCTTCTGATGAGGCATCTGGCTTGGTGACCACCATTTCCATGGCTTTCTCCAGCTCTGCAGCATCTCCCTCAAAGTCCCGGGCACGATGCAGCTCCATACCACATATTGACAACTTCTCATTTTCAACAGCATCCACTTGTGCTGTGTTCAGTTTCAGAGTCCTGCCTTTAAAGCTCAGCTCTCCTCCTTTCACCTTAGTCTTCGCCAGGGAACCGGCCAACTGTAAAACATCTTCAGATGCCATCTTCTGTCTGGCTGTAAGGTCAGCATCAGCTTTCTTCTCAGGACTCTCAACCTCCTCTGCTACCATGCCTTCCTCATTTGCACTGGTTGCTTTATGGTCATCAGATGATTCACTATCACTATCTGACCCCTCTTTCTCAGCCACATCTGGCTCACTGTCAGGGCTATACACTTCATTTTCATTCACATCCTGCTCACTGTCAGGGTTATAAAATTCAGTTTCATTCATATCCTGCTCACTGTCAGGGTTATACAATTTAGTTTCATTCACATCCTGCTCACTGTCAGGGTTATACAATCCATTTTCATTCACATCCTGATCTGGAACCTTAGTTAACATGTCATCCACAACATTAACTTCACCATCTGGTCCCTCAAGTATGTGATTATGTGACAACCCCAGCACTATACTTCTATATAGTTCAGGTACTAGAAGCTGACTCACGACCTCTCCCTGGACTTCAGTGTCCCTATACAATAGGCTATTGTCCATGGCGGCATGAGGAAACCTCTCCTCAGAGCCAGTCTCCTGGGAAACCTCATTTAGAACAATCATATTTTCCTGTGCCGTCCCAAGAGTGGGGTCTCGCCACTGCTCATTCTCAAAATTGTCACAGGACACAGGTAAGTAAAGGACACTCGGTTCCCGAGAACCACCATCCTCGTCTCCCAACATCACCTGCAAAGGAATTTCATCACTATCACAGTCATCATTATTATCAACATCAGCATCATTATACACAACGATTAACGGCCCACTAGCATTGTGTTCCGCCCCTCGGGACTGCGCACCCTCAGTAGGAGCTTCATCACACTGTCCATCAGAAACATTTTTCCCCAGAGATCCTTAGACCGGGGAAAGTCATTACCCAATATAACGGGGTGCACCAGGGTCTTCACTACCCCCACTTCATATGAAACCTCCCCGAGTTTGGGGACCAAGTCCACGGCAGTCTCTGGGTAGACTTTGGTGTCTTCATGGATGTACACCACACTCAGGTGCTTATCAGGGATGAAGTCCCTATCACTCAGGCTGTCACATACGGAAGTCACTGGACTCTCTGAGTCCAAGAGGGCCTGTGCTGGGCAGTCACTTACAACCACCGGGGACCCCTGTGGTCCAGTCTCTTCGGCTGAGGTGGACACACACACAGGCTCTGCGCAGGGAGAGAGGGATCTGCCAACATCACAACACATAGGCTCCCCCTCTATTGGACAGTTGGCTGCAATTTCACGCCAGCTCCAACACTGTCCATCACACTCTCCCACCCACATGTCCCTCGGGCCTGACCCCGCTTATCAGCATACCCCATGTCCCCAACAGCTGGAACGCTCTTACCGCGAGAGTTCAGCGTCCGGGAACTCTGAAGTGACGACCTCTCAGACGGCTGTACCTCAGGAGGACGTGCTTGGGTGTAGCGGTCCACTATCACCTTTTCAACTCCATAATCAAACCTGCTGACTGCAGACTCCCAATTGTATCTCCAGTCATGAACTCCCCTGGCACGGGCTGTCACCGTAACACTCAGCCGGGTAAGAATCTCGCTTTCAACTTGCCATAGTCTTGGCTGTCCTGCTCGCTCAGGTCAGCATATGCCACTTGGGGCACTCCAATCAGATAGGGTGCGACCATCATGGCCCATTCAGATAGGGGCAGATTCTCCTTCTCTGCCAGTCTCTCAAACCTAGTGAGATATACCTCCACATCATCACGAGGTGTCATCTTTTTCAAGGACCGTCTTACCGCCCTCTTTACAGCGGACAACGCAGGTACCTTCACAACACTACCCTGGGACGAGGTGCTGAGAGCTGCAATCTGCTCCAACACCCGGTTATTCTCCTGTTGCTGCTGCAGGATTTGCTGCTGGTGCTGCAGGCGCTGCTGCTCCATGCTCTGCTGCATGCTTCGCTGGGCCTGGACCAGGTACTCAACGAGCTCCTCCATACTGCCGGACTTATCTGTCTCAATCACAGCAGTTTTATGTTGCATATTAACTTGCGCCATTGGTTCAAACAGTGCCTCCATGCTGTCAGATATCTCTGTCTTCACAACGGCAGACTTCAGTCAAGGCATACACACTACACAGCTTTTTTCCACAGAAAATTCAGCCTTGCTGTGCAAACACCCTTTTTTTTTTTTTCTTTTGCAAAGTCTATTAGGGCTACTGTCTCTTTAAGACTGCTCCACAGACGTTTCTGCTGACACACTTTTTTTTTTTTTTTTTTCTGCTGCTATTTCAATAGACTTCACCTTTAATGCTGTCTCTCGCCACTGTGCTGCATACACACTCCAGCACTAACTGTATCAGGCACTGCGCTGCCCGCATTCTCCACCAATTGTAACATTTCCAGGGGTATTTAGCTCTAGGATCGCTGTCTGGGTAGACAGAATGGCACGGAAACAGTTCATTCAGACAGCAGTTTGGTGAAAACTGGCCGCAACCAGTTTTATTAAAGTCCACAGCACACAGATAAAAACAAAGCATAAACAAAAGACCTGGGCTTGTCTAGCCTCTAATTACACTTAGATAGATGGCCCTCTCTATCGGGACCCAGACTCTACCAGTCTGTGCCCAAAACAACACATATGATCACTGTTACCAGTATGGAGTTTCACAGACACTCCTCTTTATGTCTGAAGGCAACTCCAACATCCAGACTTGAGAGAGGTCACCTCCTATTCAGTAGTCACCAGCATGGAGTGTCGCAGAGTCTCCTCTTTGTGTCCGGGGTACCTCGAGCACCCAGACAGAGAGAGCCCACCTCCCGGAGTCTCCTTCCGTGCCTGGACTCCTGTCCAGACTGAATGAGCTCCCTGACTGTGTTCCCAAGCACCTACTTCTGGCTTCCTAATCAACACCTGAGTGGATTCAGGTCTGAGCTGCAAGCGTGTACTGAATGGCAGGTGTAGTGACCTTTCTTTACCACCAGGTTTACAAAGCCACACATTTCGCTCATACCAGTCAGCAAGGTACTTAGGTGAAATATACACCTCATTCACCACATATTCCTTCACTTTCTCATATATATATATATATATATATATATAGTGGTGTAGTGACTAATGTGGCACCTAGGGGGCGCGGTATAAGTTGCTCAAATTATGCATGGAGGCATGAGATGGATGGGAAACCAGTCCCTGGTATGGTGCTAAATGGAAAGTATGTGTCGCAGAGCTATTCTGTGCTGTAGGTCAGTAATGTTGTTCTGGGACTTGTAGTCCCATAAGAGTTCTGATTATTGTTAAGGGTGAGCCTACAGGGTTAGCTTGTGAGCTGGGTGGGACATGCTAACCACACATACACCGCCCACTGGTGGTGGGAGAATGAATGTTACAATCTGGTGATTGTATGTGTTGTGAAGGACCTGTGATGAGGTCATGAACAGGTGACCAGACCATGTGCTTCATGCCTTAGCTGGGGAGTGGCTACAGGTATGAAAGGGAGTGTTTGGCACATGGTTAGGAGATTGAGTTGGAGACTGAGGAGTCTCTGGAAGTCGGGCTGAGACAGTGGAGAGTGAGTCCTGCACAGGGCTGCCTGGAAGGTGCCTGGAAGGTCTGTCAGTGTTGGAAGATCCTGGGGTTGGATCGAATTCCTGAAAGCACGTGGTGAGACTTGGAACTTGGTGGCCGGGGTGTTGGACGGGGGTCCTGAATAGCACCTGGACAGGACTCATGGGTGTGCGGAGCCTGTGACGGTCCCACACTGAGAACCATGCGGTTCTATTGAGGAGTTTGGCTGGAGTCAGCCTGGAAGTGACTTTCTGTTACAGTGTGTCAGTGAGCACCGGAAGAGAGTCCAGATCACCCGGGAATGGCACTTGGCGGTCCCTGCTGGCTTGCAGCCGCTTAGTCAAGCCCGTCCCATGCAAGGGTGCGTCTGGGAACAGTAGTTTGCAAAGCTGGAATGCATTGATGTTTTTGTCATGTTTTGTTACCTGGTGTTAGAGACAGTAAACAATTGATTTTTGGACTTAATGCCTGTGTGTTGCCTCATAACTGCGTTCCAGGCCTCGGCCTACCAGAGCGAATCCCTACAATATATATTCTATCTCTCAATATTAAAATTAACCTACCTTAAATTTATAGACTGTTCATGTCTTTGTCAATGGGCAAACTGACAAAATCAGCAAGGGATCAAATACTTATTTCCCCCACTGTATATATATTGTGATGCAGTGACCCTCTTACAGCTAGAGGGCGCTGTATGTGCTCCTCGGGATGTACCTGGAGGCGCAGATGTGATGGTAAAACAGTGCCCGGCATTGTTGTGAATGGCCGGTATGTGTCGCAGAAGTCCTCTGCGCTGTAAGCCAAGTAGTGTTGTTCTGGGACTTGTAGTCCACAAGAGTTTTGTTTACATTACTAGGGAGGCTTAGAGGGCTAGTCGGAGAGCTGGGCGGGATCGGCTAGCCACACATACACCGCCCACTTGTGGTTGTGAGTTTGAAGGCTTGCCGTGAGGTCATGACCATGTGACCAGCCCATGTGATCCATACCTCACCTGTGGGTGGGGTTACAAGCTATGTAATGGAGGTGTGTGGAGCACGTGGGGGAGTGTGTTTGGGAATCTGTCAGGGTGGACACTACAGAATGGTCTGAGGCAGTGCTGGCTAGTCTGAGCCAGAGGAAGGAGAGTTGTGAGATACCTCCGGAGCGGAAGGTCTGACAACCGTGAGTGATACTGACCGGGGGTCAGTGAGAGACTGTATTTATGCTATGTTTATGGGATACCTCTGAAGATAAGAGGCATCCGGGAACCTGTGTGGCTGACACCAACAGGTAATGGACCGGAGTCCGTGCTATGCTGACCGGGGTCAGTGAGAGACTGTGCTTCCCTATAGAGCTGAATGTTTAACAGACATTGTACTAGCGGCTGCATGCTACTTGGTTCCTGAAGTGCGGTTTATGCTGTTTCCAATAAACCAAATGGACTTTGTTTAACCCTGAGTGTGCCAGCGTATGTTTCAGCGACCAGTCAAGTGAGTAATGCCCATCCACAGGTAGTCTTGGACGCTACAATATATATATACATAGACTCTTAAACATTGAAGATTGCAACACCAAGAAGAAAAAGTCGTAGAATTATGGAAATCACAGGATTGATAGACATGTTAGTGACATACAAATGATGAAGTAATGAAAACAAAACTGCTCCATTTATTCACTATTGAATACAAACATGCAGAAATGTTTGGCCTTACATGCCTTAGCATTCTATCAGTGGGTTATTAAAGGGGTGGTCCGAAACTAACATTTATTTTAATCGAAAATGTCTATTTAAAGTCAAAATCTAATCTTTTTTGTAATATACTTCAGTTAAAAAGTCCCTGCCGCTCCCTCACTACTCTGTTTAATCTTTATTTTTTTTGCCAACTTCTTCTTTGATGGCGCTTGGTTTGAGAATCCCAGTGCATGCTGGGACAGTCAAATGAGTCGTTATTAGGAGGCAGGTCACTGGCGCAGCCCCTGCCCCCTCCTTGAAATGAAGCGTCATCAGTGACGTACGTTTCAGGGACTAGGCTAGTGCCTGCTACTGAGCATATGTCGGTTGTCAATTCTGACGTATGTTCAGCAGATTCTCGTCACTGTGAAATGGTCTCTGCTGTTTCTGCACGCCCGGTATTCTTACAACGTGTGCTGACAGTGAACTCTCTTGCTGGCTTGTTACTTTGGATCAGAGCTGGGAAGAGTGCAATATGCACAGTGACAAGAATCTACTGAGCATTTGTAGGAATTGACAACCGGCGTATGCTCAGTAGCAGGCACTAGCCTAGTCCCTGAAACGGACAGTAGAGCAGGGACTAGCCCATCCTATGTCACTCAGGTCAATGATGACGCCTTGTTTCAGGGATGAGTCAGAGGCTACGACAATGACCGCAGCCTGTACTCTGTGATGATTACTCGTTTGACTATCCCAGCATGCACTGGGATTTTCAATTTAAGCGTCATCAAAGAGGAAGTAGTACAAAAAATGAAATAAAACAGGGTAGTGAGAGAACGGTAGGGACGTTTTAACTAAAGTGTATTAGAAAAGAGTTTAGATTACGACATTAAATAGGTAGGCATTTAGGATTAAACTAAATTTTAGTTTTTGACACCCTTTAATTGTTGTCTGAGGGACGTTCTGCCAAGCTGAATGCACTTGGGCACACAAGTCATCAAGACCTGCTGCTTGCAGCTCTCAATGCAATTGCTGATACATTAACACGTACTCAAGCATCCATGTATCATGAAGGTTTTGTGACACCATACTCCTTTAGCCTCCTGACGAACTATTATAATTATCTGAAGGAGAAACGCATCAAGGTTTTATGCATCTGTAGCTATGGGGAATGTTTACCTACAAATCTTTAATGGATATATTGCTCATGGATTTTCTTCCACACGTGAACAATATCTTTTAATGACTCGTGTCCTGATTACTAATTGTCATTGTTCTTATCTTTTATATGAGACCGTTATGTTATTTTTGCATCTTTCCTTACTGATTGTTTGAAGGTGATATTCATTCATTGTTTTTAGTGTGGTGGATGTCACATACCTTCACTTGCCCGCTTTTGGCTTTGTAGCTGGTTTATAATAAGGGGATATAAGAGAATAGGGCGCCCTAAGATGATGAACAGGGAAACTTATCTTTCGTGGCTTTTTATAGTGCCAACCTCCGCTGTTGGGGAGGGTTATATTGAGGGATTTATAGGGAGAGTAAATGTTTCCTATCTTTGTTTACTGTACCTTCCTTACCTCAGTATATCATACCCTTTATGTGCTTTTAAAGATACTATTGGTCGCCTTTGATATCAATCAATTTTTGTATTGATTGGAATTGTTTGGTTATGTTTTTTATGAGAATTATTAATAAAGTGTGGTTTTAGAGGGGGTTCTTTGTATTTTGTGGTATAATTTTCGAGATCCTCCACAACATACCTTTATTTGTTAGCTGACATGTTATATTGGTCTATTGAAGGGAACTTGGTAAATGCAAAGTGGCTTGGTCTGTATACAGGGTGATTCTGACTGAGGGTCTGTATGAATGTGGGTTGAGGTAGGTGTCCTATCATTATTAAGCAAGGTAGATCTGGTGATAATCTGTATTCATTTTTGGACCTGTTGAGGGTGATTGGTACTATTTGCGAGTCAACTGCTGTAGGTTGGGAGTCCTTTATAATTGGGGGTGGGAAATAAGGCAAAAATGTCTCTTCTTGTGTCATACACAACACTTTTTATTTTATGCTCTGGATTTATCATATGTCGGCGGGCACCAACTCTGAAACACCCCCCACACATCTTCTTTGGAAAGTCTGCCATAGCATTTGCCATGGTTCAATCACAGTGTCTGTCATTCTGATGGGTGTGACAGCAACTCACGCTCCACTATTATTATTATTCTACTGAACTGCCGAAAAAGGCTCTATTACAGTGTGAGTACTGATTGCTTCCTTGGGGGTACTGGCAACTATTTGTCTTTAGTGGGTACTTTGCTCAGCTGGCATCCTGCTTAAGAGGAAATACGTCTAAGAGCCACTGCTGAAGTTCAATTATATTGTTAAATCTTATTATACCAATGTATACATTGGCCTCATTAAAGACTAATAAGCATATTTATCAATTAACCTCTTGTGGCAAGGGATCTATTCCAAAGTCAGCTCCAAGTGGGATGGCCTTGTGCTCGTCTTCTAGGGTGCATTGTTATTTTATATTACATTACATTAAGGTTAGATTTCCAAAATCAGTGTGTTCTTATAATATACACATTTAGTCATTTGTGCCAATATAACCAATTTTTAAATCTTCCCTTTTTTGCACATATCTCTCCCCTAAGGATGACCCTCCAGGCTTTATTTAACCTTGAGCTTCCACTGGAACCATCATGTAGTTCAAGGGACCTGGTCATCCTGTGTTGTGCAGTTCATTCTCAGGTGGCTTCCTGCCAGCAGATATTCTACTTTGAAGGATGATATCTTGGAAAGGGCAGAATCTCTTTCATGACAGTGCAGAGCTCATACCAGGAGGCTGGGATGCTTGTGTGCTGGTAACTAAGAGAAGCAATATACTGCAGGATAGTGCTGTATACAGGGGAAAGAAAGAAGAGATATAGTGCAGGAAGGGGCTTTGCACATTGGGTACAAAAAAGCGAGATGTACAGTCATGGCCAAAAGTTTTGAGAATGACACAAATATATTTTCACATGATCTGCTGCCCTCTGGTTTTTATGTGTTTGACAGATGTTTTTATCACAGACAGAAATATAATAATTGCAAACATATGAGTAACAAAAGCTTATATTGACAGTTAGAATGAGTTAATGCAGCAAGTCAATATTTGCAGTGTTCACCCTTCTTCTTCAGGACCTCTGCAATTCTCCCTGGCATGCTCTCAATCAACTTCTGGACCAAATCCTGACTGATAGCAGTCCATTCTTGCACAATCAATGCTTTCATTTTGTCAGAATTTTTAGGTTTTTGTTTGTCCACCCGTCTTTTGATAATTGACCACAAGTTCTCAATGGGATTCAGATCTGGGGAGTTTCCAGGCCATGGACCCAAAATCTCTATGTTTTGTTCCCTGAGCCATTTAGTTATCACCTTTGCTTTATGGCAAGGTGCTCCATCATGCTGGAAAAGGCATTGTTGATCGCCAAACTGCTCTTGGAGGGTTGGGAGAAGTTGCTCTTGGAGGACATTCTGGTACCATTCTTTATTCATGGCTGTGTTTTTAGGCAAGACTGTGAGAGAGCCGATTCCCTTGGCTGAGAAGCAACCCCACACATGAATGGTTTCAGGATGCTTAACAGTTGGCATGAGACAAGACTGGTGGTAGCGCTCACCTTGTCTTCTCCGAATGAGGCGTTTTCCTGATGTCCCAAACAATCGAAAAGGTGATTCATCAGAGAAAATAACTTTATCCCAGTCCTCAGCAGTCCACTGCCTGTACCTTTTGCAGAATATCAGTCTGTCCATGATGTTTTTTTGGAGAGAAGTGGCTTTTTTGCTGCCCTCCTTGAGACCAGGCCTTGCTCCAAGATTCTCCGCCTCACAGTGCGTGCAGATGCACTCACACCTGCCTGCTGCCATTCCTGAGCAAGCTCTGCACTGCTGGTAGCCCGATTCCGCAGCTGAAACACTTTTAAGAGACGGTCCTGGCGCTTGCTGGTCTTTCTTGGGTGCCCTGAAGCCTTTTTGGCAACAATGGAACCTCTCTCCTTGAAGTTCTTGATGATGCGATAGATTGTTGACTGAGGTGCAATCTTTCTAGCTGCGATACTCTTCCCTGTTAGGCCATTTTTGTGCATTGCAATGATGACTGCACGTATTTCTTTAGAGATAACCATGGTTAACAGAAGAGAAACAATGATGCCAAGCACCAGCCTCCTTTTAAAGTGTCCAGTGGTGTCATTCTTACTTAATCATGACAGATTGATCTCCAGCCATGTCCTCATCAACACCCACACCTGTGTTAATGGAGCAATCACTGAAAAGAGGTTAGCTGGTCCTTTTAAGGCAGGGCTGCAATGATGTTGAAATGTGTTTTGGGGGATAAAGTTCATTTTCTAGCCAAATACTGACTTTGCAAGTAATTGCTGTTAAGCTGATCACTCTTTATAACATTCTGGAGTATATGCAAATTGCCATTAGAAAAAGTGAAGCAGTAGACTTTGTAAAAATTAATATTTGTGTCATTCTCAAAACTTTTGGCCATGACTGTACTGCAGGATGGGCTGTATATAGAGGGGACAGAAAGTTGAGATATACTATATAATGCACTGTATATAGTAGGTACAAAAAAGACAGATATACTGCAGGATGGGCTAGATATGCAGGAGACAGAAAGTACAGATATACTGCATGATGGGATCTATATGGTGGGGACAGAAAGGAGAGTTATACAACAGGATGTGGCTCTGTGTACAGTAGCTGAGATTAGTTCAGCAGGGGTCTACAGCACTTTGGGAACTCAAGTACTAATGGGAAATGTAGTTTTAGCAGATAACAATAGTAGGTTACTTCTGCTATGTGAAGCTGGATGCAAAAAAAGAAAGAAATGTACAAAAAAGAAACTATGTTGTACATGATCTGTATGTTAATGATAAGTATTCATTTTTTGTGCTTTGTGAAAAATATATAATTCTGGGAGTAACCCTTTAATGTCATGAATATGTATGATTGGTCTAGTGATTTTTTTAAAGTGAAAACTATATGAAATTGTAAGGACGGGATACAATAGTGTAAAAAAATGATTTATAACTGCATGAAATGGCAGTGTAGGAGTTATGACATTCACAAATGACCAAGAAATCATGAAAATACTTAAGACGTAGCTTGACATAAATAAAATAGGTACATGACCTTAGCTGGTTAAATAAAAAACAAATACAAATGACTTGAACCTGATATTATGACCTGTTTATTATGAAATGTTTTCATGACCAACAAATGGGATATATCATACATTTAAATCATGTCCTCTCCAGCCAATTCTTAGGGTGTTGCCCTGAAAAAAGTAACAAGTTGTTCAATATGCTGATGACAATTCCCAACAGAGATAGGAAGGATATTCTATAAAGGCGGGTTACCAAAATGTCATCATTCCAAACAGTATAAATAAGCTGCATGTCACAATTACTCCTTATAGTGTTGAGCGATATTGCTCGATATCTAAAAAATATCGGATCGGAATGGTATCGCCGATATCACTAAATATCGGCGATATCCGATTCCGATACCGGAAGTCCCATGTAAGTCTATGGGAACAAAATATCGCAACTAAAAAACCTTTATTTCCTTGTAAACACTAAATATACACACATAGAATACATTATATATATATATATATATATATATATATACACATGTCATTGTGACATATATATATACATATATGTATAGTTTATACACTTCTACATAGTAAAATATCCTCTGATTCAATTGCCGGGTAAAGCCGGCTTCAGTGAAAAGACAGAAGCACCCGACATGAAATGACACTTGGTGTACATAGGGTTAACCATGTCTTTTCATGTCGTTTGCTATCTGATTTGCACAAACAATTAAATCAGTCTATGTTTGCAAAA
>JARQOD010000002.1:298480839-298509120 GCA_033576555.1 Oophaga sylvatica
GAGACTGGGGTGGGAGAGAGTAAATGATTATGAACTGAGACTAGGGGTGGGGGAGAGTAAATGATTCTGACTTGAGACTGGGGGTGGAGTAGAGTAAATTATGATGAATTGAGACTGTGGGATGGGGAGAGTAAATGATTCTGAATTGAGACTGGGGGTAGGGGAGAGTAAATGATTATGAATTGAGACGGGGTGGGGTAGAGTAAATTATGATGAATTGAGATTGGGATTGTGGGTACAGCAAAAGATGAATTGAGACTGGAGGGTAGGTACAGCAAATGATGAATTGTGACTGGGGGATGGGGTACAGCAAATGATGAATTGAAACTGGGGGATGTGGTACAGCAAATGATGAATTGTGGCTGGGGATGGGGTACACAAATGATGATGAATTGTGGCTGGGGGATGGGTACAGTAAATGATGAATTGAGACTGGGGGATGAGGTACAGGAAATGATAATGAATTCACATTGGTGGCTGGCGAACAGCAAATGGTGATGACTTAAGAGTGAGGGAGAGCAAATGATGATGAATTTAGGGTGTCGGAAAGCAAATGATGAATTGAGGGGGGTCCTGCTACTGTGCAGGGAGGCACTATGTCACCTATTTTCTTCATCTGACATAGTGTACAAGTTTGGGTATGTGCTCTGGAAGTGGTGCTCTAGATAACTGTGTGTTATATTCTGCGGAGTCGATATCTGGCTGGAAGAAGTGATGGCGGCCTGCACTGGAAGAAGAAAAGCAAAGAAGAAGGACTTCAACTAGAGATGTTACTGGTGAGTCAGTGTGTTACCTGTATACTGACGCTATATACTACGTACAGAGCTTCTGTTTATAATGTCACTGGTGATCACTGAATTTGTTGCACACTTACACTATATACAGAACTCTTGTGTATAATATCACTGGTAATCACTGTATTACCTGTACACTGACACTATGTACTGAGCTCCTGTGTATAATGTCACTGGTGATCACTGTATTACCTGTACACTATACACTATATACAGAGCTCCTGTGTATAATGTCACTGCTGATCACTGTAGTACCTGTACACTGACACTATGTACTGAGCTCCTGTGTATAATGTCACTGGTGATCACTGTATTACATGTACACTATACACTATATACAGAGCTCCTGTGTATAATGTCACTGGTGAGTCATTGTGTTACCTTTACACTGACACTATACACTGTATACTATTTGCAGAGATTCTGTATATAATGGCACTTAAGGTAATATTAGTATTGTAGGTTTTTATTTATGATCAGTATTGTAGCATTCGGTCATTATGTGGTGGTAATATGTGGTCTGGTCATGGTTTAGTGGTATTTGTCCCTTGTATGTGGTATTATGCGATCACTATGTGGTGGTAATATGTGGTCTGGCGGTATTTGTTCCTTGTATGTGGTATTATTTGGTCACTATGTGGTGGTAATATCTTATCCGGCCATGGTGTGACGGTATTTGTTCCTTGTATGTGGTAATTTTGTTCATTTTTAAAAATGTATGTGAAGCCTAAACCTAAAAAGAGTAATGGGTATTTTAACAAATGTTAAATAGGTTAGAGTAGAGTATGGCCCTGCCAAAAAAGTCTACCTTGTCATGGTGGCAGGCTTAATTAAACAATATTGGCCAAATCAAGAGCTGATGGTTATGCATGTGATATGGTATTCAATGGGAACTGTTAATGTGTAATTAGTGAGGACAAGGTGCAGAAGTGGAGTTTTTCCAAGAGTGGACAGTGAGACTGTGGAGGATTCGAGGGATGGAGGCGGAGCTGGGGGTAGAGCCTGGACAGAGTCTCAAGGGAGCCCGAACATTTTGCCAGTATGGGACCCTGAAATTCCTGGTGGCAGCCCTGATGCTCACTGAGAAATCTAGTATAGATCACTCAGTGAGCATCATTTACTTTGGTTTGCCCATGTTAGGCTTGCAATGTCTGCCGATTTTTAAAGGTTTACCGACTGGGGGTTGTATCGTGCCGCTGGTCGGGCCGCATAAATACACCCTAATGTTAAGCAATAGTAAACATTGTCTAATAACCCTGTTTATCCTGGTTCTACAGAAAACATTTTAAGATGATACACAAGACGTTAATAAACTAAAGTATGCAGCATTATGCTAAACAAAAGTTGAATTTCCTTGATTGGATTTGGCACTTGAGAAGGGTATAGAGAGAGGAAGTAATTACACCATTTACTGCGGATTGTGGAGCTTAGCCTGTATTCCCAATCTAAGGAATTAACTGTTTAAAAACATTTTCCTTCCTCCACCAGAAGTGAATTACAATAACCCCTGTGAGTCCCACTATTTCCAGCAAAAACTCATAGTTTGTGATGTGTAGTTCTGCATGTAGGCTGTAATCTAAGTTTCACACTCTAAAAATCTGGGGACCAGGACAAAGATCTGCTGTGAGGAGTAGTGCCATGGCATGGCACAATGAGGCAGCAGTATATTTTATACATTTGCTATTAAGTGGGAAGAAATATATTGATATTAACATAATGCAATTTTAATAGCAAATATAGTATTGACATTAGTAAGAAACTGAGACACGAGTTGCACCATGATGTATCTTTGATACTGCAAGTAAAAGGATGTAAAAGTACGACTGCAACGTCATCCTGACATTAGGTTTAATATCCCATGCAAGAGGTCCTCCCAAATGGGATGTCCCAGCAGCCTTTAGTCTAATAGGCATCCTCATCTAAATGGCCCTGGAAGTTGGCACTGACATATCTGCTTACTCATGGGGAAAATAACCAGAGGAGAGAAGTGCCTCCTTGTCAATTGTGTGGCTATGCAGTCGCCCAGGTGGTGATGTCAGTGTCACCAAACTCATTATGTTTTGTTACAGGTTTGGAAAATAAAAAATTAAAGTAGAAAGTGATGAACTTCAGAGAGAAATGACAACTGCTGCAATACGGGCCAAGAGCCCACCACTCGAAGGGCCATATTTTCCCACGGAGCTTTGTCAGAAGGTCAAAAAGTTACCGACATTCTCAATAAAATCTCAATCAAAATAAAGCAATAAAACATATGTCTGGATTACAAGACGATAAAATATAGAGATGTTGCCAGTCACAACAGGAAAAATGCTGCACACCAGTGGGACGGACCACGTAATAGAAGTCACACTGGAACATGAGACCTCCACATCAGCTGTGCTACATTTTCTATCAAGAAAATTGGTAAATTTCATAAAAGGCCAATAGTTTGCAGTTCTACTACGGTCTCCACAGCGGAAATATTGGGTATACTCTATCTTCTATTGTCCTCCACAAAACAGGAGCCACACTAGAAGTGCATCTATTCTCTTTTTGGAGCAGCACCTACTGTAAGCCCTGACTGCCAGTCTGTGCCTTTCCTAGCCATCCACATATCTCATTATCCACTATGAATCCATCTGGTCTTTATTATGTACATTACCTATGAAATTCATTTCCCCGTATCTCATGATTGACTTCCAATGTGTCAGAAATTCCACGCTCTTCCTGCCAATGACAATAACAGATGCATTGTCTTTTAACCACACATCTCCCTTATTCCAGCAGAAATTCAAAATGTCACTTGGATTCTTCTATAGTAGAAAGAAAGATCCACTCTTCATCAGCGGGAGCAAATCCTAATATGTGACTTCATTCAGATGCCAGCCAGTTGGCCAGCAGCATGCCCAGCACATCTACCAGGCAGCATGGAGCAGATCAGATGCCTCCTTTGTTGCAGATCTCTAAGGAGTTGCTGGTAACTCCCCTACACACCCTTCCCATGCCACCCCACTAGCCGAGAAATGCCAGTGCCCGCAGATTCTGCCCTTACCTCCTGACATGTCAGCATCCACTGAAGCCTGGGTATCAGATGTTGTACAGCCCAGCCCTGCAGTGACTCTCAGCCCAGCCACTCCCTGCAGGCAAAGGACTCCACTGGGGGAGGAAGCAGTGGCCAGAGTGGGCACAGCTGTGACAGCAGTTCAGATCATACCTTGTCCTTCCTGGGACTGGTGAAGGGCACATCCAGGAGCCCTGCAGCAGTCAGGAGCTGTGCACAGCAGCACTGGGCGGCATCCCATTCATTGGAGTAGTGTCCTCCTCACAGTGGATGTGCAGGCTGAGCTGTGCTGTGCTGTGCATGCCTCCCAGGCTGCATTACTGAATGGATGAAACAAAAGAGGAAGCAGAGGGGAGATCGCCAGCCACAGAGAGGAGGAGGAGGAGGGGAAATCCAGCTGTTTGGATGAGGCAGCACAGAATGGAGACTTCTGTTTCCCAGACCGGCAGGAGGGAGGGCAGATTTCTATGAGGCTCAGATTTCCTCAGTCAGAGCTCCAAGGGAATATAGCTGCTCCTCCCATGTGCCATGGCCATGATGCCATGTGGCCCCGGGCATGGCTGAGACATGGCCACAGAACTCTGCCTTGTTGTGGTTAGACTGACCCCGGGGGTCCTACCAGTCATTATAGGGGCACAGCTTGTTTTATTCCGATACTATGTATTTTCAAATATAGTATTAGGGCTATAAAAAGATATTAAATACATGCCAAAGTTACAAATTTATATCATTTTTTTATGTGAAACACAATCATTTCTAGCACGTAAAGCATTCCATAAAATCGTTTCTTTATCTTCCCGGTGCCGTTCCTTCGCTTTGGTTGGCGCATCGCTTGGTCCTTGAATTGGCAGTGACGAGGGGCGCACTCTCATGATCATTGCAACCACACAAGTATATTAGCTTTACTTTGAGATATATTATCGGCATTTTAGAATATTTGGTGAAAGAGTTGTTGTACATCTATTTATAGGTTTTTTTTTAGTACCATAATTATATAGTTTTACATCATTCACAATTATGCTCGTCTTATTATTTTTAGATGTTTTATAAAGGGTATCACGCAGGTCACTTTAAAGGGAAACTGTCAGGTTCCATAGTTCTATTAAAATGGATCCAATGCCTCTGATTCATCAAAACTGGTGGGGCATGATGGAGTCAGACATTCCTGATTTATATAGCAGTGCATGCCTCTTCATGAATCAGCATTCAGCCACCCCAGACATGGCGCATCCATTAACGTGCAAAATCTGGCGCTTAGCCTCGATCTTCCCACTTGCCCTGGTGCAGTGGCAAGTGGGGTAATATTTGTTGAAAGCTGTTTTCCACTCATCACCCTCTATAAAGGGAATCTGTCACCCCATTTTAGCCATATCAGCTAAAGATATGGCTGAATAGTGTGTCCCATAAGCAACCTATCGGTATGTTGCTTATATCCAGATACCCCTGTTTTGATGCCAAAATACATTAGTAAAGTCGGGATTCTTTTGTGTAAATAAGGGCAGTCAGGTCCGGAGGGCGTCGTTTTCTCTGTCCTCCACCCCGCTCCTCGGCATCACTTGCGTATCACAGTCTGTGAATCCCACAGACGGCGTTTTGCTGCCCGCGATAGCTCTTTTAAAATTCGGCCCCGAGCATGTGCAGTGTGCTTTGCCCAACAGTGGGAAAATCATTACAGCGCATGCGCTACTCTTTCCTTGCCCCGGAAGTCGTCCAAGGCAAGCAGTCATTTCCGTGGCAAGGAAAGAGTAGCGCATGCGCTGTAATCATTTTCTGCTTTGCCCACTGTTGGGCAAAGCACACTGCGCATGTGCGGGGCCGAATTTGAAAAGCGCAATCGTGGGCAGCAGGATGCCGTCTGTGGGATTCACAGAGGGCAATACGCAAGTGATGCCGAGGAGCGGGGTGGGGAGGACAGAGAACACGACGCCCTCCGGACCTCACCGCCCTCATTTACATAAAAGAATCCCGACTTTACTAAGGTATTTTGGCATCAAAACGGGGGTATCTGGATATAAGCAACATACCGATAGGTTGCTTATGGGACGCTCTTTTCAGCCATATCTTTAGCTGATATGGCTAAAATAGGGTGACAGATTCCCTTTTACCAGTGAGATTATACGCAGCTTGGCTCCAGGACAAGAGTAACGGTGAAGTCATAAGAGCGATGGGAAGGAAGTTCTTGGTACCCCTGCTCCGAAAACATATCTCCAAAATCAGACAGGTATTTAGGCACAGACTGTGTATCCACCCTTGCAAGCTGGGTGAAAACAACAAACTTGTCATGCCCCCCAGAGAACCTATCAGGAAAAGTGACCTTGGGCTCCATGAAGGGTTGCCTGGGAGTCACAATCCACAAACCTGATGTGTTAGGGTGCTCATCGCCCATATTCTTCACTTTTCTGGCTTGTGGAGTAGAGAAAACGATATACAGTAAATGTAGTATCACTGTAATCGTACTGACCTGAAGAATAAAGCTGCCATACCAATTTTACAACAAGTGGAATGGCATAAAAAACCTTTAAAAAAATTCCTGAATTACTGATTTTTGTTCATTCTGCCTCCCAAAAAATCAGAACAGAAAGCAATCAAGAAAAGTCATGTGCTAAAAAATGGAACCAATAAAAACGTCAACTCATCCTGCAAAAAATAAGCCCTCACATGACAGTCAGCAGAAATATGGAAAAATTATAGATATCTAAATAAAAGCGTCTATTAGTGTGTGACAGCAGCCAAACATAAAAAAATACATAAATCTGGTATCGCTGTAATCACACCGAACCGAAGAATAAAGTTGTATAATCACTTATACTGTATGAGGAATGGCGTAAAAAATAAATAAAGTCAATTCTTTACCTGCTTTTGATTTTTTTTTCATTCTACCTCCCAAAGATCGCATCATGGCTCTGCTCACATTTATCCTGTGCTCTATGCTAAGCACTTACACTGGGCATTCCGTGTAAATCTCTGAAATATATGACTCAGACGGAACCCCCAGCGGAAGATTCGCTATAATAAGGCAGATGGAGGCACTGTGGACGCTGTCTGACCTGTATCAAGTGGTGTCTGTCTTTTTAGCCGTGCATAAAAGAACCGTTCGTCACAGTATTGTGCACTTCTGGAAAGAAGAAAAACTCTAAACAGAGGCCAGACGGAGTCCAGGGCAACTCTGCTGCCTCACTATAGTGAGTGGCTCCCTCGGGGGTTTCATTTGAATTACGTAACTTGGAGATTTAAATGGAAACCCCAATATAAGTTCTTAGCGTACAGTGCCGGATGAATGTGATCCCAAACATTATGTAAAATAATCCCAATAAAAGCTTCAACTCAATTCACAAAAAAGCAAGTCCCCACTTAGGTCCGTCAGCTGTAAACAGAAATATAGGGGGCTTCCACATTACTAGTAGTATAAAGTCTCTGGAAAATCGCTATGGCTCCTTGTCCCCCAAAAGAAATTAAAATTCTGCACTCCCAAATCCAAATGCCCCCTTTCTTCTGAGCCCCACAGAGTACCTAAACCACATTTAGCGTCCACATGTTTAGCATTTCTGTAGGGATGACAGCTCATCTAATTTACAAGTGTATGCAGGGCTGCCACTAGGAATTTCGGGGCCCCATACTGGCAAAATTTATGGGCCCCCCCTTGAGACTCCGCCCAGGCTCCACCCCCCAGTTCCGCATCCACCCTTGCTCCTCCTCCACCACACAAACCTTCCAAAATCTCTCCGCCCTTTCATGGAAAAACTTCACTTCTGCACCATGCCCTCACCAATGACACATTAACACCAATCACTCGATGAATATGCAGCATTTTGCTTGTTTAGTATAATACACCCCATAGTCCTCCATATATTATAATGTGCACCACAGTCCTCCATATTGTAAAGTGCACACCCCATAGTCCTCCATATAATATAATGTATCCATAGTCCTCCATATAGTATAATACACTCCTAATAGCCCTCCATATATTAACCCCTTCACCCCCATTGGTGGTTTGCACGTTAATGACCGGGCCAATTTTTACAATTCTGACCACTGTCTCTTTATGAGGTTATAACTCTGGAACGCTTCAACGGATCTTCGCGATTCTGAGATTGTTTTCTCGTGACATATTGTACTTCATGTTAGTGGTAAAATTTCTTCGATATAACTTGCGTTTATTTTTGAAAAAAACGCAAATATGGCGAAAATTTTTAAAATTTTGCAATTTTCAAACTTTGAATTTTTATTCCCTTAAAACAGAGAAATATATCACACAAAATAGTTAAGAAATAACATTTCCCACATGTCTACTTTACATCAGCACAATTTTGGAACCAAAATTTTTTTTTGTTAGGAAGTTATAAGGGTTAAAAGTTGACCAGCGATTTCTCATTTTTACAACAAAATTTACAAAGCCATTTTTTTTAGGGACCACCTCACATTTGAAGTCACTTTGAGGGGTCTATATGGCAGAAAATACCCAAAAGTGACACCATTCTAAAAACTGCACCCCTCAAGGTACTCAAAACCACATTCAAGAAGTTTATTAACCCTTCAGGTGCTTCACAGTAACTAAAGCAACGTGGAAGGAAAAAATGAATATTTTACTTTTTAGCCACAAAAATGATCTTTTACAAACTTTTTTTTTATTTCACAAGGGTAAAAGGAGAAAATGGACAGATAAGGTTGTTATGCAATTTCTCCTGAGTACGCCAATACCCCATATGTGGGGGAAAACCACTGTTTGGGCACACGGCAGAGCTCGTAAGGGAAGGAGCGACGTTTGACTTTTTCAAACTAAAATTGGCTGGAATTTAGATTGGATGCCATGTCGCGTTTGGAGAGCCCCTGATGCGCCTAAACAGTGGAAACCCCCCACAAGTGACACCATTTTGGAAACTAGACCCCCTAAGGTACTTATCTAGATCTGTTGTGAGCACTTTGAACCCTCAAGTGTTTCACAAAAGTTTATAAAGCCTGGGTGTGAAAAAAAAAAAATCAATTTTCCACAAAAATGATTTTTTAGTCCCAAATTTTTGAATTTTCCCAAGGAAATTGGACCCCAAAAGTTGTTGTCCAATTTGTCCTGAGTACGCTGATACCCCATATGTGGGGGGGGGAAACTGTTTGGGCGCACGGCAGGGCTTGGAAAGGAAGTAGTAACGTTTTGGAATGCAGACGTTAATGGGGGTCATGTTCCGTTTGCAGTGCCCCAGATGAGCCTAAACAGTGGAAACCCCCCACAAGTGACCCCATTTTGGAAACTAGACCCCCTAAGGAACTTATCTAGATCTTTGGTGAGCACTTTGAACCCCCAAGTGCTTCACACAAGTTTATAATGCCCGGGCATGAAAATAAAAAATCCTATTTTTTTCCCACAAAAATTATCTTTTAGTCACTAATTTTTTATTTTCCCAAGGGTAACAGGAGAAATTGGACCACATAAGTTGTTGTACAATTTGTCCTGAGTACGCTGATACCCCATATGTGGGGGGAACCACTGTTTGGGCGCACGGCAGAGCTCGGAATGGAAGGAGCACCATTTGACTTTTTCCAACCAAAATTGGCTGGAATTGAGTTTGGATGCCATGTTGCATTTCGAGAGCCCCTGATGTGCCTAAACAGTGGAAACCCCCCACAAATGACCCCATTTGGGAAACCAGACCCCCTAAGGAACTTATCTAGATTTTTGATGAGCAATTTGAACCCCCAAGTGCTTCACACAAGTTTATAACGTAGAGCCGTAAAATTTAAAAATCATATTTTTTCCACAAAAATGATCTTTTCACCCCAATTTTTATTTTTCCAAGGGTAACAAGACTCCAAAAGTTATTGTGCAATTTGTCCTGAGTGCACTGATACCCCATATGTGGGGGTAAACCACTGTTTGGGTGCATGGCAGAGTTTGGAAGGGAAGGAGCGCCGTCTGACTTTTTCAACGCAGAATTGGCTGGACGCCATGTCGTGTTTGGAGAGCTCCTGATCTGCCTAAACATTGGAAACCCCATAAATGACACCATTTTGGAAACTAGACCCCTCAAGGAACTTATCTAGATGTGTGGTGAGAACTTTGAACCCCCAGGTGTTTCACTAAAGTTTATAACGTACAGCCGTAAAATAAAAAATCTTTTTTTTTTTTTTACAAAAATGATTTTTTTCGCCCCCAATATTTTATTTTCACAAGGGTAACAGAAGAAATTGGAACGCAAAAGTTGTTGTCCAATTTGTCCTGAGTACCTGATACCCAATATGTGGGCGAAAACTACTGTATGGGCACACGTCGGGGCTCGGAAGGGAAGTAGTGACGTTTTGGATTGCAGACTTTGATGGAATGGTCTGGGGGCGTCATGTCACATTTGGAGAGCCCCTGATGCACCTAAACAGTGGAAACCCCCCACAAGTGACCCCATTTCGGCAAATAGACCCCACAAGGAACTTATCTAGATGTGTGGTGAGCACTTTGAACCCCGAAGTGCTTCACAGAAGTTTATAACGCACAGCCGTAAAAATAAAAAATCTTTTTTTTTTTTTTACAAAAATGATTTTTTTCGCCCCCAATATTTATTTTCACAAGGGTAACAGGAGAAATTGGACCCCAAAAGTTGTTGTCCAATTTGTCCTGAGTACGCTGATACCCAATATGTGGGGGAAAACTACTGTATGGGCGCACGTCAGGGCTCGGAAGGGAAGTAGTGACGTTTTGGATTGCAGACTTTGATGGAATGGTCTGGGTGCGTCATGTCGCATTTGGAGAGCCCCTGATGCGCCTAAACAGTGGAAACCCCCCCACAAGTGACCCCATTTTGGAAAATAGACCCCACAAGGAACTTATCTAGATGTGTGGTGAGCACTTTGAACCCCGAAGTGCTTCACAGAAGTTTATAACGCACAGTCGTAAAAATAAAAAATCTTTTTTTTTTTTTGCAAAAATGATTTTTTTGCCCCAATATTTTATTTTTACAAGGGTAACAGGAGAAATTGGACCCCAAAAGTTGTTGCCCAATTTGTCCTGAGTACGCTGATACCCAATATGTGGGAGAAAACTACTGTATGGGTACACGTTGGGGCTCGGAAGGGAAGTAGTGACGTTTTGGATTGCAGACTTTGATGGAATGGTCTGGGGGCGTCATGTCGCATTTGGAGAGCCCCTGATGCGCCTAAACAGTGGAAATCCCCAACAAGTGACCCCATTTTGGAAAATAGACCCCACAAGGAACTTATCTAGGTGTGGTGTAGCGCTATGAAGCCCCAAGTGCTTCACAGAAGTTTATAATGTACAGCCGTAAAAACAAAAAAATATTTTTTTTTGTACAAAAATGATTTTTCGCCCCCAGTTTTTTATTTTCCCAAGGGTAACAGAAGAAATAGGACAAATTGCACAATAACTCTTGGGGTCCAGAGTACGCTGATACCCCATATGTGGGGATAAACTACTGTTTGGACGCATGGCAGAGCTCAGAAGTGAAGGAGCACCGTTTGACTTTTTCAACACAGAATTGGCTGGAATTGAGATCAGACGCCATGTCACATTTGGAGAGCCCCTGATGTGCCTAAACAGCGGAAACCCCCCAATTCTAACTCCAACCCTAACCCCAACACACCCCTAACCCTAACCACAAACCTAACCCTAACACACCCCTAATCCCAACCCTAACCCTAATCCTAACTTTAGCGCCAACCCTAACCCTACTTTAGCCGCAACCCTAACCCTAATGGGAAAATGGAAATAAATACATTTTTTTAATTTTATTATTTTTCCCTAACTAAGGGGGTGATAAAGGGGGTTTGATTTACTATTTATAGCGGGTTTTTATGATTGGCAACTGTCACGCTAAAAGACGCTTTTTATTGCAAAAATAGTTTTTTGCATCGCCACATTTTGAGAGCTATAATTTTTGCATATTTTGGCCCACAGAGTCATGTGAGGTCTTATTTTTTGCGGTACGAGTTGACGTTTTTATTTGTACCATTTTTGAGCACGTGACATTTTTTGATCGCTTTTTATTTCGATTTTTGGGAGGTTAGAATGAACAAAAATCAGCAATTCATGAATTTCTTTTGGGGGAGGCGTTTTTATTGTTCCGCGTGTGGTAAAATTGATAAAGCAGTTTTATTCTTCGGGTCAGTACGATTATGGCGATACCTCATTTATATCATTTTTTTATGTTTTGGCGCTTTTATAGAATAAAAACAATTTTATATAAAAAATAATTATTTTTGCATCGCTTTATTCTGCGAGCTATAACTTTTTTATTTTTTCGCTGATGATGCTGTATGGCGGCTCGTTTTTTGCGGGACAAGATGACGTTTTCAGCGGTACCATGTTTATTTATATCGGTCTTTTTGATCGCGCGTTATTCCACTTTTTGTTCGGCGGTATGATGATAAAGCATTGATTTTTTGCTTCGTTTTTTTTTTTTTTTAAGGGGTTCACTAAAGGGGTTAACTAGTGGGACAGTTTTATAGGGGGGTCGTTACGGACGCGGCGATACCAAATATGTGTACTTTTATTGTTTTGTTTTTTTTATTTACAGGAAGAAATGAATTTATTGGGGAATATTTTTATTTTTTTTTATTTATTTTGGATTTTTTTTTATAACATGTTTATTTTTATTTTTTTAACTTTTTTACTTTGTCCCAGGGTGGGACATCACTGTATTTTATCAAATCGCTGGTGTGACAGTGTGCACAACACTCTGTCACACCAGCGATCGCTCAGGCAGTGCAGGACGCTTCCTCATCGCCTGCTCTGAGCAGGCACTGAGGAAGCCGCCTCCCTCCAGGACCCCGGCGCCATCTTGGATCCGGGTCCTGGGAGGGAGGAAGCCCTCAGAACAGCGCGATCACATCGCGCTGGTCTGAGGGTCTCAGGGGGGCGCGCAGGGAGCCCCCACCCTGCGCGATCCTCCCCTGTGCCCCCAGTACACCGCGATCATGTTTGATCGCGGTGTGCTAGGGGTTAATGTGCCGGGAGCGGTCCGTGACCGCTCCTGACACACAGTCAGGGGTGTCAGCTGTGATAATCAGCTGACACCCGGCGGCGATTAGCTGCGCTCCCCTCAGGAGCGCAGCTGATCGCCTATGACGTACTATCCCGTCCATGGGCAGAATGGCACGGGTTTTATGGACGGGATAGTACGTCTAATGTCAGAGAGGGGTTAAAATACACTCAGTCATCCATATAGTATAATACACTCCTCATAGTGCTCCATATAGTATAATGCACCGCCATAGTCATCCATGTAGTACAATTCACTTCCCATAGTATAATGCACCCCATAGTTCTTCATATGGTATAATGTATTCCCCATAGTCCTCGATACAGTATAATGCAGCCCACACATAGTATAATGCAGTCACCCTATAGAGCGTAATGCAGCCACCCCACAGAGCATAATGCAGCCACCCCACAGAGTATAATGCAACCTCCCCACAGAGTATAATGCAACCACCCCACAGAGTATAATGTAAACCCCCCATAGAATATAATTGAGCCCCCTTATATAGTATAATGCAGCACCTCCATAAAATACAATGTAGCCCTCCTCATATAGTATAATGCAGCCCCATAGAATATAATGTAGCCCCCTAATAAAGTATAATGAAGCAACCTATACAATATAATCTAGCCCCCCATAGAATACAATGTAGCCACCTAATACAGTATAATGTAGCCCCCTCATAGAGTATGATGCAATCACCCCTCATAGAATATAATAAATATAATACAGCCCCCCATAGAATATAATGTATCCCCGAAGAGAATATCATACGGCTCGCCTCCCCAAAGAAATATAACGTAGCCCCCATAGTATATAACACAGCCACAAAGTATATAACACAGCCACCCTATAAAATATAATATATCCCCCAATAGTATATAACACAGCCCACATAGTGTATAGCGTGGCCCACATAGTATATAGCAGGGCCCACATAGTATATAGTGCGGCCCACATAGTATATAGCAGGGCCCACATAGTATATAGCACGGCCCACATAGTATATAACGCGGCCCACATAGTATACAGCAGGACCCACATAGTATACAGCAGGGAGGGCCCACACAGTATATAGCAGGGCCCACATAGTATATAGCAGGGCCCACATAGTATATAGCGTGGCCCACATAGTATACAGCAGGCCCACATAGTATACAGCAGGGCCCACATAGTTACAGGGCCCACATAGTATACAGCATGGCCCACATAGTATATAGCGCCGCCCACATAGTTTATATCAGGGCCCACATAGTATATAGCAGGGCCCACATAGTTTATAGCAGGGCCCACATAGTATATATCAGGGCCCACATAGTATATAGCAGGGCCCACATAGTATATAACAGGGCCCAAATAGTATATAGCAAGGCCCAAATAGTGTATAGCAGGGCCCACATAGTATATAGCAGGGGCCACATAGTATATAGCAGGGCCCACATAGTATATAGGCCCACATGACAGCAGGGCCCACATAGTATAGCAGGGCAATAGTAACAGGCCACATAGTATATAGCAGGGCCCACATAGTATATAGCAGGGCCCACATAGTACAGCAGGGCCCACATATGTATATAGCAGGGCCCACATATGTATAGCAGGCCCACATAGTATAGCAGGCCCACATAGTATATAGCAGGGCCCACATAGTATAAAAGGGCCCACAAGTATAGCGGGCCCACATAGTGTATAGCAGGGCACATAGTGTATAGCAGCCCACATAGTATACAGCAGGGCCCACATAGTATACAGCAGGGCCCACATAGTGTATAGCAGGGCCCACATAGTGTATAGCAGGGCCCACATAGTATACAGCAGGGCCCACATAGTATAAGCAGGGCCCACATAGTATATAGCAGGGCCCACATAGTGTAAGCAGGGCCCACATAGTTATAGCAGGGCCCACATAGTGTATAGCAGGGCCCACATAGTATACAGCAGGGCCCACATAGTATACAGCAGGGCCCACATAGTATATAGCAGGGCCCACATAGTTATAGCAGGGCCCACATAGTATAAGCAGGGCCCACATAGTTATAGCAGGGCCCACATAGTATACAGCAGGGCCCACATAGTATACAGCAGGGCCCACATAGTATATAGCAGGGCCCACATAGTATACAGCAGGGCCCACATAGTGTATAGCAGGGCCCACATAGTATATAAGCAGGGCCCACATAGTATATAGCAGGGCCCACATAGTATATAGCAGGGCCCACATAGTATATAGCAGGGCCCACATAGTGTATAGCAGGGCAAGTTATAACCCATAAAAGGTTGACAAAGTGCGTCAGAATTGTAAAAATTGGCCTGGTCATTAAGCTGCAAATTGGCTGTCATAAGGAGTTAATGCATGACATACCAACAAAAAAAACAAAAATATGCAGGGTCAAAAATGCGATAAAAATGCACACAAAAAAAATGCATGTGACCTAATTGACATGAGGTGCAGAAATTCTGTAACATTAAAAACGCAACAATAGCTCCTGGTGGGAACAGAGCTTGAATGTGTAACGTTTTGTCTGGGAGGGGGTTTCCTAGCCCTGATATGCACATCAGAGGAGCCTGCAAGGTGTGAGGTAAACTGTGCGGGTCCGGCATCACGTCATGTAGAAGAATGGCGGCTAGATGGCGCTCTAGAGCTATAGTATAGTACAGGGCGACGTATACAATGCTGCTCACGGAAATACGAGCTCCTGACTTGTGAAGGGAAGGGTTCTGCGCAGACTCCATACAGCCGGCGCGCTGTGATGACAGGCTGATGACAGCGGTGTGTTCGTGTGGCGCCGGCGGGAAATAAACATGGAGGTGACAATGGAGGACAAAGAGCCGCAACACACTGGACCTGGCAGCAAGGGGCCGGCGTACGAGCTGCCCTGGTGAGTGCTGGCCGCAGCCCCGCAGATGGCGCCGTGCACACTGCAGGAGAGAACAGCAGATTCCGTCTGCCTGCAGTCTGGCACAGGAGGTGACCCTGCAGCACTAATGTCCTGCACATGCCGGAGAGGTAGTGGCTCCCGCTGAGCTCTGGGGGCCACCGTTACATCACAAGTGTATGGTCCCTATATTAGAGGGTCTCATAAAGACAGCCGCTTCCCTGGTCTCATCTCCTGTGCCCCAGCTGCTGATAACGTGGGCATAAAGCCTGCAGAGCGGCTGTGGGCATGCTGGAGGACCTGTGTTGCTGGGAGGACTGGCTGAAGGAGCCATGTATCCTGGCAGGGGTCCAGGAATCACCAAAGAGAACATTTCAAGTGTGTATGTTTTCCTGTTGTGTGGGTTTCCTCCACACTCCGGGACAGCGATGATGTCTGTAAAGCGCTGTGGAATATGGGGCTACACAAGTAGGCAAAATAAATAATAATTGTGATGAATCTGGACATTGAAATGATTAAAATATACTTGTTTTACTTGACTTTTAGCTGATTCACACGACTGCATAGCAGACGGCCCTAGGTCCCAACCTGACTGTGATTACTTGACCCAAATTGTCAGCCTTCCCTATGTTTGTGGCTGTAAGACGTGCAAATGAGTCGCACATGGTACCAGGGTTATGGGGTACTCGGCACCGAGCCCATGGAAGTCTATGGGGAATGTCACTGGCAGCAGAGCTCGGTCCGTGGCCCTGGGCGGTCATACAAAGGGGGATATTTACAGGGGATTGTTAATTGTTCGTGACGCCACCTGTGGTTTCTGATCAATTTGACCAGCGCTGCAAGATGAATCTTCTGAGGGGATGTTATGGGGCAGCTGGATGTTAAGTCCCCCACAGGTGGGACTGGTCCCTCAAAGTCTATAGTGGTGTAGAGTTCAGGTAATAAAGCAACCACACACAATTCAGTCTCTTTCCATACCTTTACTGATGTTGTTGGCAGGTATGTCCCGGGAAGCTGGTCAGGATGGAGAATGCACATTCAGGGAATTGCTGAGCAGGTTTAAGGCCTCCTTTCTCCTTGTAATGTATGTGAGTCCTAACCTGCGTGAAGTCAGGTTTAACTCCAAGTATGGCAACTCCTACGCCCGGTCGACATTGTGGTAGAGCCTTTTCTGTCTCTGGTACCCAGATGTTGGCAAGAACGAAATCCTTCTAAGCAGTGCACTTGCTAAAAGTCCTTGTTCTCCCTGATTCAAGTTACGTATCAACACTTAGGGCTACTTCTGCGACTTGAAGTCCAGCAAGGCCTCCGGTTTTCTATCACTAGCCGTGAAGTACTAGCAATGCTTCGGACCCGGTGTCCGGTCAATTTAGTGAAGGTGATCTGTCACCTGAGTCACTTGTCCTTCTTTCACCACTCGCCTGTCGCCCTGCTCTTACCCTTAACATAAGCACGGGTAGCAGTAGGTGTAGTTGTCAGCTTTCCTTCCAGTGCTCACTGACCTGCTCTCAGTTGACTCGATGTTATAACTGCTGTAGTCCCCTTCCTTCTTTCCTTCAAGACTCTGTCCAGAGCAGCTCACAGGACGTTCTGTCAGACTGTATACACGCTGTAGCTCCGAGAGTCACTTTCCACGTTCTTAGGGAACACAGGCAGATTGTTCTGAGATAACGGCTTCAGATGTAGCTCTGACTAGGCTAGAGTGATTTCCTCCACTCGTACTAGCCTCCACTTCGGCTCAAGATGAACTACCTGAGCTCTGTCAGGATTCAGTCTTCTCTCCTCTCCCTCCAAGACCAGAACTTGAACCAACTCACTGAGCTCTGACAGGAATCCTCTCACTCTGGTGTCCTGAGGAGAACTGAACTGTCTGAGGTACAACCAACAACTAGCATGACTGTCTGGCTAGAATGCCTACTGCTGCATTTCTCCACGCCCCTAAATACCTGAATATAAGGGGCTCCCTCTAGTGGTAATGTTGGGAAGTGTGAGATGTGAATGAATATCAGGTTTTCACAATTACCTTCCTGTGCACTCTCCAGGAAACGTGTACCAAGCGCAGCTGGGCCACACACAAACACCCCTGGGCTTCAGGTAATATATAGATGCGAAAATCTGATCATGTGAATTCGTCCTAATACATGATTGGACTTGGGTCACATGGCTGATTTCTGACGTCCAGCACTTTGAAAAGGCACAAAATTGTGCATCGTGTAGTTGTGGAAAAAGTTTGACTGTTGGCCGGTCGGTGCCATCACCAAAGTGGGAGGAGCGTGGAGGTGCTCAGCTGCTGAGTTCACCAGAGTGGGAGGAGCGTGGCGGTGCTCAGCTGCTGAGTTCACCAGAGTGGGAGGAGCGTGGCGGTGCTCAGCTGCTGAGTTCACCAAAGTGGGAGGAGCGTGGTGGTGCTCAGCTGCTGAGTTCACCAAAGATGGGAGGAGCGTGGCGGTGCTCAGCTGCTGAGTTCACCAAAGTGGGAGGAGGCCCCGTGCGGTGCTCAGCTGCTGAGTTCACCAAAGTGGGAGGAGCGTGGCGGTGCTCAGCTGCTGAGTTCACCAAAGTGGGAGGAGCGTGGCGGGTGCTCAGCTGCTGAGTTAACCAAAGTGGGAGGAGCGTGGCGGTGCTCAGCTGCTGAGTTAACCAAAGTGGGAGGAGCGTGGCGGTGCTAGCAGCTGCTGAGTTCACCAAAGTGGGAGGCGCGTGGCTGTGCTCAGCTGCTGAGTTCACCAAAGTGGGAGGAGCGTGGTGGTGCTCAGCTGCTGAGTTCACCAAAGTGGGAGGAGCGTGGCGGTGCTCAGCTGCTGAGTTCACCAAAGTGGGAGGAGCTTGGCGGTCTTCAGCTGCTGAGTTCACCAAAGTGGGAGGAGCGTGGCGGTCTTCAGCTGCTGAGTTCACCAAAGTGGGAGGAGCGTGGCGGTCTTCAGCTGCTGAGTTCACCAGAGTGGGAGGAGCGTGGCGGTGCTCAGCTGCTGAGTTCACCAGAGTGGGAGGAGCGTGGCGGTGCTCAGCTGCTGAGTTCACCAGAGTGGGAGGAGCGTGGCGGTGCTCAGCTGCTGAGTTCACCAAAAGTTGCGCCATTACTTACTCCAGCAATGTTACTTAGGTCCCTTTCTGGAGTCGAATCTCTGGTGAAGCACACGCAATTTACAAGATACGGTGCACCACTTCATTGAGACTGGCGTGTACAACACTTCATGAATCATCCACGTAGTCGTTAGGTCACTTCCAATACTACTTATGCTGATGCTTGGCCAGTGTCACCGAACATGTATGGTAGAATAATTGTTCACCGGATGAGGGTCCATTCAACAGTTGATTAATGATAAACCTACTTGTTTGCCATGTGTATAACAATCTTTATTTGGCCCCTTAGGCAACACTTCAGTTTCTCAATTCCAGCCCCTATTACATGTCTTAAGTGGGAATGCTGACAAGTGCCTATGTAATAGAATGGGGCCCCCTTTAGATAGGGGTGCACCTCACGGACTTGATGTTTAGCATTTACTCTGCTGTGTTGCTAATAATACCATGAGAAGGTTGGACAGATAGAATAGTGAATATAAGAGAATTGCTCCAAAGTAACATTCAATGTTTTCTTCCTTTACCTAGGGTGGAGAAGTACAGGCCCTTAAAACTGAATGAAATAGTTGGCAATGAAGAGACTGTTAGCCGGCTGGAGGTAAATCATTTATTTTAGATTAGCGCCCTGAAGGAACCTAGGGCAGATACTAGTTTAGGGTCCGCCATCGTGTGATGTGCAGTATTTTTTATACATTCCCATTGTGGATATTCCCACTTTGAACATTTAATGTATCACTGGTGTTTAATTTTTTTGTTTTTTAAAGTCCAGTCCTTTACTGATGAGTGGTGTGTGCAGTGCATGCATTTAGATAAGTACGCATCAGTGTCACAGCTTTCTTCTGTTTCCAGCGCTGTCTTCTGCACCATCTGACTGCAGCTCAGACTTGACAGCTCTCACAGTGCCCAGTTCATTGCTTTTATAACATAAGGCTATATTTGCACATCTGTTGTTCACGTCCATGTGCTGTTTTTTTTCTTGGACAGCACACTAACCCAAAAAGATTCATGCACGTATCCATTTTAAAAACATCTATGGGACTTGGAGCATGTCTGATCCCCTTTTGCAGATGAGACTTGGCCACTAATGTATATGGAGATCTATTAACCCCTTTACAACCTTGGACATAAAGGTATGTTCAAGGTCGTCTCCCTGCATCTTTCTTTGCACATGACAGCTGATCTGAGCAGCTGTCATGTGCCTCTAACATCCGTGGGTGGATCTGCGATCCACCCAAGGCTGTTAACATATTCATAGAATCATAGAATGGTAGAGTTGGAATGGACCTCCTGGGCCATCTGGTCCAACCCCCTGCTCAAAGCAGGATTCTCTAAATCATCCCAGACAGATGTCTGTCCAGCCTCTGTTTGAAGACTTCCATTGAAGGAGAATCACCACCTCTCGTGGCAGCCTGTTCCACTCATTGATCCCCCTAACTGTCAAAAAGTTTTTTCTAATGTCTAATCTGTGTCTCCTCCCATTCAGTTTCATCCCATTGCTTCTAGTCTTTCCTTGTGCAAATGATAATAAAGATGATCCTTCTACAATGTGACAGCCCTTGAGATATTTGTAGACAGCTATTAAGTCTCCTCTCAGTCTTCTTTTTCGCAAGCTAAACATTCCCAAATCCTGTAACCGTTCCTCATAGGACATGGTTTGCAGACCGGTCACCATTCTGGTCGCTCTTCTCTGAACTTGCTCCAGTTTGTTGATGTCTTTTTTAAAATGTGGTGCCCAAAACTGGGCACAGTATTCCAGATGAGGTCTGACCAAAGAGGAGTAGAGGGCAATAATGACCTCACGTGATCTAGACTGTATGCTTCTGTTGATACATCCTAGAATTGTATTTGCCTTTTTTGCTGCTGCATCACACTGTTGACTCATGTTCAGTCTGTGATCAATTAGTAGACCCAAGTCTTTTTCACATATTAAATGGCAATGTCTGTCTCTGACAGCGGCATTTAACTTTTGCGATCCGAAAGCACATCATAAGACACCCTTTGGAGCCCCTGTAACTTGATCATGAGTGCTGATGGACCCGTCCTGCTATGTGTAGCACAGGCGATAACTGTCGCAGCTTCAAATCTCCCAAGGGTCTATTGATGCAAGTAAAAAGTAAAATAAATATTAACCCCTCTCTGACATTAGACGTACTATCCCGTCCATAAAACCCGTGCCATTCTGCCCATGGACGGGATAGTACGTCATAGGCGATCAGCTGCGCTCCTGAGGGGAGCGCAGCTAATCGCCGCCGGGTGTCAGCTGATTATCACAGCTGACACCCGTGACTGTGTGTCAGGAGCGGTCACGGACCGCTCCCGGCACATTAACCCCTAGCACACCGCGATCAAACATGATCGCGGTGTACTGGGGGCACAGGGGAGGATCGCGCAGGGTGGGGGGCTCCCTGCGCGCCCCCCTGAGACCCTCAGACCAGCGCGATGTGATCGCGCTGTTCTGAGGGCTTCCTCCCTCCCAGGACCCGGATCCAAGATGGCGCCGGGGTCCTGGAGGGAGGCGGCTTCCTCAGTGCCTGCTCAGAGCAGGCACTGAGAAGCCTGCAGCTATGCCTGAGCGATCGCTGGTGTGACAGAGTGCTGTGCACACTGTCACACCAGCGATTTGATAAAATACAGTGATGTCCCACCCTGGGACAAAGTAAAAAAGTTAAAAAAATAAAAATAAACATGTTATAAAAAAAAATCCAAAATAAATAAAAAAAAAAAAATATTCCCCAATAAATTCATTTCTTCCTGTAAATAAAAAAAACAAAACAATAAAAGAACACATATTTGGTATCGCCGCGTCCGTAACGACCCCCCCTATAAAACTGTCCCACTAGTTAACCCCTTTAGTGAACCCCTTAAAAAAAAAAAAAAAAAAAGAAGCAAAAAATCAATGCTTTATCATCATACCGCCGAACAAAAAGTGGAATAACGCGCGATCAAAAAGACCGATATAAATAAACATGGTACCGCTGAAAACGTCATCTTGTCCCGCAAAAAACGAGCCGCCATACAGCATCATCAGCGAAAAAATAAAAAAGTTATAGCTCGCAGAATAAAGCGATGCAAAAATAATTATTTTTTATATAAAATTATTTTTATTCTATAAAAGCGCCAAAACATAAAAAAATGATATAAATGAGGTATCGCCATAATCGTACTGACCCGAAGAATAAAACTGCTTTATCAATTTTACCACACGCGGAACAATAAAAACGCCTCCCCCAAAAGAAATTCATGAATTGCTGATTTTTGTTCATTCTAACCTCCCAAAAATCGAAATAAAAAGCGATCAAAAAATGTCACCTGCTCAAAAATGGTACAAATAAAAACGTCAACTCGTACCGCAAAAAATAAGACCTCACATGACTCTGTGGGCCAAAATATGCAAAAATTATAGCTCTCAAAATGTGGCGATGCAAAAAACTATTTTTGCAATAAAAAGCTCTTTTAGCGTGACAGCTGCCAATCATAAAAACCCGCTATAAATAGTAAATCAAACCCCCCTTTATACCCCCTTAGTTAGGGAAAAATAATAAAATTAAAAAAATGTATTTATTTCCATTTTCCCATTAGGGTTAGGGTTGCGGCTAAAGTTAGGGTTAGGGTTGGCGCTAAAGTTAGGATTAGGGTTAGGGTTGGGATTAGGGGTGTGTTAGGGTTAGGTTTGTGGTTAGGGTTGGGACTAGGGTTAGGGGTGTGTTGGGGTTAGGGTTGGAGTTAGAATTGGGGGGTTTCCGCTGTTTAGGCACATCAGGGGCTCTCCAAATGTGACATGGCGTCTGATCTCAATTCCAGCCAATTC
The DNA here is from genome assembly GCA_033576555.1 of Oophaga sylvatica. Lineage (NCBI taxonomy): Eukaryota > Metazoa > Chordata > Amphibia > Anura > Dendrobatidae > Oophaga > Oophaga sylvatica. Next base: position 298,503,420 of record JARQOD010000002.1, read on the forward strand.
TGCGTTGAAAAAGTCAAACGGTGCTCCTTCACTTCTGAGCTCTGCCCTGCGTCCAAACAGTAGTTTATCCCCACATATGGGGTATCAGCGTACTCTGGACCCCAAGAGTTATTGTGCAATTTGTCCTATTTCTTCTGTTACCCTTGGGAAAATAAAAAACTGGGGGCGAAAAAATCATTTTTGTAAAAAAAAAAAAAAAAAGATTTTTTATTTTTACGGCTGTGCGTTATAAACTTCTGTGAAGCACTTCGGGGTTCAAAGTGCTCGCCACACATCTAGATAAGTTCCTTGTGGGGTCTATTTGCCAAAATGGGGTCACTTGTGGGGGGTTTCCACTGTTTAGGTGCATCAGGGCTCTCCAAATGTGACATGACGCCCCCAGACCATTCCATCAAAGTCTGCAATCCAAAACGTCACTACTTCCCTTCCGAGCCCCGACATGTGCCCATACAGTAGTTTTCGCCCACATATTGGGTATCAGTGTACTCAGGACAAATTGGACAACAACTTTTGCGTTCCAATTTTTCTGTTACCCTTGTGAAAATAAAATATTGGGGGCGAAAAAATCATTTTTGTTTAAAAAAAAAAAAGATTTTTTATTTTACGGCTGTACGTTATAAACTTTAGTGAAACACCTGGGGGTTCAAAGTTCTCACCACACATCTAGATAAGTTCCTTGAGGGGTCTAGTTTCCAAAATGGTGTCATTTATGGGGGTTTCCACTGTTTAGGTAGATCAGGAGCTCTCCAAACACGACATGGCGTCCAGCCAATTCTGCGTTGAAAAAGTCAGACGGCGCTCCTTCCCTTCCAAACTCTGCCATGCACCCAAACAGTGGTTTACCCCCACATATGGGGTATCAGTGCACTCAGGACAAATTGCCCAATAACTTTTGGAGTCTTGTTACCCTTGGAAAAATAAAAATTGGGGTGAAAAGATAATTTTTGTGGAAAAAATATGATTTTTAAATTTTACGGCTCTACGTTATAAACTTGTGTGAAGCACTTGGGGGTTCAAATTGCTCATCAAAAATCTAGATAAGTTCCTTAGGGGTCTAGTTTCCCAAATGGGGTCATTTGTGGGGGGTTTCCACTGTTTAGGCACATCAGGGGCTCTCCAAATGCAACATGGCATCCAAACTCAATTCCAGCCAATTTTGGTTGGAAAAAGTCAAATGGTGCTCCTTCCATTCCGAGCTCTGCCGTGCGCCCAAACAGTGGTTCCCCCCCACATATGGGGTATCAGCGTACTCAGGACAAATTGTACAACAACTTATGTGGTCCAATTTCTCCTGTTACCCTTGGGAAAATAAAAAATTATTGACTAAAAGATAATTTTTGTGGGAAAAAAAATAGGATTTTTTATTTTCATGCCCGGGCATTATAAACTTGTGTGAAGCACTTGGGGGTTCAAAGTGCTCACCAAAGATCTAGATAAGTTCCTTAGGGGGTCTAGTTTCCAAAATGGGGTCACTTGTGGGGGGTTTCCACTGTTTAGGCTCATCTGGGGCACTGCAAACGGAACATGACCCCCATTAACGTCTGCATTCCAAAACGTTACTACTTCCTTTCCAAGCCCTGCCGTGCGCCCAAACAGTTCCCCCCCCCCCCCCACATATGGGGTATCAGCGTACTCAGGACAAATTGGACAACAACTTTTGGGGTCCAATTTCCTTGGGAAAATTCAAAAATTTGGGACTAAAAAATCATTTTTGTGGAAAATTGATTTTTTTTTTTTTTCACACCCAGGCTTTATAAACTTTTGTGAAACACTTGAGGGTTCAAAGTGCTCACAACAGATCTAGATAAGTACCTTAGGGGGTCTAGTTTCCAAAATGGTGTCACTTGTGGGGGGTTTCCACTGTTTAGGCGCATCAGGGCTCTCCAAACGCGACATGGCATCCAATCTAAATTCCAGCCAATTTTAGTTTGAAAAAGTCAAACGTCGCTCCTTCCCTTACGAGCTCTGCCGTGTGCCCAAACAGTGGTATTCCCCCACATATGGGGTATTGGCGTACTCAGGAGAAATTGCATAACAACCTTATCTGTCCATTTTCTCCTTTTACCCTTGTGAAAATAAAAAAAAGTTTGTAAAAGATCATTTTTGTGGCTAAAAAGTAAAATATTCATTTTTTCCTTCCACGTTGCTTTAGTTACTGTGAAGCACCTGAAGGGTTAATAAACTTCTTGAATGTGGTTTTGAGTACCTTGAGGGGTGCAGTTTTTTAGAATGGTGTCACTTTTGGGTATTTTCTGCCATATAGACCCCTCAAAGTGACTTCAAATGTGAGGTGGTCCCTAAAAAAAAATGGCTTTGTAAATTTTGTTGTAAAAATGAGAAATCGCTGGTCAACTTTTAACCCTTATAACTTCCTAACAAAAAAAAATTTTGGTTCCAAAATTGTGCTGATGTAAAGTAGACATGTGAGAAATGTTATTTCTTAACTATTTTGTGTGATATATTTCTCTGTTTTAAGGGAATAAAAATTCAAAGTTTGAAAATTGCAAATTTTAAAAATTTTCGCCATATTTGCGTTTTTTTTTTCAAAAATAAACGCAAGTTATATCGAAGAAATTTTACCACTAACATGAAGTACAATATGTCACGAGAAAACAATCTCAGAATCGCGAAGATCCGTTGAAGCGTTCCAGAGTTATAACCTCATAAAGAGACAGTGGTCAGAATTGTAAAAATTGGCCCGGTCATTAACGTGCAAACCACCCTTGGGGGTGAAGGGGTTAAAGTTTAAATCGCCCTCTTTCCCCCAATCAAAGTAAAATCGTAAAATAATACAAATTTGATATCGCTGCGTTCAGAAATGTCCGATCTACCAAAATATAAAGTAAATTAATCTGATCTGTAACATTGCAATAAAATGGCTCAAGGTCATGAAAAATAAAGCCGCTACGGGTTTTTGAAAATGGTGACTTTTTTTGTCTTACAAAACTTTTTTTTCACTACTTAAATAAAAAAGAACCTAGACATGTTTGGTATCTGCAAACTTGTAATGACCTGGAGAATAGTAATTGCAGGTCAGTTTTAGCATTTAGTGAACATAGTAAATAAAAAATCCCAAAAACTATTGTGGAATTGCACTTTTTTGGCAATTTCAACACACTTTAATTTATAAATGGTGTCATTCAAAAGTACAACTCGTCCCGCAAAAAGCAAGCCTCATACGGCCTTATTGATGGCAAAAAAAAGTTATGGCTCTGGGAAGAAGAGGAGCAAAAAATGGAAAATTACAGGGTGGTGAAGGGGTTAATAATGGATAAAAACCCAGAAGCCTAACTTCAGTATATTAGTCGTGTTTCATCCATTTTTAACTGATGCCTTGTTAAAGAAATGTGAGTATAGTTATGTACTCACCTACCGCTGCTCTCTCCGGTGTCCACTGCCGTTCTGCTCCTCTTCTCAGTGACGTCACCGCAATTACCACTACCTGGCTCACTATGCGTGAGCCGGAAGTCTTTTACCATAAAATCCTATGGAGCCTTGTTCTCGCGCTCCATAGGCTTGCTTTGTAAAAGCCATTTCCGGGTCACGCATAGCGCAGCATGATCTTCACAGTCTGCAGAGGAGTGACGTCACTGAGACATGGAGCTGAACGGCACTGGTTCCTGGAGAGTGAAGTGATAGGTTGGTATATTTAAATGACATATGATATACATTTACGTCACATGTCGTGTCCCTGACTTTGATGCAGGATCAGCTGATTTAATGTGCCTTTAACAGCCACTGTTGGAGTGGTGCTTTGCGGCTGTTAACCTGTTAAATCCTGCTGTCAATCTCTGACGTTATCGTTGGGCGCCGTTGGGTTGTCATGACAGCCAAGAGTCTGCTGAAGACCCCATTGCCTGTCATTCTGATGCTCCTGTGAACGGTGGCTCATGGCCTGCGTTCATAGATTGTCATTTCTGCTATATGTAGCTGTGCTGAAGCACTGCTATGTATTGCACATGCGATCAGATGATCATCAGTTCTTTACCTTCATCCGTTTTTTTTTTTTTTAACTGCTAGAAAAAACAAAAAATTGAAAAATGGCCCTTGTGTGAGGGGGCTATTAGTTGATGGATAAATAAAAGTTCAGACGTCCGTGCTGTATTTTTTAAAAACGGATGAGGATAAAGAACTGACGCACCCGTGTGAGAAGAATAGTCTGTTCACACTGATGTAAAAATAGGCTTAGATATGTGAATGCAGCATAAGGCTTGGGTCACACGAGCGCTTAAAAAATGAGTCCCATTCTCATCCAGAAGAGCAGGTGTGCTGTCCATATACAGGCTGTCTTTTTTTTTCTCAGCAGCTATTAATCTTTTACAGGACCAATTAGTTTCCCATCTTACAGAATTGCTATGTATCCATAAAAATCGGATACCATACTGATGGTCCGTATGATATCTGGTACTTTTTTCTAGCACTCAGCTGAATACAAGAGTGAAATCTCAGCATGCTTCAATTTTTTTCACAGATTCTGTCCTTAAAAATAATTGGCCATCTGCACGGCCTCATTGAATAACATGGGTCAGTGTGCTATCCGATAAAAAATCGTATGTCACTCCTCTGAGTTATACGTGCGTGTGAGCAAACCGTTAGTCTATGGGGTCCTTGATGCAAGTCTTATAGGCTCTCATTGAGAAAGTGTCTTCTGGTCCACATAAGACTGGCTAGTCAGAACGGCGATCACATGATGCAGAAGAGGACCATAGCAGTGCTGGAAACGGAGAAGGCAGCAATGGGTATGTATTTTAATGCATGCGCTGTACACGTATTATCCATTGGTAAAGAATGAGATAGTTAAAAAAAAACAGTCTGCTTTCTTCCAGAAACAATATCTCCCCTTGTCTGTAAGTTGTCATGAATGACGCTGATATGCAGTATCACTGACTGCACAACTAATATATCATCTTTTTAGATCTGAACTTCCATAATTTTTTATTACTGTTGCTACTTGTTTATGACCAAGATTTAGAGAACCATTGCAGAACCACTCATTTGATGTCTTGTTTTCTAGGTATTTGCAAGAGAGGGAAACGTTCCTAATATCATCATCGCTGTAAGTATCTGCATTTCCATTCCCGGTTTAGAGTTGTAGAAATGTCTATTCTGGTGAACTAATAGTCTTCTGTTCCATGTTCAGGGCCCTCCAGGAACTGGTAAAACAACAAGTATTTTATGTTTAGCTCGAGCACTTTTGGGTCCTGCACTAAAAGACGCTGTTCTGGAACTCAATGCCTCAAATGATCGGTAAGTGAAATATCTGAGTCTCTCCATAGACATAGGAGTATGTACATAATTCAGATAAGTGATTAAAGATTGTTGTTTGGTCTAATAGTATAAGCTTGCCATCTTAGTGTCTTATTATAATTTAACACCTCTAGTCACAAGTGATGTTAACCCCTTGCCTCCACAGCCAGTTTTTTTTTTGCACTTTAGGGTTACCTCTGTTTCATTCAAGCATCATAACCTTATTGTTTGATTGACATACCCATATCAAGGCTTGCTTTTTGTGAGAGCTTGTAGTTTTGAATGAAGCCAACCATTTTACCATATAATGTACTGAAAAACAGGGGAAAAAATTCCAAATGGGATTTTTGATCTTGGTTTTAGAGCATTCATTGTGTGGTATAAATAACCTAACATTATGCTTCTCCAGGTCAATACATTATAGTGATAATAAACTTTCCTAGATATTTCTTTC
>JARQOD010000002.1:298509220-298537252 GCA_033576555.1 Oophaga sylvatica
AAATACAGCCACATGCCAGCCAGCATGGTGCACAATACAGCCACATGCCAGCCAGCATAGTGCACAATACAGCCACATGCCAGCCAGCATAGTGCACATTTACAGCTGCATATCAGCATTTTATGGTGCACAATACAGCCACATGCCAGCAATGATGGTGCACAATACAGCCACATGCCAGCCAGCATGGTGCACAATACAGCCACATGCAGCCAGCATAGTGCACAATACAGCTGCATATCAGCAATTATGGTGCACAATACAGCCACATATCAGCAATGATGGTGCACATACAGCCACATGCCAGCCCGCATGGTACACAATACAGCCACATGCCAGCCAGCATAGTGCACAATACAGCTGCATATCAGCAATTATGGTGCACAATACAGCCACATGCCAGCAATGATGGTGCACAATACAGCCACATGCCAGCCAGCATGGTGCACAATACAGCCACATGCCAGCCAGCATAGTGCACAATACAGCCACATGCCGCCAGCATAGTGCACAATACAGCTGCATATCAGCAATTATGGTGCACAATACAGCCACATGCCAGCAATGATGGTGCACAATACAGCGACATGCCAGCCAGCATGGTGCACAATACAGCCACATGCCAGCCAGCATGGTGCACAATACAGCCACATGCCAGCTAGCATGGTGCACAATACAGCCACATGCCAGCCAGCATGGTGCACAATACAGCCACATGCCAGCCAGCATGGTGCACAATACAGCCACATGCCAGCAGCATGGTGCACAATACAGCCACATGGGGGACAATGATGGTGTGTCAGCCAGTACAATGAAGGGGGGGTATGTGTGAGCCCAGCCAGCCATGCATACAATGGAGGGGGAGCCACACATACCAGTACAGGGATGAGGGGACAGCAGGACGGGGGTGAGGGGACAACAGGACGGGGGTGCCACACATACCAGGACAGGGATGAGGGGACAGTGCATACCCAGCTTATACTCGTGACAATAAGCTTTCCCAGTTTTCGTGGCAAAACTAGGTGTCTTGGCTTATACTCGGGTCGGCTTATACTCGAGTATATACGGTAATTTATACAATGTGATTTTCTGGATTTTATTTTTGATATTCTATCTCTGTGTTAAAATTAATCTACCCATAAAATTATAGACTGTTCTATAAATATATCTTGAAGAATATTTCCTTGGAAAACTATGTTTAAATTGCATAGAGAATTGCTCCAAGTAAAAGCTCATGTTAAAATCGGATCGTCTTTGCATGGAAAGTGGATGCATGCTAGGTGTTAAAAATCGTATTATACTCTCATGGATATCGATCGTATTGTACTCTCATGAAAATCGCATGACAGTCGTCCCACTTTTCTGGAACAAAGTCGGACCATTTTTTTTTCACTGTGATGGGTATGAGACCTAAAGGGAATCTCAGTAAGGTCAAGTTCTTGCACCCATACCCACCTTTTCCCCAGCCCTTGCAAACCACATATATGTGCATGCAGGTCTTAGCAGATGTAAACATGTCAATAGATTTTGCTGCTTTGCCAAGATATTAGTGTCTTACTTCATATTCAAATGAAGCAATTTGTGCTCAGAGTGTGACCAAGCACTTCCCGAGCCCTTGTGTCCCGCACTTATTTCCCTTTCCAGCACCAGCCTTTTTAGATAAAACTAAAGAGGCTGCTGATGGGCAGGGAAACCGCATCAGGAAGCAAAGGCTTGGAAAGTGATGGCACATGGTCTAGAACACTTTTCTAGATCTTTCTACCATGAGCTATACTTTATATACACAAGCCTATGATTTGCTGGCTGGCATACATACTAACTCTGATATATATGCAGAAACTATAGATCTCTCAAATTTGCTCACCGTAATATTTTTCCAGATGACTAATTGTTGTCTCTACTAATAATCGAATATTTCTCTTTGCTGAAATGCTTTCTTTTTTTGATAATAGCATGACAGATGGAGCCCAGCAAGCTTTAAGGAGAACAATGGAAATTTACTCGAAAACAACACGTTTTGCCTTGGCCTGCAATGCCTCTGATAAATTATAGGTAGTTTCAAAATAGTTTTGCATACTTTGTGGAGTGCATCTAGTTTCCTGATTCACTTGGTTGCTTGAGCTGTTCTTATATTTTTTTTCCTTATCTCGTCAGAGCCTATCCAGTCTCGCTGTGCTGTTCTCCGATACACAAAATTAACTGATGCACAGGTTCTTGCCAGGTTGATGACCGTGGTGGAAAAAGAGAATGTTGAGTGCACAGATGATGGTCTGGAGGCCATTGTATTTACTGCACAAGGGGACATGAGACAGGTACTATTTTGGGGTGTGAGTAACTGAGGTCCCTCCAGTAGTAGATGCTTATTGTGAGGTCTGAGTTAAGGATGTTGCTGCTTTTACTTACTTGCATGTAGGTTGGGGGTTGCAGTAGCTCCAATGGTGTTGAGGTGGCAGCGTGATCATTACAGGTTGTAAGCTTTTTTTGAAGAGATGGGTTTTCAGGTTCCGTCTGATGGATCCAAATGCGGTGGATAACCGGACGTGTTGGGGCGCAGAATTCCTGAGAATGGGGTATATTCAGGATAAATCTTGGAGGCGATTGGGTGAGGAGCAAATAAGTGTAGAGGAGAGAAGGAGGTCTTGGGAGGACCGAAGATTACATGAGGGATATTGGGAGATAGTTCAGAAATATACGGAGGAGAAAAGTTATGGATGGCTTTGTAGGTCAGTCTTAGTAGTTTAAACTGGATACGCTGGGAATTGGAAGCCAGGGAAGGGATTTGCAAAGAGGAGAAGCAGGAGTGTAGCGAGGAGAGAGATTAATTAGTCATGCAGCAGAGTTAGGGACTGATTGGAGAGGTGCGAGAGTGTTAGAAGGTAGGCCACAGAGGAGGATATTGCAGTAGTCGAGCGGGAGATGATTAGGGCATGCACAAGCATTTTGGTAGAGTGTTGAGGAAAGGACGGATTCTGGAAATATTTTTGAGCTAGAGGCGACAGGAGGTGGCGAAAGCTTGGATATGCAGTTTGAAGGACAGGACAGAGTTACTCCGAGGTATCGGATTTCTGGAACAGGGGAAAGTGTGATTTCATTTATTGTGGTAGATCAGGTAGGGAAGATATGCGAGATGGAGGAAAGATAATTAGTTCAGATTTGTCCACATTGAGCTTGAGGAAGCGGGAGGAGAAGGAGGATATGGCTGATAGACACTCTGGGATTCTGGACAGCAGAGAGGTGACGTCTGGGCCAGAGAGGTAGATCGGAGTGTCATCAGCATATAGATGGTACTGGAAGCCATAGGACTATGAGTTGTCCCAGGCCAAGGGTATAGATTGAGAAGAGAAGGGGTCCTAGGACAGAGCCTTGAGGGACATCAACAGAGCGAGGGCGAGATGAGAAGGTAGTATTGGAGTAGGAAACGCTAAATGTGCGGTTGGTAAGGTATGAGGAGATCCAGGATAGGGCAAGGTCTTTGACAACAAAGGAAGGAGAGGATCTGTAGTAGGAGGCAGTGCTCAACTGTGTCGAAGGCAGGTCTAGAAGGAGGAGTATAGAGCATTTTCTGTTAGCTTTGGCTGTAAGTAGGTCGTTAGTAATTTTGGTCAGGGCAGTCTCAGTGGAATGGTGGGGACGGAAGCCAGATTGTAGGTTGACAAAGAGCAAGTTAGATGCAAAGTGATAGGTAAGTTCAGCATGGACATGCTGCTCAAGGAGTTTGGAAGCAAATGGGAGCAAAGATATGGGGCGATAGCTGGACATAGTGGTTGGGTTAAGGGATGGCTTTTTTGAGGATAGATGTAATTGTGGCATGTTTGAAAGCAGAGGGGAAGGTACCAGAAGTTAGTGATTGGTTGAAGAAATGGGTTAGGGATGGAATAATTGTGGTGGTGAGGTTGGGGGGGAGTGGGATGGTATGGGGTTTAGGGCATTGGCCTGGAATACAAAGGGTTGTGATGGTCGGACAATGAAGACTTGCCTTGTTTGAAGTGCGTGGCAAAGTCCTCGGCAGAGATTAGGGAAGTTGGAGGGGGCAGTGGTGGGCGGAGGAGGGAGTTAAGTGTTGAACAACTGTTTGGTGTTGTGGGATTAGGAAGATATGAGGGATATAAAGTATGTATGTTCAGCAGTGGTCAGAGCTGATTTGAATGCGAGTGTTGCTTGTTTGAATGTGGTGAAATAAAATCATCTTGCGAATGTGTTTTCTTCCAACGCCTGCAATTCTGGATACTTGCTAAAGCTTTTTAGTGATGTTATTGTGCCAGGGTTGTCTATTGTTCGTCGCACTCTGCTATGCATGAGAGGGGCGACCGAAGTCGATGGCTGATGCAAGATGGGCATTGTAGAAACTAGTGGCAGTGTCTGTGTTGTGGAGTGAAGATATGGAGGACAGTGGTAGAATAGAGTCAGAGAGTGTGTGAGGTCTAGATGTGCGAGGTTTCTGCAGGGGTGCGCAAGTTGGTAGACATGGGTGACAGACGAGGAGGACAATGATGAGAACATGAGTAGATGGTGGTCAGATAGAGGGAGAGGGGAGGTTGTGAAGTTAGATAGGGAGCAGAGACGGGTGAAGACCAGGTCTAGTGTATGTCCGTCTGTGTGGGTGGTAGAGGAGGACCACTGAGAAAGTCCAAAAGATGAAGTGAGCGAAGGAGTTTGGAGGCTGCCGATTGGTGGGTGTCAGTGAGGATGTTGAAGTCACCCATGATGATGGTGGGCATGTCCGCAGAGAAGGATAGATCACTTAGTATACAGGATGCAGTAGTTATTATAGTCACCGTTTTCTCTGCTGTAAATTAAACAGAGCTCAGTCGTTGGGCTGTGATGTTACCTTGCCCACACCACAGCTTATACTATACTACATTTCTAATTGCAGGTATCTGCTCATTTTTTTTTTATTATTACACATACTACATATTATACATACTGGGAATAGGATCTTGGAGATGGGAATACCCCTTTTAAGGTTGATTGTTTGTATGTATATTTATTGGTCCCTTTATTTTTTTTTTCTTCTTTTCTAGGCCTTGAATAACTTGCAGTCCACACACGCAGGATTTGAAGTTGTAAACAGTACAAATGTTTTTAAGGCAGGTAGTTTCTAGTTATTGCAAAGGGGAAAACAGTTCTTTACTGTCATTGCACATTTTGCTTTCTCTTTTTAAAAGATAAAAATGAATTTAAAGGGAACCTGTCAGCACTGATTAAAATGATACCTCGGTTGATGAAATCCATCTTGTGGTTGTTGGTTAATCTTTATTTGCAGTTTTCAGTTACTGAGATTCTTGTGCTTCAGAGCGGGCCTGGAGGGGGGGCTCTTTATGTGGTGCTCTGCTTAGATATTCATCGGTGTGGCTTATGACAGGTCAGTGATCCTTCAGTGACTTGCTCCCTATTTTACATTCTGCATATACAGGTCCTTCTCAAAAAATTAGCATATAGTTTCTAAATTTCATTATTTTCCATAATGTAATGATTAAAATTAAACTTTCATATATTTTAGATTCATTACACACCAACTGAAATTTTTCAGGTCTTTTATTGTTTTAATACTGATGATTTTGGCATACAGCTCATGAAAACCCAAAAATCCTGTCTCAAAAAATTAGCATATCAAGAAAAGGTTCTCTAAACGAGCTATTACCCTAATCTTCTGAATCAACTAATTAACTCTAAACACATGCAAAAGATTCCTGAGGCTTTTAAAAACTCCTGCCTGGTTCATTACTCAAAACCGCCATCATGGGTAAGACTGCCGACCTGACTGATGTCCAGAAGGCCATCATTGACACCCTCAAGCAAGAGGGTAAGACCCAGAAAGAAATTTCTGAACAATTAGGCTGTTCCCAGAGTGCTGTATCAAGGCACCTCAATGGGAAGTCTGTTGGAAGGAAACAATGTGGCAGAAAACGCTGTACAACGAGAAGAGGTGACCGGACCCTGAGGAAGATTGTGGAGAAGGACCAATTCCAGACCTTGGGGGACCTGCGGAAGCAGTGGACTGAGTCTGGAGTAGAAACATCCAGAGCCACCGTGCACAGGCGTGTGCAGGAAATGGGCTACAGGTGCCGCATTCCCCAGGTAAAGCCACTTTTGAACCATAAACAGCGGCTGAAGCGCCTGACCTGGGCTACAGAGAAGCAGCACTGGACTGTTGCTAAGTGTCCCAAGTACTTTTTCTGATGAAAGCAAATTTTGCATGTCATTCGGAAATCAAGGTGCAGAGTCTGGAGGAAGACTGGGGAGAAGGAAATGCCAAAATGCCTGAAGTCCAGTGTCAAGTACCCACAGTCAGTGATGGTGTGGGGTGCCATGTCAGCTGCTGGTGTTGGTCAACTATGTTTCATCAAGGGCAGGGTCAATGCAGCTAGCTATCAGGAGATTTTGGAGCACTTCATGCTTCCATCGGCTGAAATGCTTTATGGAGATGAAGATTTCATTTTTCAGCACGACCTGGCACCTGTCACAGTGCCAAAACCACTGGTAAATGGTTTACTGACCATGGTATTACTGTGCTCAATTGGCCTGCCAACTCTCCTGACCTGAACCCCATAGAGAATCTGTGGGATATTGTGAAGAGAAAGTTGAGAGACGCAAGACCCAACACTCTGGATGAGCTTAAGGCCGCTATCGAAGCATCCTGGGCCTCCATAACACCTCAGCAGTGTCACAGGCTGATTGCCTCCATGCCACGCCGCATTGAAGCAGTCATTTCTGCAAAAGGATTCCCGACCAAGTATTCAGTGCATAACTGAACATTATTATTTGATGGTTTTTTTTTTTTATTTTGTTTAAACACTTTTATTTTATTGGACGGATGAAATATGCTAATTTTTTGAGACAGGATTTTTGGGTTTTCATGAGCTGTATGCCAAAATCATCAGTATTAAAACAATAAAAGACCTGAAAAATTTCAGTTGGTGTGTAATGAATCTAAATATATGAAAGTTTAATTTTAATCATTACATTATGGAAAATAATGAAATTTAGCACTATATGCTAATTTTTTGAGAAGGACCTGTACTATTGTGGGGTTCCAAAAACTGCAAAATGGTGCTGGCGCATCTATCGCGTTATGATAGATGCTACTGCACCATTTTGATGGAGCCAATTTTTTCATGCTGCAATGCAGCCACCGCCAATTTGATGAAGTTGAATTTTTTTTTTTTAACCCACAACATTGCGTAAAATAGGGAGCAGGTCACTGAGGGATCAGTGACCTGTCATAAGCCATACCGATAAATATGTAAGCAGAGCACCACATAAAGACCCCTCACAGGCTGCCCCCCGAAGCACAAGAATCTCATTAACTGAAAACTAAGATTAAACAACAACCACAAGACGGATTTCATCAATCAGGGATCATTTTAATCAGTATAACAGTGCCGACATGACAGGTTACTGTGCACAATCCTGCTGACAGGTCCACTTTAATCATAACTTAATTCTGTATTATTGCTGTACTTAAAGAATTTTTAAATGGTAATACGTTGTCTTGAAGATTTGCCGAACCTCAAAATTTTAAAGTTTTAGTGAATCTTCTACATTTTGACTTGTCCCATTTATATTAATAATACATTGGACTCTAACTGATATTCTGACCAAGCTATTTCCTATCATTCAGGTTTGTGACGAACCACATCCATTATTGGTGAAAGAAATGTTGCAGCATTGTGTGAATGCAAACATAGATGAAGCATACAAGGTTTGTTGTATGGTTGTGGTTGATATATACTGTGTATATATTTTTATGTGGTTGCTCTAAGGTATTGCACTTATCTTGCTTTTTATTCATGTGAAGTCTGAGGATGCTAACTGTAATGACTGAGGGAAAATTTTATATTTGCTTACCCTGAAGCATTTTGGACACTTCTCATTGTCCCGTTCCTGAATCTTTCTACTGTAACTTTTATTTTGGTTAGCTAATATGGTTACTACGGAAGTTGAAGCCTCAAACCATGTTGTGCATATGGTAAATTAACAAAAAAAAATATTGTATATTTCTCATTTTACAGATTATAGCTCATCTTTGGAAACTTGGATACTCTCCAGAAGATATTATAGGCAACATCTTCAGGGTGTGTAAGACTTTCCAGATGCCAGAGTATCTCAAGCTAGAGTTTATTAAGGTATCCCACCTTCTACAAGTATTCTTTAAAGGCAATAAAAACAAATAAAGGAACTTGTCAACTCGAAAATGCTATTCACCTACAGATATGGAGCTAATATGTAGATAAACAGCATTCAAATGCTGCCTGGTTGCTTTACTGGAAGTGCGGCAACTGGAGAAAATGAGCTTATTTGCTGTGTGAGCTGCTGTCAGGGGATTTATAGCTTGCTGTTTAACACTTCTATACAAAGCCAGCTAACAGAAGACAGACTGTCACTTCCACACAGAAAACAGGTGTGTACAGGTGCATATGAAGAGTAGCCATCTCCAAATATAACTAACAAATACAGTTGCACTCTGTAGCACTATAGCATGAAATATACAGTATATGAAATTTGAATTACATTACTGCTCTAGAAAATAGGAAAAACAAGAATCCTTAGTGTATAAATTGGTCAATTCATGTATACTCAGCAACTGCTGTAGGATATGGGTCCAGGAGAGGAATCACATTAGGTTAGGTCCCAGCAAAGAGAATCGTGTCTGCTGGTATACATGAAATGGCGTAAATTATGCCCTAAATATCTCGTTTTATCCAATTTTTTAGATCAGTGATGGAATTCAAATTTCATATATGTTATGCTTGCATGCTATAGTGCTACAGAGTGCAACTTTATTTGCTGGATCTATACAAAGCCAACTGTACACAATACAGTGAACGATGACTGAGCCGTTCCATGCACGCCCCTATGACCTGAAATGAGCAACTTAATTTCAGCTGCAGATGGAAGGAAGAGAGCCACAGTATTCATTACTGATGGTAGGCGGAGCCCCAGATCAGGATGTTACCTCAGATCAAAAGAGTGATGACTGGCTGGCCCCTCCAGCTCGGGCTCCTCCTACTCAGCTCCAGTCTAAGATTTGAGGTCCAGAGGATGGTCGCTGCTAATGCAGCTCCTCAGAAGAATTTATTATTTTATATTCGGACAGGAACTTGGATCACTAGTTGGTCTAGAGGTCTCAGGGTACCAGCGCTGCTGTACCCCAACCTCTCCCTTGGCGGATCTGTATTTACTCAAAGTCCCTGCAGAATCCTTGCCGGCCCTGGGGGATGAGGAGAGCTTCCCTGGCGGGACGCAAACCACACGTGCGGTCACTGCGTTCTTCGCCCTGGGGGGAAGCATGGGCACAGCGCCAGAAACCCCTGAGGGTCCCTGTGGCGCCTTGGCTGGTGAGTACTCCACACAAATTTTTGATATAATTATGTGTGAGTGCTTTAGCGCCTGAATGAGCAGCGCTATTACTTGTATGTCAGTATGCTTCAGCGCTGCTGTGACAGCGCTACTACATGTATGTCAGTATGCTTCAGCGCTGCTGTGACAGCGCTGTTACAAGTAGATGTGGTGATTTTTTGTCCGCAGGCAGATACCTGCAGGACAGAGAGGGAGCGGGGAGTTCGCGCTCAATATTCGAGCTGGCGGGGGCGTGGCCTAAATATTCCCGGTCTTCTGAGCAGGAAGACGCGCGCTCTGGCGTTTCTCCTGCGACCCCCTCACTGTGGCGGCCATTACACAGGCTCCTGGGCTCCTCAGACCGCTCCTCTCCTCATAAGACACCACGGCCAGCTGGTGAGTGCTGATTCCTCACCCCGCAGCGCAGCGATCGCTATCCTGCAGCTGCAGTCTCATCAGAGACATAAAAATTGGCTGGGGCTCACAAATATATATATTGTGGTGAGTTTGCAATATTAACCCCTCTGAGGGTTATTTCTACCAGCTAAATTTGCTGACTGAATACCGCTGGGGTAACCCTGCTTGGTGGAGCGTTAACCCTTCAGCGTTTAAAAAAAAAAAAAAAAAAAACCGCATAGTTTTTGCTGGTATTACCGCTTTGACCTGCTCATACAGGTGAGACATGTCTGAACAGAGTTCAGATGCCGCGGATCACGTCCCAGTGCCATTGCGGCAATCAGATACGCAGACCTCCACAGCGTCTAGCGCTGCGGTCGACAGCGGTGGAAAATTGGATGATATCGCTCGATCAAATTAACAACTTGTCTGACCTTTTAGGTCAATATGTGTCTGCTAATTCTCTCAGAGGAAGCGACGCAGGCCGTTACCGGCCTCTACACGGAGCGAGTCAGACGTATCTGATATTGGGCAGAGTTCCCCTTTAAATTCGGATGGAGAAATATCCGATTCAGATGCGGACGAGCCGCAGGGGCGTTCCTCTATGGCGAAGCGTACGGAGGCATTAATTGAAGCCATGAGAGATATATTACAGTTACCGGAGGAGGTAACTAGTCGTCCTGGTAAATCAGCACGCATGTTCCAGGAGTCCCGTGCTTCGCGCACAACATTGCCAGCTCTGGATGAGCTTAATGGTGTAATAGAGGAGGAACGTCTATGTCCAGATAAGCGTTTTCATGGAACGCATTTCTTTGATACACTTTATCCTTGCTCTGCGGAGTTAAAGGCTAATTGGACTTCTGCTCCTGAAGTGGATGTGTCTTTGTCTCAGCTTAGTAAATCCTCACTACTCCCTATTAAGGGAAAAGCGAGCTTACAGGAGCCTTTGGATAGAAAGGCAGAATTGGCGGCAAAAGCAAGCTATGAGGCTGCGGGTCATGGATTTCGAGCAGTGCTAGGATCCATGTGTGCTGCTAGAGCTTCTCTAAGCTGGTTGGCACGTCTGAAGACGGAGTTGCAAAATGAATCTCTGTTATCTGAGATACGGGAAACTTGTGAATGGTTAGAAACGGCAGCCTGTTATATCTTTGATGCCGGTCTAGATACGGCATCTCTGCTGGCCAAAGCGCAAGCTTCAGCGGTCACAGTCAGAAGAGCTTTATGGCTCAGACAGTGGGCCGGGGACGCAGTTTTCCAAACAAGGGTTGTTGGCCTTACCTTACAAGGGTGGCCATCTTTTTGGATCTGAGCTGATTTCCAAGGCTAAGGCGAAGGAATCAGCATTACCACAGCGTAGGGCCATGGCCGCGGTGTCCAGTAAGCCTGGTGTCTATAGTGGTCGGCGGTCCTTTCGGGGCCGAGGACGATCTAGTCACTCCTCGTGGGGATCGGGTCGTCCTTCCTTCTCAGGAAAGAAATCCTCTCAGAAAACTCGTACTCCCTGGAAGCAGAGTTTCCGCCAGGACAAGCGGGAACTTGACAAGAAACCCGCAAAGTCGGATTGACGCCAGGGGTCCACTCGAGGATTCTCGAGTGGGGGGTCGCCTGCTTCTTTTCAAGGAGACTTGGATGACTCGCGTTCCAGATTCCTGGGTAACGCGTATAGTGTCGGCAGGCTATTTCATAGAGTTTGCTTCTCGACCCCCAAATGTTTTTTGTCAATCTCACGTTCCGTCGGAACCCGAGCTTGTTGTCGCTCTACAGCGAGAGGTCGAATCTCTACTACAAAAAGGGTGTAGTGATACCGGTTCCGTCAGAGGACCGAGGGAAAGGTTTTTATTCCAACCTTTTTATAGTTCCCAAAAAGGAGAACAAATTTCGCCCGATTCTGGATCTCAAGCGATTAAACCGGCATGTCCATGCCCGGAAATTTCGCATGGAGTCGCTTCGTTCCGTTGTGGCAGCTCTGTCACAGAACGATTTTCTGGTGTCAATCGACATTCGCGACGCCTATTTGCATATTCCCATCGGAAAGGCTCATCAGCGCTTTCTTCGATTTGCCATAGGTCAGAATCATTACCAGTTCGTGGCTCTGCCGTTCGGCTTAGCCTCAGCGCCAAGGGTCTTTACAAAAATTCTGGCGCCCCTCATGGCAATCCTTCGAAGGCAGGGGATTACGATTCTCCCTTATCTGGACGATCTTTTGATCATGGCTTCCTCGGAGGAGGAGGCGTTGACGGCTCGGGATTTGTCTCTTCAGTTTCTGAAGGACTTCGGTTGGCTGGTCAATTGGGAGAAGTCGTCCCTGGAACCATCGAGGACAATCCTCTTTTTGGGAATGCATCTCGACACGTTTCGGTCGGTAGTTTCCCTACCACCAGACAAACAGTCATGTCTTCTTCGACATGTACAGATTATGAAATCCTCAACGGCAATGTCCCTACGGAAGTGTATGCGTCTTCTGGACTGATGGTGGCGTCCATGGAGGCAATTCCTTTTGCCCAGTTCCATTCCAGGACTCTCCAAAGGTTCATCTTGAGTCGATGGAACCAGTCGCAATCGCTGGATTGCAGTGTCACCATTTCTCGCGCGGTGCGGGATTCTCTAGAATGGTGGTTACGTCCAGGGGCATTCTCCCTGGGGAAGTCTTTCCTCCCTCCGAAGTGGTCAGTCATAACCACCGATGCCAGCCTGACGGGCTGGGGGGTGTTTGAACAATCTCTGGATTCAGGGGTATGGTCATCGGAAGAGTCTTTTCTTCCGATCAACATCCTGGAATTGAGGGCGATTTTCCTTTGCCTCCAACATTGGACGGTCCCTTTGAGCGGTCTGCCAGTCCGAGTGCAGACAGACAATGCGACGGCTGTCGCGTATATCAATCACCAAGGTGGGACAAGGAGTTCCAGACTCATGGTAGAGGTGTCCCGAATTCTGATTTGGGCAGAGGCCAGTGTACCAGCCATTTCGGCGATTCACATTCCAGGGGTTCAGAATATTACAGCGGACTTTCTCAGTCGCAGAAGGATGGATCCCGGGGAATGGAGCCTTCACCCGGAAGTTTTTGCACTACTGTGCTCTCGCTGGGAACCCCCCAAGTGGATTTGATGGCATCCAGGTCCAATGCCAAGTTACCGACATTCATGTCCAGGTACAAGGACCCGAAGGCGGTGGCGGTGGATGCTCTAGTGGCTCAGTGGGATCAGTTCGAGCTGATCTATGTATTCCCGCCGATATCCTTACTTCCTCTAGTACTGCGTCGGATCAGACTAGAGAGAATTTCAGCTATTTTGATAGCTCCAGACTGGCCAAGAAGGGTGTGGTTCTCGACAATAATGTCGCTGTTGGCGGCACCTCCTTTTCCACTCCCTCTTCAACCGGACTTGTTGACTCAGGGGCCCGTTTGTCATCCGGACTTGATGTCCCTGCGTTTGACGGCGTGGCTCTTGAGACCGAAATCTTGACCCTAGAGGTTTCTCAGCCGAGGTTATTGCTACCCTTCGTGCTGCGAGATGTCCGGCTACTACTAGGATTTACCACAAAATTTGGGAAACCTTCTTTTCGTGGTGTTTGGGGTCCTCTCGGAACCCGAGAAAATTTTCCATTCCCAACCTGTTGGCTTTTCTGCAGCATGGGCTAGACAAGGGTTTGGCAGTCGGCACTCTGAAAGGTCAGATTTCTGCTCTGTCTTTATTGTTCCGGAGAACCATTGCTTCAAATAGAGACGTGCTCTCCTTTTTCCGAGGTATATCTCGTAAGTTTCCGCCGCGGAAGGCTCCCGTGTCTCCTTGGCGGCTCAACCTTGTTTTGGAGGCTCTTCAGCATAAACCTTTTGAGCCTATGGTTTCTGCTAGCCTTTCTTTACTTTCTTGGAAGGTGGCTTTCCTTGTTGCAGTCACTTCTTTGAGGAGAGTTTCTGAGTTGGCAGCTCTTTCTTGTTCGCCTCCTTTTCTGGAGTTTTTTCCGGATCGTGTAGTGCTTCGCACTCGGGGTGATTTTTTGCCTAAAGTGGTGTCACAATTTCATGTTAACCAGGATATTGTGTTGCCTTCACTCTGTCCGGATCCGAAGAATGCGAAAGAGCGAGATTTACACACATTGGATTTAGTGCGGGCCTTGAAGTTTTATCTATCTATTACTCAAGGTTTTCGTAAGACGGACTCCCTGTTTGTGGTTCCAGCAGGTCGTCGGCGTGGTCAACGAGCTTCCAAGGATTCTATAGCTCGTTGGATCCGGTCAGCTATTTTGGAAGCTTACCGTCTTCGGGGTGAATCTTGCCCGATTAAGATTCGAGCCCATTCTACGAGAGCTGTGGCATCATCGTGGGCTTTTCATCAAGGTGCCTCGGCAGTGCAGCTCTGCCGAGCGGCAACTTGGCGCTCTGTCCACACGTTTACAAAGTTTTATAAAGTGGACGTCAGTGCTTCCGCTGATGCAGCCCTCGGACGTAGGGTCCTGCAGGCAGCTGTAGTTTGAAGTTCTGGATGAACTTGTGTTTAGCGCTGGTTGCGCTTTGTTGTTAAGGTTGTTGGGTTTCTGCCTTTTGTTGGTTTTTCCCACCCTTATTTTTGAACTGCTTTGGGACGTCCCATCAGTAATGAATACTGTGGCTCTCTTCCTTCCATCTGCAGCTGAAACACGGATTTTGGTAAGAACTTACCTGTAAAATCCTTTTCAGCGAAGGAAGGAAGAGAGACACAGCACCCTCCCAAGGCAGAAGTGTGTTGATGTTTTCAGATGCAGCGCGACTCTTATCTGATAGCGATTATCTGGGCTGAGGTCAGCGCGCTAAGGCTCTGTTCCAGCATCGCCAGCTCATCGCAGTAGTCAGGTTCCGTGAGTAGTACCTGGAACTCTGTGGTTTTTGGCTTTCTTTGCATACATAACCTGTATCCTTGTGTTTTTTCTCTGAAGTTCCTTCAGAAGGGGTTATGTTGCTCCGCTGGTGATCTTGGCTCTTTTCCTAAAAGCTTTGGTACGACTGGAGCTGAGTAGGAGGAGCCCGAGCTGGAGGGGCCAGCCAGTCATCACTCTTTTGATCTGAGGTAACATCCTGATCTGGGGCTCCGCCTACCCATCAGTAATGAATACTGTGTCTCTCTTCCTTCCTTCGCTGAAAAGGATTTTACAGTAAGTTCTTACCAAAATCCGTGTTTTCTCCCGGTTGCCACACTTTCAGTAAGGTGACCAGGCAGCATTGGATCACTATTTACCTGCAGATTATATATCTGCACGTAAGTAAAATTTTTAAGTGATTGTTTCTCTTTAAACTTGTATTAAACCAGTGCAGCCCCGCACCTTATATCGCACGTTAAAGACCTGAACAGAATCAAGCTGTGGTTCTAGAACATTACTGGGACATTTCTTGTATATAAGCAGAACCCTAACTTCTGTACGTGTGACAGGCATTGATTGACACTTGAGACCACAGTTGCTTTAATGACTGAATGTTGCAATATTAAAGATCGTCTCTCACCAGTTACCCTAGCATAAAGTAAAATGCTCTGATGTGCATTGTAATTAACAGAGTACGACCGTTAAGAGACTTTCTTCCAATAAATATGACGCTGTGTTTATACTGCAGAAAATCTATTCACATTAGTTTGTGATGAAGTCGCTGTGTTTTGTACAATGTCGACTGTACAGTAGTATTTATGTTACTACGACTAGCTGGTGGAGAGCTGAGAATAAAAACAAAATTTTAGAGCATAGTTTCAGCTTGCATGAAAATGATTTTAAGTTTGTTGCATCGCTTGTAAATTTACTGACCCATATCTGTTTGTGATTCAGGAAATTGGTTACACGCACATGAAAGTTGCAGAGGGTGTGAATTCTTTACTACAGATGGCTGGACTCCTAGCACGACTGTGTCAGAAGACTGCTGTGCCTACAAGCTCATAAATCTGTATATTTCACTTCTGCTGTTGATTGATACAAATATTACGTTGCATTTTTTATCTATTTTTCATCTGTATATTGTACATCTCTATAAATAGTTTCAAGTGTTGAAATGATTTTTTTTTAAGAAAATAGATTTGAAAAATGTGTAATTGTTTTGCCATTAACAGTGACCAGTCACGTGTGGGATGACATTTTTACTTTTAAATACCACTAATTTATTGTTTTGGTTTTTTTTTTTATCACAGTTACCCTGTCTAGTTCATAAATTTAGTTTTATAACTTTTTCATTGGTTCAATATGCAGTAACAAAGTTTATTGCATACCAGGTGATTGTAACTCAACATGTATTCTAATCACTGAAACTCGTGAAACTATTAAGTAGAAAGGCAATCTGTGCCATATTAATATTCACATTTTGGTTCTTTGGGATATACCCGGTTTTAAGAGAATCACTGGAAGATTTATTGACACACCATAAATGAATAACTCTTTTTTTTCTTTTTCCTTTTTATACTATGCAGTCATATTCAATTAAGATCCAAAAATTTAAATTAATTAAATAGTACCTATTATTTTTGGTACTGCAGTGAAAGGTGTAGCTCTAGCCTAATAGGTGAATAGCTCAAGTCTATACCTTGTCAGTAGCTCTCTGCTTTAGGTTATATAAAGTTGCACAATGGCGCAAAAAATTTACATTTGCAAAAAATTATGCAAATTTTTCAGCTTTTTCTTTGTTTTTTTGCATTATATTTTTGAGTGTGTGTGGTTTGTGTACAGCACCTGTTCAAAAAAGTTAGTTTTATTCACTAAAAATGCCATTGCATTTTTTGTAGCGTTTATTCACTCATTGCTTTCTACAGGTGAAAAAAAGAAATGCAAAAAGAAAAAATTGACATGTTGCAGATTTCAGAAACGCTGCCATTATCAAATTCAGTCAGAAATAAAACAAGCGTGTGCATGAGATCTCTGAAACATAGCTTTTTGCTAGTACTGTAAAAAGCAGCTTATAAGCTGCATAAAAAAGCTGCAAAAATGCTGCATATGAACATGGCCTCAAGGTGATAAGTATTCTGAACTGGAGCTTCTATTTCCTATAATAAAACTAATTTACAAAAATCAACAATGCCATAAAAAAATCTTGATTTACATATAACTTTAATATATTGGTTCACCAATACAGTGGTAACAATCATATGACAACACAATGCAACTTGAGCCAAAGCAAAATATAACAGTAATCCTATCATGCAGGATTTAATTTTCCTCTTTACTTCTTTGTGTGATTTTATTTTTTCCCTCCAGTTTTGGGACTAATACATTTTTATTTAAATTAAGGTAGTGTATCTTAGAGTTGTTTTTGTTCTTTGTTTAGATCCATTTTTGTTTCTTCTTGCTGTTGTCTTGAAAATAAAAATTGGGAACTGATTGAGCTATCCACTCAACATACTCTAAAGGAATACAGTATACACAACTTTTAACAGTTATAATTACTAGGCAGAAGATGTTAGGATTCCTTTGTTTTCAAGACTTCTTATTTTTCTAGCCCTATACAAACAAACACAAAAATGTAATGTTAAAGTGGATTTCTGTTTTCATAAAAATGTCTTTAAAAAAAAAAGAAAAAAAATCCAATTTCTCATACTGCGGAGTGTCAACATACTCTACATTTAACAAACTAATTTTCTTTTTCATTTCTGTGCAGTCACTTGCATGCTGTAGCCTCCCTTGTTTACATCATTTTCCAACAACCAAGAGAAATGTATGTATACAGGGTGGGCCATTTAAATGGATACACACCTAAATGAAATGGGAATGGTTGGTGATATCAACTTCCTGTTTGTGGCACATTAGTATATGGGAGGGGGAAAACTTTTCAAGATGGGTGGTGACCATGGTGGCTATTTTGATGTTGACTATTTTGGATCCAACTTTATTTTTTCCAATGGGAAGAGGTTCGTGTGACACATCACTTATTGAGAATTTCACAAGAAAAACAATGGTGTGCTTGGTTTTAACGTAACTTTGTTCTTTCATGAGTTATTTACAAGTTTATGACCACTTATAAAATGTGTTCAAAGTGCTGCCCATTGTGTTGGATTCTCAGTGTAACCCTCTTCTCCCACTCTTGACACACTGATAGCAACATTGCAGAAGAAATGCTAGCACAGGCTTCCAGTATCCATTTCAGATGCTGCACATCTCGTATCTTCACAGTATAGACAATTGCCTTCAGATACGAGATGTGCAGCATGAGCTGTTTTAAGTGCCACCCTCCTGTCAATATGGTTCATCCTCATCTTCCAAAACTGTCCCTGACTGTACAGTTGTGTACCTCACCGCTGTTGTTACAAGAACCCACTCTTCGAGCCATGGTTGGAAGACAGGCCTGATAACGGTGTGAATGGACCCTATTCCTCCTGCTCCTCTAACTCCTTTGCCACCACCTCATGCATCATCGCCTGAAGTGTTTTTCCCATCAGGCATAGAAGTGGTATGGTAATGTTCATGATGGCGTCATCAGCGTTGGCCATGTTTGTGGAGTGTTCAAAGTAGCGCAACACTGCACACATCCTGCTTGAAGGCCCACTCATTGTTGGTGAAGTGGTGTCCACGCAGAGCGACTCAACTATGCATGCTGCAGCTGACACTCCACTATTGCCTGCTGCTGCTTGCACAGACTCTCCAGCATATGCAAGGTGGAGTTCCATCTTTTTGATATGTCGCATATGAGGCGGTGAGCGGGAAGGCAGAAGTAATGCTGCAGCGCAGACAGGCGAGCAGCGGCAGGATGAGAATGCCGAAAGTGCACACACTGCTCACACTTTCAGCAGCATCTCTGATATATGTGGGTAGATTTTAAGACTGCTCTGCACCACCATATTCACCACATGCGCTAGGCAAGGAATAGGCGTCAAACCGGCTAGGCCCAGAGCTGCTGGAGATTTTGCCTGTTATCCTCTTCCAGGCCAGACTTCAGGTTCACATGCACCAACCACACAGCCGTCTACTGTTTGATCCCTATCAGTGTGACATTTGTCCCCCAAACAAGTGAGTTTCAGAACAACCTGTTGTCGTTTCCCCTGGCTTTGCTGAAGTTGGCCATGCAGGTCTTACTGTGATCGGATGAGGAGGAGGCAACCTGGATAAGAAAACGTCCAGAAATCCATGTAGTAGGACATGCTCTAAAACGCCTTCTGCCTATGTCCCAGCTACCACTATATTTACCCAGTGGACACTTGGTGAGATGTAACGTCCCTGGCCATGCTTACAGGTCCATGTATCAGTGGTTATGTGGACCTTGCCACTGATGGTGTTGTGCATTGCACATCTGATTTCTCGATCGCTCTATTGGGGGACACAGGAACCATGGGTGTATGCTGCTGCCACTAGGAGGCGTTGACACTGCATATGCAAAAAAGATTGACTCCTCTGCAATATACACCCCACCGACTGGCATCAAGCTAATCAGCTTTTAGCTTAGTGTCAGTAGGAGGTGGACACGGGTCTCTATTGAGACCCATATCTACCTAATGTGCGTCGTTCCTTTTCAGGTACTTTCTGGAGGGATACAGTGTGAACAGTCACTACTGTACTCCCGCACAGAGACTGAGTAGGGCGTGTACTGCCACCCCGTATCCTCATACGTCTGCTCTCTCGGCAGGACCCTGAAGCAGATCCCTAACACAGACGTGTGTTTGGCGATCTGGATGAGGAAAGAGGGCCCGGTCCTGGCTCCGTCTCTCGCCCACCAGAGCCTGTCTGTTGAGGAGACACGGACGTCCCGGATACTGGACATCCGACTTTCTTCAGAGGTACTGTCCCTCTTTCCCCCTAGATTCGGAGAAGATGGAAGAAAAGGAAGACTCAAAAAAAAAAATTACGAACATATGTTAGCAATCAGAGTGCCGGCAGTCCCCCTCTGCTACCTTGGGCTGTGAGTGGGGCCCTTGTCCCGGGAGGTAAGGGGCAGCACCTTATGTGCCTTCTCCTTTGGGGCCTTTATTGCAGCTACAGGCGCCTAGTTGAGCTGCTGCACGCCTTTTCGAGGGGGCCCTGGTTTTGAGGTCCTTGGGGTGCGATCGGTAACCTCCGCGCCGCCCCCCTCCATCGGCGGCCGCGATCAGTAATCTCCGCGCTGTCCCCACCTCCATCGGCAGCCGCGATTTCTAATTTAGGCCCCGGCTTCACCTCGGGCCTACTTTCTGCCGGCTCCGCCCTCCTCTCTAGCTTCCGGGCGGGCTTTTCTCCCGCCCGGCCTTCCTCCCAGCGCTGCCATAAGAGGGTTTTTTTCTCAGCAGCGCACGCTTTTTCTTTGCCAGACGCCATCTCCGGCCAGTGGAGCCGCAGACTATCGCCTCAGCACACATCAGGAGCAGCCATAGAAAACGTGAGTTGCTCTGCCCTGCAGAGCTGACACTCCTCTGTCTCCTTTCTGTCTCCCAACCTTCTGGCATCAGTGGGATTGTTTCACCATGCCTAAGCACAAGGGAGAGCCCGCTCACCCTCCACCTTCCTCTTCCTCCACCACCCTGGTCAGATACTTTGTGTGCTTTTCTTGTAATGGCAGACTCCCTTCAGGTCAGCCATCTCCCCTCTGCCAGGCCTGCAGCGACCCCACGGTACCCACCCAGGAATCCCCTTCTGCCCCTGGCGGTTCAGAGCCCGGTACACCGGAGTGGGCTGCTTCTCTGTCACAATCTGTGGTGGACCTCACCAGGGTGTCACAGACCCTTGTGTCTGTTTTGGACAAATTGCCCCTTTCATCACCCACGGTTGCCAGCGAGTCACAAGACTCGCAGCCTGGTCCTTCCAACTCAGGCCGTAAAAGACCTAGACTGGAGCACCGTTCTAGGTCCTCTTCTCGCTCCGCCTCACCAGACGACATTTCTCGTCGTGATCCCTCTCTAGCGCCCTCCTCTCCGGAGTCAGGTGAAGTGTCTTCGGACGCGCCTTCGGAAGATGAGACAGACCTGGATTCAGAACAGGCCACCAGCATGATGGATGCGGTGCAGAGCCTGATTGTGGCAGTCAATCAGACCTTAGGCATCAAAGATACCGCTACGGAATCCGCAGATCAGGCGGTTTCGTTTAGACGGTCCAAACCACCTTCCAAGGTCTTTGCCCCACATACTGAGTTCTTGGAAACACTCAAGAAGGAGAGGGAGAATCCGACCAGGCGGTTTCTGAGAGGGAAGCGCCTCGGCATCCTATATCCTTTTTCCCCGGATCTTACCACTAACTGGACGATCTCTCCTTCAGTGGATCCACCGATCTCTAGACTGTCCATCAATACAAGAAATGAAAGCTGGGCACACTCATATAGGTGAAAATAAGTGAAACTCATTTAATGATGCACGTACAGTAGTCACAACATCAAACGTTTCGGTCTGAATAGACCTTCATCAGTGAACTACAAAAACAAAAAAATGAAACAAATAACATTTACAAGAAAAAAGGTATATACAATAAGAAATTGAGGGTCAAATGCATTGAAAAGATGATGACCTTAGGAAGACCCTCATATCATGCCTTGGCAAAAGTAACAAATATAGAAGGATGATGTAGAACACATGACAAATAAGGACATACCTTAGTGAGAGTGACAGTTGTCATAAATCTATTATGATCAGTTGCTAATAATCTGAGAAACATAAGATAAAATTATCTAGTGATGTGCAAAATACTGTGAGAAAATAATATAAATACCCCACATGACATACCATAGGGATGAGATGGTAAAGGCACAGTCGTGCTGTGATATAAAATATGGGGATGTTAGTTGAGAGTATACTTTACCATCTAATCCCTATGGTATGTCATGTGGGGTATTTATATTATTTTCTCACAGTATTTTGCACATCACTAGATAATTTTATCTTATGTTTCTCAGATTATTAGCAACTGATCATAATAGATTTATGACAACTGTCACTCTCACTAAGGTATGTCCTTATTTGTCATGTGTTCTACATCATCCTTCTATATTTGTTACTTTTGCCAAGGCATGATATGAGGGTCTTCCTAAGGTCATCATCTTTTCAATGCATTTGACCCTCAATTTCTTATTGTATATACCTTTTTTCTTGTAAATGTTATTTGTTTCATTTTTTTGTTTTTGTAGTTCACTGATGAAGGTCTATTCAGACCGAAACGTTTGATGTTGTGACTACTGTACGTGCATCATTAACCCCTCTCTGACATTAGACGTACTATCCCGTCCATAAAACCCGTGCCATTCTGCCCATGGACGGGATAGTACGTCATAGGCGATCAGCTGCGCTCCTGAGGGTCAGGAGCACACTGTCACACCAGCGATTTGATAAAATACAGTGATGTCCCACCCTGGGACAAAGTAAAAAAGTTAAAAAATAAAAATAAACATGTTATAAAAAAAAATCCAAAATAAAAAAAAAAAAAAAAAAATATTCCCCAATAAATTCATTTCTTCCTGTAAATAAAAAAAACAAAACAATAAAAGTACACATATTTGGTATCGCCACGTCCGTAACGACCCCCCCTATAAAACTGTCCCACTAGTTAACCCCTTTAGTGAACCCCTTAAAAAAAAAAAAAAAAAACGAAGCAAAAAATCAATGCTTTATCATCATACCGCCGAACAAAAAGTTAAATAACGCGCGATCAAAAAGACCGATATAAATAAACATGGTACCGCTGAAAACGTCATCTTGTCCCGCAAAAAACGAGCCGCCATACAGCATCATCAGCGAAAAAATAAAAAAGTTATAGCTCGCAGAATAAAGCGATGCTAAAAAAATAATTATTTTTATATAATTGTTTTTATTCTATAAAAGCGCCAAAACATAAAAAAATGATATAAATGAGGTATCGCCATAATCGTACTGACCCGAAGAATAAAACTGCTTTATCAATTTTACCACACGCGGAACAATAAAAACGCCTCCCCCAAAAGAAATTCATGAATTGCTGATTTTTGTTCATTCTAACCTCCCAAAAATCGAAATAAAAAGCGATCAAAAAATGTCACCTGCTCAAAAATGGTACAAATAAAAACGTCAACTCGTACCGCAAAAAATAAGACCTCACATGACTCTGGGCCAAAATATGCAAAAATTATAGCTCTCAAAATGTGGCGATGCAAAAAACTATTTTTGCAATAAAAAGCGTCTTTTAGCGTGACAGCTGCCAATCATAAAAACCCGCTATAAATAGTAAATCAAACCCCCCCTTTATCACCCCCTTAGTTAGGGAAAAATAATAAAATTAAAAAAATGTATTTATTTCCATTTTCCCATTAGGGTTAGGGTTGCGGCTAAAGTTAGGGTTAGGGTTGGCACTAAAGTTAGGATTAGGGTTAGGGTTGGGATTAGGGGTGTGTTAGGGTTAGGTTTGTGGTTAGGGTTGGGACTAGGGTTAGGGGTGTGTTGGGGTTAGGGTTGGAATTAGAATTGGGGGTTTCCGCTGTTTAGGCACATCAGAGGCTCTCCAAATGTGACATGGCGTCTGATCTCAATTCCAGCCAATTCTGCGTTGAAAAAGTCAAACGGTGCTCCTTCACTTCTGAGCTCTGCCATGCGTCCAAACAGTAGTTTATCCCCACAGCGTACTCTGGACCCCAAGAGTTATTGTGCAATTTGTCCTATTTCTTCTGTTACCCTTGGGAAAATAAAAAACTGGGGGCGAAAATATCATTTTTGTACAAAAAAAATATTTTTTTGTTTTTACGGCTGTACATTATAAACTTCTGTGAAGCACTTGGGGCTTCATAGCGCTCACCACACATCTAGATAAGTTCCTTGTGGGGTCTATTTTCCAAAATGGGGTCACTTGTTGGGGATTTCCACTGTTTAGGCGCATCAGGGGCTCTCCAAATGCGACATGACGCCCCCAGACCATTCCATCAAAGTCTGCAATCCAAAACGTCACTACTTCCCTTCCGAGCCCCAACGTGTACCCATACAGTAGTTTTCTCCCACATATTGGGTATCAGCGTACTCAGGACAAATTGGGCAAAAACTTTTGGGTCCAATTTCTCCTGTTACCCTTGTAAAAATAAAATACTGGGGCGAAAAAATCATTTTTGCAAAAAAAAAAAAAAAGATTTTTTATTTTTACGGCTGTGCGTTATAAACTTCTGTGAAGCACTTCGGGGTTCAAAATGCTCACCACACATCTAGATAAGTTCCTTGTGGGGTCTATTTTCCAAAATGGGGTCACTTGTGGGGGGTTTCCACTGTTTAGGCGCATCAGGGGCTCTCCAAATGCGACATGACGCACCCAGACCATTCCATCAAAGTCTGCAATCCAAAACGTCACTACTTCCCTTCCGAGCCCTGACGTGCGCCCATACAGTAGTTTTCTCCCACATATTGGTATCAGCGTACTCAGGACAAATTGGACAACAACTTTTGGGGTCCAATTTCTCCTGTTACCCTTGTGAAAATAAAATATTGGGGGCGAAAAAATCATTTTTGTAAAAAAAAAAGGATTTTTTATTTTTACGGCTGCGTTATAAACTTCTGTGAAGCACTTCGGGTTCAAAGTGCTCACCACACATCTAGATAAGTTCCTTGTGGGGTCTATTTGCCAAAATGGGGTCACTTGTGGGGGGTTTCCACTGTTTAGGTGCATCAGGGCTCTCCAAATGTGACATGACGCCCCCAGACCATTCCATCAAAGTCTGCAATCCAAAACGTCACTACTTCCCTTCCGAGCCCCGACGTGTGCCCATACAGTAGTTTTCGCCCACATATTGGGTATCAGTGTACTCAGGACAAATTGGACAACAACTTTTGGGTTCCAATTTCTTCTGTTACCCTTGTGAAAATAAAATATTGGGGGCGAAAAAATCATTTTTGTAAAAAAAAAAAAGATTTTTTATTTTACGGCTGTACGTTATAAACTTTAGTGAAACACCTGGGGGTTCAAAGTTCTCACCACACATCTAGATAAGTTCCTTGAGGGGTCTAGTTTCCAAAATGGTGTCATTTATGGGGTTTCCACTGTTTAGGCAGATCAGGAGCTCTCCAAACACGACATGGCGTCCAGCCAATTCTGCGTTGAAAAAGTCAGACGGCGCTCCTTCCCTTCCAAACTGCCATGCACCCAAACAGTGGTTTACCCCCACATATGGGGTATCAGCGCACTCAGGACAAATTGCACAATAACTTTTGGAGTCTTGTTACCCTTGGAAAAATAAAAATTGGGGTGAAAAGATCATTTTTGTGGAAAAAATATGATTTTTAAATTTTACGGCTCTACGTTATAAACTTGTGTGAAGCACTTGGGGGTTCAAATTGCTCATCAAAAATCTAGATAAGTTCCTTAGGGGGTCTAGTTTCCCAAATGGGGTCATTTGTGGGGGTTTCCACTGTTTAGGCACATCAGGGGCTCTCCAAATGCAACATGGCATCCAAACTCAATTCCAGCCAATTTTGGTTGGAAAAAGTCAAATGGTGCTCCTTCCATTCCGAGCTCTGCCGTGCGCCCAAACAGTGGTTCCCCCCCACATATGGGGTATCAGCGTACTCAGGACAAATTGTACAACAACTTATGTGGTCCAATTTCTCCTGTTACCCTTGGGAAAATAAAAAATTAGTGACTAAAAGATAATTTTTGTGGGAAAAAAATAGGATTTTTTATTTTCATGCCCGGGCATTATAAACTTGTGTGAAGCACTTGGGGGTTCAAAGTGCTCACCAAAGATCTAGATAAGTTCCTTAGGGGTCTAGTTTCCAAAATGGGGTCACTTGTGGGGGTTTCCACTGTTTAGGCTCATCTGGGGCACTGCAAACGGAACATGACCCCCATTAACGTCTGCATTCCAAAACGTTACTACTTCCTTTCCAAGCCCTGCCGTGCACCCAAACAGTTTTCCCCCCCCCACATATGGGGTATCAGCGTACTCAGGACAAATTGGACAACAACTTTTGGGGTCCAATTTCCTTGTGAAAATTCAAAAATTTGGGACTAAAAAATCATTTTTGTGGAAAATTGATTTTTTTTTTTTTCACACCCAGGCTTTATAAACTTTTGTGAAACACTTGAGGGTTCAAAGTGCTCACAACAGATCTAGATAAGTACCTTAGGGGGTCTAGTTTCCAAAATGGTGTCACTTGTGGGGGTTTCCACTGTTTAGGCGCATCAGGGGCTCTCCAAACGCGACATGGCATCCAATCTAAATTCCAGCCAATTTTAGTTTGAAAAAGTCAAACGTCGCTCCTTCCCTTACGAGCTCTGCCGTGTGCCCAAACAGTGGTTTTCCCCCACATATGGGGTATTGGCGTACTCAGGAGAAATTGCATAACAACCTTATCTGTCCATTTTCTCCTTTTACCCTTGTGAAAATAAAAAAAAAGTTTGTAAAAGATAATTTTTGTGGCTAAAAAGTAAAATATTCATTTTTTCCTTCCACGTTGCTTTAGTTACTGTGAAGCACCTGAAGGGTTAATAAACTTCTTGAATGTGGTTTTGAGTACCTTGAGGGTGCAGTTTTTAGAATGGTGTCACTTTTGGGTATTTTCTGCCATATAGACCCCTCAAAGTGACTTCAAATGTGAGGTGGTCCCTAAAAAGAATGGCTTTGTAAATTTTGCTGTAAAAATGAGAAATCGCTGGTCAACTTTTAACCCTTATAACTTCCTAACAAAAAAAAATTTTGGTTCCAAAATTGTGCTGATGTAAAGTAGACATGTGGGAAATGTTATTTCTTAACTATTTTGTGTGATATATTTCTCTGTTTTAAGGGAATAAAAATTCAAAGTTTGAAAATTGCAAAATTTTAAAAATTTTCGCCATATTTGCGTTTTTTTCAAAAATAAACGCAAGTTATATCGAAGAAATTTTACCACTAACATGAAGTACAATATGTCACGAGAAAACAATCTCAGAATCGCGAAGATCCGTTGAAGCGTTCCAGAGTTATAACCTCATAAAGAGACAGTGGTCAGAATTGTAAAAATTGGCCCGGTCATTAACGTGCAAACCACCCTTGGGGGTGAAGGGGTTAAATGAGTTTCACTTATTTTCACCTATATGAGTGTGCCCAGCTTTCATTTCTTACATTACGGCTTGGGAACCTACTGGTGCACCTCTACTATTAGGCTGTGCTAGTGTTTTCATACTGTCCATCAATACAGTCCTTCCACTTTCTAGTGCAGCTTCCCTTAAGGATGCTAACAATAGGATTATAGAATCGCTGGCAAAATCAGCTTTTGAAGTGGCCTCTTCTGCTTTATGTCCATCTTTTGCCTCTACTTGGGTCTCAGGCCATAGCCAGATGGGCTAAGCAACTCCGCAAGGGCATCATGGCTGGAGCCACTTAGAGAGAGCTGGCCGAGCTTGCCGACCAGATTTCCTCTGCTGGGCAATATTTAGTATCGGCCTCTCTGGATGCCGCGTCCTACGTGGCCCAGGCATCTAGCAATACGGTGGCCATCCGGAGGAACATTTGGCTAAAAGCTTGGCAAGCAGACCTTTCGTCAAAGAAGTCGCTCACAGGCCTCCCCTTCCAAGGAGACCGTCTGTTCGGCTCTAGGTTGGATCAGATCATTAAAGAGGCAACAGGAGGCACGAGTTCCCTCCTCCCTCAGTCCAAATCTCGTAGACCCGTTCAAAGGCACCAGTTCCGCTCCTTTTGGCCCTTTCGCCGTTTCCCGACGTCGGAGGATTCTTCCGGTCAGCGCAGGCCGCAGAATCGCCAGGTCAGGAAGAAACCTTCCTTCAGGCCCACTCCTTCCTGGCGTTCCCATAACTCCCACGATAGATCCGCCAGGCCAAGACCTGGCAGATCTTCCTCGGCATGACTTGGTTCTAGGGCCCAGCGTCCCTCCCAAGCTCAGTGGTTGTCTCTTGCTGTTCAGGGACTTCTGGCTTGACTCAGTGGAAGACGCTTGGGTCAGGAGGTTGTATCCTCAGGATACAAAATAGAGTTCACTTCCCCTCCACGAGATCGGTTTTTCGAATCCCGCCCTCCAAAGGACCCTGCCTTGGTCCCGGGTTTCTTTGCATCTATCGATTCCCTTCTCAGTTCTGGGGTTATCATCCCCGTTCCACAGTGCGAACGCTTCACAGGTTTCTATTCAAACCTGTTTGTGGTGCCAAAGAAGGGCGGTGCGGTTCGTCCCATTCTAGATCTCAAGTTGCTGAACAGGAGGGTTTGCCTGCGTCACTTCAGGATGGAGTCTCTTCGTTCAGTAATCTCTTCCATGGAGACACAGGAATTTCTGTGCTCCATAGACATCCAAGACGCCTACCTCCACATTCCGATTTGCCCAGCTCATCAGAGGTTCTTGCGATTTGCAGTTCAGCAATACCATTTTCAGTTTGTCGCACTGCAGTTCGGCCTCGCGACCGCTCCCAGGGTCTGTACCAAGATCATGGCGGCATTGATGGCCATCTTGAGAATCAGGGGCCTAGTCC
>JARQOD010000002.1:298537352-298580058 GCA_033576555.1 Oophaga sylvatica
TTTTAGGCAAGACTGTGAGAGAGCCGATTCCCTTGGCTGAGAAGCAAACCCACACATGAATGTTTTCAGGATGCTTAACAGTTGGCATGAGACAAGACTGGTGGTAGCGCTCACCTTGTCTTCTCCGAATGAGGCGTTTTCCTGATGTCCCAAACAATCGAAAAGGGGATTCATCAGAGAAATAACTTTACCCCAGTCCTCAGCAGTCCACTGCCTGTACCTTTTGCAGAATATCAGTCTGTCCATGATGTTTTTTCTGGAGAGAAGTGGCTTCTTTGCTGCCCTCCTTAGACCAGGCCTTGCTCCAAGAGTCTCCGCCTCACAGTGCATGCAGATTCACTCACACCTGCCTGCTGCCATTCCTGAGCAAGCTCTGCACTGCTGGTAGCCCGATCCCGCAGCTGAAACACTTTTAAGTGACGGTCCTGGCGCTTGCTGGTCTTTCTTGGGCGCCCTGGAGCCTTTTTGGCAACAATGGATCCTCTCTCTTTGAAGTTCTTGATGATGCGATAGATTGTTGACTGAGGTGCAATCTTTCTAGCTGCGATACTCTTCCCTGTTAGGCCATTTTTGTGCATTGCAATGATGACTGCACGTGTTTCTTTAGAGATAACCATGGTTAACAGAAGAGAAACAATGATGCCAAGCACCAGCCTCCTTTTAAAGTGTCCAGTGGTGTCATTCTTACTTAATCATGACAGATTGATCTCCAGCCATGTCCTCATCAACACCCACACCTGTGTTAATGGAGCAATCACTGAAAAGAGGTTAGCTGGTCCTTTTAAGGCAGGGCTGCAATGATGTTGAAATGTGTTTTGGGGGATAAAGTTCATTTTCTAGCCAAATATTGACTTTGCAAGTAATTGCTGTTAAGCTGATCACTCTTTATAACATTCTGGAGTATATGCAAATTGCCATTAGAAAAAGTGAAGCAGTAGACTTTGTAAAAATTAATATTTGTGTCATTCTCAAAACTTTTGTCCATGACTGTAGTTCCATTATATCCTTCCTGAGAACCGGTGCCCAAAACTGTACACAGTACTCCATGTGCGGTCTAACTAGGGATTAGTACAGAGGCAGTATAATGCTCTCATCATGTGTATCCAGACATCTTTTAATGCATCCAATGATACTGCTTGCCTTGGCAGCCGCGGCCTGGCACTGGCTGCTCCAAGTAAGTTTATCATTAACTAGGATCCCCAAGTCCTTCTCCATGTGAGATTTACCCAGTGGTTTCCCTTTCAATGTGTAATGGTGATATTGATTCCTTCTTCCCATGTGTATAACCTTACATTCATCATTGTTAAACCGCATCTGCCACCTTTCAGCCCAAGTTTCCAACTTATCCAGATCCATCTGTAGCATGATACTATCTTCTCTTGTATTGACTGCTTTACATAGTTTTGTATCATCTGCAAATATCGATATTTTACTGTCTTTACCTTCTACCAGATTGTTAATAAATATGTGGAAGAGAATAGGTCCCAACACCGATCCCCGCGGTACCCACTGGTCACAGCGACCCAGTTAGAGACTATACCATTTATAACCACCCTCTGCTTTCTATCACTAAGCCAGTTACTTACCCATTTACACACATTTTCCCCCAGGCCCAGCATTCTCATTTTGTGTACCAACATCTTGTGTGGCACAGTATCAAACGCTTTGGAAAAATCAAGATATACCACGTCCAGTGACTCACCTTGGTCCAGTCTATAGATTACCTCTTCATAAAAACTGATTAGATTGGTTTGACAGGAGCAATTCCTCATAAACCTATGCTGATATGGAGTTAAACAGTTATTCCTCGCTGGCTTCGAAGTTGGTTTTAGTTTCCCTTACCTTAGCCATGTTTCATTGAACACCTTGTACTTCTGGGCACTCCAGGGAGGTTGCAGTTCTGGAACATGACAACACTGGAAGATAATGGATTCCTGCTCGCTTAATTTTTGATTCCTCTCAAAATCTTTGGCAGTTAATCTGCATTTTTCCAACATTTGTTTCTGATCTTGTTTACTATTTGCAACAAAACTTTTGATGGTTTTGTGATCATTCTCCAATATCTTAGCAAATGCAAGACTGCAGCATCCCTCTGTAAGACTTTTAACAATTTTTTACTTTTCAGATTCAGTTAAATCTCTTTTTGTCTGATTTTACCTGAGGAGAACAAGCTTCCTAATAATTTTGCACTCCTTGATAAAGGATGTTGATGTCCTAAGGTCACAGCCTCCCTCATTACACAAAGTCACATAATCTGTGTTCTGTCTTCTTACACATTCTCAAGGTGTGCAATCTGACATACAGCATAATCCTCTGTCTTCCAAAATAAGCAGACTGTTCTCTGTAGTAAAAATTGTTTATTGGTCAACAGATAATGGAGATTTAGTAACATAATGCAGGAGAATGTTTTACATAGCTGTTCTGCTAGACTGTTTCCTACAAAATGACTACTTCACCAGGATCTTCTTACCCAAAATACAGTACATTGGTTTTTCCCACAATGAAACTGACAGCTTTACAGAAAAAAAACTTGTAATACAATTAAACGTCGCAAGATGGTGCTATTATTACCACATTTTTGTCACTAACAGAGTTTTACAGCTCATTAAAGTGACAACATTATTTTTAACCTCATCTTTTGTCCTAATGGGTAAAACAATCTTATCTGCTTCATCCAATAAGCATTCAATTTTATACAGCTTGGAGCTGGAAAATATGCAGAAAAATACTCACTAGCCTAATAATTGTGCACACAGTGTAATAAACAATTTCATGCCCAACACCCTGCCCCTGCTCAGCATCAAGATCATCATATTGCGCAGGTCCACTCTCCTGGAGAAGAGCCGGAATGTGCACAGTCGTCCCAACAGAGCTTGCATCAACAATATATTTTATTGTCTTCCTGTGCTTAAACTTTTAGATACTACCAGTTTGTCTTGTGTATACTTCATAGAAATTTCAACCAACAGATGTCTGCCGCAAATAAGTTCTAATTTTGGGTGAATGGACTTAAAAAGCACATAAAGATTACTATCTGAAAATGAGAAGGCGTACATAAATAGTATATAGTTAAAAAAGTAGATGCAGAGGAAAGCAACAAAGTGAGAGAAGAATATAAAAGGGTAATAAGTGGGTGTGTTAGGAGGGTAGCATAAGGGAGAAAGGGGTAAAGCCTGGTAGACTACGCTATGATGCATTGTGAATAGAACATGTTCTAAGACAGAGTGATTTCTACTTTAACCCCTTTCTGCCATCGGACGTACTATCCCGTCCATGTGACCTGGGCCCGTATGACCATGGACGGGATAGTACGTCTCAGCGATCAGACACGCTCCGAACGCGGCCGAGTGTCAGCTGATTATCACAGCTAACACCCGGTACTATGTGCCAGGAGCGGTCACGGACTTCTCCAGGCACATTAACCCCTGGCACACCACGATCAAACATGATCGTGGTGTACTGGGGGCACAGGAAGCATCGCGCAGGGAGGGGGCTCTCTGCGTGCTTCCGTGAGACCCTCAGAACAGCGCGGTGTATCGCTCTGTTCCGAGGGACCCTCCACCCTGCAGGACCCCGGATCGAAGATGGCCGCTGGGTCCTTCCGGGTTCTGCAGGGAGGCGGCTTCTTCAGTGCCTGCTGAGAGCAGGCGCTGAGAAAGCATGCAGCAGTGTCTGTCACATCGCCGATCTGACAGAGTGCTCTGCACACTGTCAGACCAGCGATCTGACTTTATACAGTGATGTCCCACCCTGGGACAAAGTAAAAAAGTTAAAAAAATGAAAATCACATGTGTAAAAAAAAATGTCAAAATAAAGGAAAAAAAATATTCCCCAATAAATTCATTTCTTCATGTAAATAAAAAAAACAAAACAATAAAAGTACACATATTTGGTATCGCCGTGTCCGAAATGACCCGCCCTATAAACCTGTCCCACTAGTTAACCCCTTTAGTGAACCCCTTAAAAAAAAAACAAAGCAAAAAACAATGCTTTATCATCATACCGCCGAACAAAAAGTGAAATAACACGCGATCAAAAAGACGGATATAAATAAACATGGTACCGCTGAAAACGTCATCTTGTCCCGCAAAAAACAAACCGCCATACAGCTTCATCAATAAAAAATAAAAAAGTTATAGCTCGCAGAATAAAGAGATGCAAAAATAATTATTTTTTATATAAAATTGTTTTTATTGTATAAAAGCGCCAAAACATTAAAAAATGATATAAATGAGGTATCGCCGTAATCGCACTAACCCAAAGAATAAAACTGCTTTATCAAATTTATAAGCGCCCCCCCAAAAGAAATTCATGAATTGCTGATTTTTGTTCATTTTAACCTCCCAAAAATCGAAATAAAAAGCGATCAAAAAATGTCACGTGCCCAAAAATTGTACCAATAAAAACGTCAACTTGTAACACAAAAAATAAGATCTCACATGACTCTGTGGGTCGAAATATGCAAAAATTATAGCTCTCAAAATGTGGTGATGCAAAAACTATTTTTTGCAATAAAAAGCGTTTTTAGCGTGGCAGCTGCCAAACATAAAATCCCGCTATAAATAGTAAATCAACCCCGCTTTATCACCCCCTTAGTTAGGGAAAAATAATAAAATTTAAAAAATGTATTTATTTCCATTTTCCCATTAGGGTTAGGGTTAGGGTTGCGGCTAAATTAAGGGTTAGGGTTGGGGCTAAAGTTAGGATTAGGGTTAGGGTTGGGATTAGGGTAAGGGGTGTGATAGGGTTAGGTTTGTGGTTAGGGTTATGGTTAGGGTTGGGACTAGGGTTAGGGGTGTATTGGGGTTAGGGTTGCAGTTAAAATTGAGGGGTTTCCACTGTTTAGGCACATCAGGGGCTCTCCAAATGTGACATGGCATCTGATCTCAATTCCAGCCAACTCTGCGCTAAAAAAGTCAAACGGTGCTCCTTCCATTCTGAGCTCTGCCATGCGCCCAAACAGTAGTTTACCCCCACATATGGGTTATCAGCGTACTCAGGACAAATTGCACAATAGCTTTTGGGGGGTCTTATTACCCTTGAGAAAATAAAAATTGGGGTGAAAAGATCATTTTTGTGGAAAAAATATGATTTTTTAATTTTACAGATCTACGTTATAAACTTGTGTCAAGCACTTGGGGGTTCAAATTGCTCACCACAGATCTAGATAAGTTCCTTAG
Organism: Oophaga sylvatica; assembly: GCA_033576555.1. NCBI lineage: Eukaryota > Metazoa > Chordata > Amphibia > Anura > Dendrobatidae > Oophaga > Oophaga sylvatica. The sequence continues at coordinate 298,542,533 of JARQOD010000002.1, forward strand.
GGGGTCTAGTTTCCCAAATGGGGTCACTTGTGGGGGTTTCCACTGTTTAGACACATCAGGGGCTCTCCAAATGCAACATGGCGTCCAATCTGAATTCCAGCCAATTTTGGTTGGAAAAAGTCAAATGGCGCTCCTTCCATTCCGAGCTCTGCCATGCACCAAAACAGTGGTCCCCCCCACATATGGGGTATCAGCGTACTCAGGACAAATTGGACAACAACTTTTGTGGTCCAATTTCTCCTGTTACCCTTGGGAAAATAAAAAATTGGTGACTAATAGATAATTTTTGTGGGAAAAAAATAGGATTTTTTATTTTCATGCCCGGGCATTATAAACTTGTGTGAAGCACTTGGGGGATCAAAGTGCTCACCACAGATCTAGATAAGTTCCTTAGGGGGTCTAGTTTCCAAAATGGGGTCACTTGTGGGTGGTTTCCACTGTTTAGGCACATCTGGGGTACTTCAAACGGAACATGACACCCATCAACTTCTGCATTCCAAAACGTTATTACTTCCTTTCCAAGACCTGCCGTGCGCCCAAAATGTTTTTCTCCCCCACATATGGGGTATCAACGTACTCAGGACAAATTGGACAACAACTTTTGGGGTCCAATTTCCTAGGGAAAATCAAAAATTTGGGACTAAAAAATCATTTTTGTGGAAAATTGTTTTTTTCACACCCAGGCATTATAAACTTTTGTGAAACACTTGGGGTTTCCACTGTTTAGGCACATCAGTGGCTCTCCAAACGCGACATGGCGTCCAATCTCAATTCCAGCCAATTTTGGTTTGAAAAAGTCAAACGGCGCTCCTTCCCTTATGAGCTCTGCCGTGTGCCCAAACAGTGGTTTTCCCCCACATATGGGGTATTGGCATGCTCAGGAGAAATTGCACAACAACTTTATCTGTTCATTTTCTCCTTTTACCCTTGTGAAAATTAAATGTTCATTTTTTCCTTCAACGTTGCTTCAGCTTCTGTGAAGCACCTGAAGGGTTAATAAACTTCTTGAATGTGGTTTTGAGTACCTTGAGGGGTGCAGTTTTTAGAATGGTGTCAATTTTGGGTATTTTCTGCAATATAGACCCCTCAAAGTGACTTCAAATGTGAGGTGGTCCCTAAAAAAAATGGCTTTGTAAATTTTGTTGTAAAAATGAGAAATCGCTGGTCAACTTTTAACCCTTATAATTTCCTAACAAAAAAAAATTTTGGTTCCAAAATTGTGCTGATGTAAAGTAGACATGTGGAATTGTTATTTACTAACTATTTTGTGTGACATATTTCTCTGTTTTATGGGAATAAAAATTCAAAGTTTGAAAATTGTAAAATTTTCTAAATTTCGCCATATTTGCGCTTTTTTCAAAAATAAACGCAAGTTATATTGAAGAAATTTTACCATTTACGTGAAGTACAATATGTCACGAGAAAACAATCTCAGAATCGCTAAGAACCTTTCAAGCATTCCAGAGTTATAACCTCATAAATAGGCAGTGGTCAGAATTGTAAAAATTGGCCCGGTCATTAACGTGCAAACCACCCTTGGGGGTAAAGGGGTTAATGTTAACGACTAAATAAAGTATAGCAAAGATCCAGTTAATATATAAATAATCATTAATTTCTAAGTTTATTCAAAAATAATTAAAAATGACTTACCGAAATTGTAGTATGTTGAAGAAATTGGATCACTTACAGAAAAGAGAAACACATATAGTGATACTATTCATAAACTGTTATATGAAATCAAAGGGAATCTGTCAGTAGGATCAACACTCCGTTGAACGTAGACTAAAATGGTACTTTGATATTTGCGAAGTAATGTCTTATGCCGGAGAAATCAACATTTTTCTTAATATGTAAATGAGCTTTTAAGATCTATGGGCTGCACATAAATCTCCCTGAGAATCTGTTTCCAGAGCTTATTGTTAGAGATGAGCGAACCCGTGATGTTTGGGTTCACTGGGTTCAACGAACATAGAGTAAAAAGTTTGGTTCAGGTCCGAATTTGAACTCAGTGCTTTAAAATGGCTGTAAAATGGTATTAGTCAAGACTAGGGGTGGCAAAAAGAATCTAAATGGGGGTAAGAGCAGGACAATTGTCCTGTTAACAAATGTGGATAGTAAAATTACTTAAAGGGGTTCTGTCACCATAGCAGTCATGGTAAAATAGGAAGTAAATTAACAACATAAACATTTTAACAGTGCCCTCAAAGAGACTGAGGTTTGCTATTTGTTGACATACCTCCCAACTTTTGAAGAAGGGAAAGAGGGACAAAGGCTGCAAATTTTGTGGCAAATGTTAGGCCACGCCCCTGACCACAACCATTTCACAGCTAGTCACACTCTATCCACACCCCAATCGCACCCATTTAGCGCTGCTGATCACACTGACTGGTACTGAGGACACAGTGGCTGGTACTGAGGAAAAGAAAGAAAGAACAGAGAGAAAGAAAAAGAATGAAAGAAAGAAAGGAAAGAGAAAGAAAGAACAGAGAGAGAGAGAAAGAACAGAGAGAGAAAGAAAGAGGGGAGAGAAATAACAGAGAGAGAAAGAAAGAACAGAGAGAAAGGAAGAACAGAGAGAGAGAGGAAAGAAAGAACAGAAAGCTAAAGAAAGAACAGAGAGAGAAAGGGGAAAGAAGGGACAGAGAGAAAGAAAGAGGGGAATGAAAGAAAGAACAGAAAGAGAGAAAGAAAGAGGGGAAAGAAAGAAAGAACAGAGAGAGAAAGAAAAACGGAAAAGAAAGAACAGAGAGAGAAAGAAAGCACAGAGAGAAAGAAATAACACAGAGAGAGAGAAAGGAAGATCAGATAGAAAGAAAGAGGGGAAAGAAAAAGAACAGAGAGTGAAAGAAAGAAAAGAGAGAGAGAAAGAAAGAAAGAGGGGAAAGAAAAAGCAGAGAGAGAAAGAAAGAGGGGAAGAAAGAACAGAGAGAAAGACAGCGAAAGAAAGAACAGAGAGAGAAAGAAAGTGGGGAAAGAAAGAACAGAGAGAGAAAGAAAGAGGGGAAAGAAAAAGAACAGAGAGAGAGAGAAAGAAAGAGGAGAAAGAAAGAAGCGAGAAAGAAAGAAAGAAAGAGCAGAAAGAAAAAACAGAGAGAGAAAGAAAGAAAGAGGGGAAAGAAAGAACAGAGAGAAAGAAAGAGGTGAAAGAAAGAACAGAGAGAGAAAGAAAGAACAGAAAGAGGGAACGAAAGAGGGGAAATAAAGAAAGAACAGAGAGAGAAAGACAGAGGGGAAAGAAAGAAGGAACAGAGAGAGAAAGAAAGAAGGGAAAGAAAGAAAGAACAGAGAGAGAGAAAGGAAGAACAGAGAGAAAGAAAGAGGGGAAAGAAAAAGAACAGAGAGAGAGAAAGAAAGAGGAGAAAGAAAGAAAGAAGAGAGAGAGAAAGAAAGAGGGAAATAAAGAACAGAGAGAGAAAGAAGGAAAAAAAGAAAGGGGAAAGAAAGAAAGAACAGAGAGAGAAAGAAAGAGGGGAAAGAAAGAACAGAGAGAGAAAGAAAGAAAGAACAGAGAGGGAAAGAAAGAGGGGAAATAAAGAAAGAACAGAGAGAGAAAGAAAGAAATAACAGAGAGAGAGAAAAAAGAGAGAAAGAAAGAACAGAGAGAGAAAGAAAGAACAGAGAGAGAGAAAGAAAGAGGGGAAAGAAAGAAAGATTAGAGAGGGAAAGAAAGAACTGAGAGAGAGAGAAAGAAACAGAGAGAGAAAGAAAGAAAAATTCTACAAAGATACTATAGCAGCCCAGCACCCATTGTAATTTCCACTTGAGCCTCCCGGTGCAGGACATATCATGATCCGCTCACATGGCCGGCATCCCCGATTCCAAGCCGATCCCATTGTCCACGCTGTCAGAGGAGGACACAGTAATGGATCTGAAGCATTCCCTGAAGTGCCTCCATGGTTCCGTCACAATCTCCTCCCGAAATTACCTCCGGTCAGCTTCCAGCATGTCACTTCCAATGGAATGTCACGTGCGAGTTTTAAAGTGCTCCTCGGGGCACCGCGTCTACTCCTGTGTCCCCTTGAAAAGTAAGCTCCCGGCCGTGACAGCGGGGCAGACTCTCAAAATTGGGACTGTCCTGCTGGATCGGGGATGGTTGGGAGGTATGAATGGTCCCCACCATTCATTGACCTCATACGCGCACAGCTCCGCACACCTCATATACACACGGTTCTGCTTTGTATGCCTCGTAGACACACGGCTCCGCTACGTACACCTTGCACACACATGACTCCACTCAGTACACACATGGCTCCACTCCGTAAACCTCATACACATGCAGCTCTGCTCCGTACACCTTGTACACACGTGGCTCCACTCTGTAAACCTTGTACACATGTGGCTCTGCTCCATACACCTCATACTCATGCGGCTCCGCTCCATACACTTTGTACTCATGCGGCTCCTCTCTGTACACCTCATACACACATGGCTCCTCTTCATATGCCTATTACACACACGGCTCTGCTCCGTACCCCAAGTACACACACGGCTTTGCTCCGTACACCAAGTACACACACGGCTCCGCTCCATACACCTTGTACACACGCGGCTCCGCTCCGCACACCTCGTACACACACGACTCTGCTAAATACACCTCATAGACACACGGCTCTGCTACATCCACCCTGTAAACCCCTCCTGACCCTACACATAAACTTCCCCTCATCCAGCACCTTGAGAACCAGCACAGTAGAGTCCTGCATACACTGAGGCCTCTGATCATGTGACCCTTGACTCCTCCCCTCCTAAGACCTCATCACAGGTCTTGTGAACACAGAACAGCCATATATGAGCAACCCGAGCAGATGAAGGAGAGGAGCAACTTCAGCTTCAGGACCTGTGATGATGTCACGGTCATGTGACCAGTCACGTGAGCTGGTGAGGGCTTCTGTGTGCTGAGCATAGAGAGAATTGTATGGCGATGGGTACACAGCCCTTTCTGAAATGACAGGTGGGTGTGGCGGCTGATTCGCAGTGCAGGAAAACTGCAATCTCGTCCGGAACAGCGGGACAGAGTGTCAAACTCGGGACTGTCCCGCTGGATCCTGGATGGTTGGGAGCCCTGTTTGTTCAGTTAAAAATTTCACCCACAGAGCATGGAGCAGAGTACCCCATCAGAAGCAGCTTACAAATTTCTTCAGAGCATGGGGCACAGTACACCTACATTAGCAGCTTACAAATTTCACCCACAGTACATAGGGCACAGTTCCCCTACATTAGAAGCTTACAAATTTCACCCTTAGAGGTTTTATCTTCAGTAGCGTACAGTTGAGCAGCAACAGATAAAAAGCTTGTAGTTTGATTCTGTATACAGATAGTGGTCCGCCGCGAGGCTTGCTACCGCGAGTCCCAGACACTTTACCTTGGGACGCCTCTCCAATGCTGTTGCCTTAGGGTCCCAGTGGCCTGAAGTGTTTCCTTTGAAAAAATTATTGTTCAAAGCAGGCAACCATGCATGAATACTTTAGCTAGGGATAACGGAGTGGTACTTCATTTCTATTTTTTTTGTTTGTTCGATCTAGGGCCATGATTAAGAGGGGACCCGGTGGCACACAAAGTGAAGAAACTGGAGACACTCTCAGCCATCCATTCTCAAACCACCCACAGGCGGGATTGCAGAGTACACATGTGTAACAGAGAATCAGGTTTCTATTCCAAAGAGGCAACCTGATAAACGTGTACCGCATCCAAGGAAGGCAGCTGCCAAGCAAATTAACCGCTTGTCAGCTGAGTCAGTAGCTGATATTGCGAGACAAAATAGTCATCCATGACAATTTAGAGCCTCTGCAACTGGAATGAGTAGTTAAATCGTTTAATGAGCTTTAGACCCGGCCTCAAATGTACAGAAATATAATTTTTTAGGTACACTACTCGTACAGACACAGGTGTAGAGTACACAGAGGCTTTTGGAAACAGTACCCCAACAGAAGATAATATCAAATTTCACACACAGAGCATGTTTCCAAATTTATTCCACAGAAGCTGCTAACAAATTTCACCCACAGAGCTTGTGGCACAGCACGCCCACAGCTTCAAAATGTCTGCTCCAGTACTACAATTGCCACAGATGAAAAGCTTGTAGTATGTTCTTGGATCGAGCTGGCGGTTCGCAGCGAGGCTTGCTACCGGCAGTCCAGTTAAAATTTCACACACAGATCATGTTTCCACATTTATCCCACAGAAGCTGATAACAAATTTCACATCTAGACAAAGGCCCATAGTACCCCAACAGGCAGGGTTGCAGAGTACACACAGCTGTTTAAAGGCACATTGCAGGGCCGGCTCCAGGTTTTTATGGGCCCCGGGCGAAAGAGCCTCAGTGGGCCCCTTTAACACAGACCACGATTCATGATGCACAGATACAGCAGAGAAATATAGGTGCAGTACAGTGCCAAACACTTCACTTCTTCCATTACATGAGTGATATCTATTGTAAATTGTACAATAGCTCAAAAACCGCCAAATCCTCACAGCGCACAGAACAGACTGGACAGTACAGTCCTCCATACAATATTATGGGCACCACAGTCTCCCCCTCGTCACCCATATAATACCCCATGCAGGATGTCACCCCCCATATAATGCTCCATACAGAATACTGGACCCAAAATAATGCTCCATACAGAATACTGGACCCAATATAATGCTCCATACAGGATACTGGTCCCCATATAATGCTCCATACAAAATATGGAGCTCTCCTCTGCGCTGTACTGCGTTCTGCACTGTTACGGCTCAGGAAAGGGCGCTGTGGAAAGACTCCCCATTATCATCATGATTGTCTCCGCATCATCATCATTGCCTCCTTATCATCATCATTGCCTCCCCATCATCATCATGGCCTCCCCATTATCATCAATGCCTGCCCATCATCATCATCTCCTCCCCATCATCATCTTCTCCCCATCATCAATGCCTGCCCATTATCATCAATGCCTGCCCATTATCATCATCTTCTCCCCATCATCATCAATGCCTCCCCATTATCAGCAATGCCTGCCCATCATCATCTCCTCCCCATCATCATCAATGCCTGCCCATCATCATCTTCTCCCCATCATCAATGCCTGCCCATTATCATCAATGCCTGCCCATTATCATCATCTTCTCCCCATCATCATCAATGCCTCCCCATTATCAGCAATGCCTGCCCATCATCATCTTCTCCCCATCATCAATGCCTGCCCATTATCATCAATGCCTGCCCATTATCATCATCTTCTCCCCATCATCATCATCAATGCCTCCCCATTATCAGCAATGCCTGCCCATCATCACACACAGACAGCGCACAAGCACTCTCTCACATACATACACACACACATACACACACACACACACATACATACACACACAAAGCACCGCACTACATACACACAGACACACACAGAGACACACACACACACGTCTTACCTGTCCGGCGTCCCCGCGCTCTCTGCCACAGCCGGCCGCTGAATGATGACGTCATTCAGCGGCGCTGCTGTGAGAGGAAGCGCCGGCGCCCCCTGGAGCCCGGAGCTGCGGCAGCGGAGGCACAGGAGAGGTAAGTATTGTGCCAGCTGATGCCGGGGCCCTGAGCAAGCGGGGGGGGCCCAGTGGCGGCGCTGACACCGCTCTCCTCCGCTAACGGGCGCGGGGGCGCCAGACTGCGAGTGGGCCCCCCCTCCGGCTCAGGGCCCCGGCACTTGCCCGGGTGTGCCGGGTGCTGACGCCGGCCCTGGCACATTGCTCCCACAGATATGAGTTAAAGAATACACACAGCTGCTTTTGGCAAAGTAACTCCATAGATATGGGTTAAAAAATACACACAGCGGCTTTTGGCACAGTAAAATCAGACATGGTTGCATAAGAATAGAAAAATGTTTACACACACATCACTCCCACCGACACAGTTGAAGATTATTAAAACTTTTGGTTACGCAAGGAGTATTTTTGTAAAAATATGCACATGCAAAACCTAACACTGTCCCTCACTACAGCTGCGTCCTGTCCCTAAAAAATAGGAATCTTTAACCAGGAAGAACAGGTCCAAGTGGAGGAGGACATGGCATTATAGGTGGAAGAGGCAGGGCAGCATGGTGGCTCAGTGGTTAGCATTGCAGCTTTGCAGCACTGCAGTCCTGGGTTTAAATCCAACCAAGAACAGCATCTGTAAGGAGTTTGTATCTTCTCCCCGTGTTTCATCTGGTTTCTTCCCACACTCCAAAGGCATACTGATAGGAAAATTAGATTGTGAGCCCCAATGGGGACAGTGCTGATAATGTCTGCAAAGTGCGGTATAAATAAGGGTGCTATATAACTGAGTAAATAAAATAAAGGAAGGAGTAATCCAGCACCGTTTCTCTGTATTTTTTTTCATGTTTTTTTTTTATTTGTTTGTATTTTTTTTTAAATGTAACACATTTAAAACAACCTGCATTTTTTCAAAACAAAAGTAGCTATCTATAACCACGAGGCGTAAGTCCAAGTGGAAGACGATATGGACATGTCGGTATGGGTTATAGAGACAAGGGAGGACTAATTCAACATGGGTCTTTTGTATTTTTTTTCATGTTTTTTTTTTATTTAACTCACTTAAAACAATCTACAATTTACAAAACTAAAACTAGCTATCTAGAATCACGAGGTGTTTTTCCAAGTGGAGGAAGAGGTGAACGTGTCGGTATGGGTTAAAGAGGCAGGTGCTCGGTCACAATGATGGTAGTGATGCTGTCATATCCTCTCTTTGCGGGGAGGGAGGTGGCTCTGTTGATCATAAGCAGGAGGAAGAGGCCGAGAATGCAGAAGAAGAGGGAGCAGGATGAGGCTTAGATCTGTCATGCTTTTTAAGGTGTGTATCCACTGCACCTCATGCTTGGAATTCAGATGCCTTGTCATACAGGTGGTGCTCAGGTTCAGAACATTTATGCCTCCCTTCAGGGTCTGAAGGCACAGAGTGCAAACCACCTGTCGCATGATGGCAACACATTTCCTGAAGAAGTGCCACAACAGGGGTCTTTGGTGTGTTCATTTCAGCGCCACAGTGGGCAGTAGCAGCCAACATACTGGCTAGGGGCTGCCCAATGTGCTTTTGCACCCTGCTTCCTCTTTTGCTGTGCTGCTATGACAGCGTGGCCACCTCCTCTTTCTCCGAACTGCGCATGTCACTAGGAAGGCCTCCGCACCATGTGGGGTCTAGGACCTCATCATCTCTGCATCATCTTCCACTGACTCCTCGACCCTGCCCTCCTTGCCAGTCTGCACACTGTTATCAAAACTCAGTTATCAACTGCAAAAAGAAGCTGCAGTTGGTAACCGAGTTTTCACAAGAAAAAAAAAAAGAAAAAAGGTAGCACACTGTAGCGCTATAGCTTGCAAACACGAAATATGAAAAATGAATTGCATCACTGCCTTAGAAATATGAAAAATTGAGAAGTCTTAGCACATAAGATGGCCAAATTATGTGTACCTGATAGCCACGTTAAGGCTCTTCTCGTATATCAGGTCCTAACTAATGCCAATCCTCGCTTAGAAAAGTCTGTCTGCATGGGAACATATGAATCCTCTCTTCAGACTGTTGGTCACAGGCTTTTTAATTACACCAGGTTCATTACCCCTTCACAGAGATGTAGATTTTAGGACCTGATATACGAGAAGAGCCTTAACGTGGCTATCAGGTACACATAATTTGGCCATCTTATGCGCTAAGACTTCTCAATTTTTCAAAGTGTGCTACCTTTTTTCTTGTGTGTGCATGAGTTGGTGACTCTAGGTTTAGCACCTGTTCACACTGGATCTATGTTTGGATGTGCCGGTCAGTTTTTTGATATGTATTCATTTACCTTCTACCTGAGCACTCCACCTGTTGGTCACATGCTTTTTAATTACACCAGGTTCATTACCCCTCCACAGAGATGTAGATTTTAGTCTGAAGAGAGGATTCATATGTTCCCAACATTTTTTAGAATTACATTTAAAAACTACAGTTTCTTGAAAACACTACAACATAAAGTTTGATTCTTATTTTTATTTTTAAATCTAACAGGTTTTTTAATTTACTAGGGCCACCAAATTTTTCAAAGTTTTCCCCCTACTATATGTAATCCCTGGTTTATCAGGGAGATGTTTTCCCAAAGCAGTGTCACGCTTCAAAATATACCAATATTTTGAGAGTATAGTTCTTATAACTTTATTTCCCCTATTGAATGTAGTCACAAAGTTCAATTCCAGCGGTCATCACTTTTTTCTTTACCATTGGTCAAATTATCCCCTTTCTTATTTTTCTTCCTAAACATTCATCCTGTGTCTTTATTTTGTTGTCCCTATATGCACCATTTATCAGATTTTTTGGGTATCTTTTTTCCTTAAATTTTCTTTTTAGGATTTTGGACTGAGCCACATAATCAGATTCTCTCGTACAATTCATTCTTATACGAAAAAATTGACTGTGAGGTGTTAGGGGTCAAGTTCCCACTTCTGCATAGGGGGAATCTTGAGCTATTCTCGCTGTGGTCCCCCATCCATCTCCAGCCACAGTGGAGCCTGCTCAGCGGAGACGTCGGTCCCAGCGTCTTGCTCAGTCTGGTACTGTGCAAAGGCTTTCTGCTACTTCTCCAGGTTCCACTATTGTAGCCAGTTCTGGTTTGCGGCGAGCAGACAGCTTTGGGACTAAGTCCTGCATTTCCCCTTCTGAGCATGCCCAGGGCAAGGTCTTCCATTGGAGACCAAGGGTCACATGCTCAGGTACTGCAGCAACTCCTATTGGTCCGCCAGGAAGGTCCTGAAAGTGCTTGTGTTCTGGAACAGTTTCTCATTGGTCCTTTTCTGGAAGGTCTTGTAGTTGCTGCTATAAAAGGGTTGCATGGCCGCACGGCCATGCGCTAGTATCAATTGTGTTATGTGCCTTGCGCCAGTGTGATCATGCATGCATGTAGTTAGGGCTCGGCTGAAATAAGCCCCTAGAATACCGGCACCTCCGGTGAGGAGTTTTGTATGCACGTGTTCAGGGCTTGGCTGAAATAGCCTCTAGAATACCGGCTACTCCGGTGAGGAGTTGCTTGTTTGCATTGCTGACTGCATGACCACAGACTGCTATCCGCACAGCAGTTATCTGTGTACCCCTGTGGTGTTAAAAGGGCACAGTCTCTATCTCTACGTCTCTATGTCAGCGACTCTGGTGTAACAGAGTTCGCTCATACTACCATATAGTGCCACAGCGTCTATGTCTGCGACTCTGTGAAGTAACAGAGCTCGCTTATACCGCCATATCCTGTCATCTTACTAGCAGCAGGCTCTGCCTGTACGGTGGACCCCGTGCTGCGAACGCACCCATTATTTATATTTAGTTGGTGCGTTCCGCCAGCCGTAACAGTGGGGTATATTGACCTTCCACTTCTTGTAATGTGCACTATTAAAATTTAAATAGCCATTTGAATCCACTTTTTTGAAATGGGTTTTTGTGATAATTTTTTTTCCCACTATGGCTGATCTCCAAATCAAGAAACACTATTTTTACTTTGTTAATTTGTGATGTGAAGGTGATCCCCAGGTGTTATTATTAAGCTCATTTCTTAATTGTGCCGCTTCCTCCTCTGTCCCCTTCCAAATGATAATCAGATCATCTATGAAGTGCCTATAAAGCCTTGTTTTGTCATGAAAAATAGGCTTAGAGAAAAATGATGAGTACTCGAATCGCCTCATGAATAAATTTGCGAACTTGGCGCGACCCAAGTCCCCATCGCAGTGCCGAGCAACTGTAAATACAGTACTCCCTCAAAAGTAAACACGTGTTCAAAAATAAATTTCAGACCCCTTAACAAAAAATCCCTTTGTTCGGGAAGCATCTCTGTCCTTGTTAAATAAAAACCCACTGCATTTACCCCATTTCATGATCTATGTTGGAATATAATGAATTTACATCCAATGAGATAAAAAAATACCGTATATACTCACGTATAAGCTGACCCGTGTATAAGCCGACCCCCTAATTTTGCCACAAAAAACTGGGAAAACTTATTGACTCGCGTATAAGCCTAGGGTGAAAAATGTTTATGCCCCCATATGATGCTCCACAAATTAGGCCCCCATAAACTGCACAGATTATTCCCCGTATGATCCAGATTATGCCCCATATGCTGCACAGATTATGCCCCCTATGCTGCACAGATTATGCCCATATGCTCCAGATTATGCCCCCATATGCTCCAGATTATGCCCAATATGCTCCAGAGATTATGCCCCCATATGCTCCACAGATTATGCCCCATATGCTCCAGATTATGCCCCATATGCTCCAGATTATACCCCATATGTTCCACAGATTATGCCTCCATATGCTCCAGATTATGCCCCCATATGTTCCAGATTATGCCCCCATATGCTCCAGATTATACCCCATATGTTCCACAGATTATGCCTCCATATGCTCCAGATTATGCCCCCATATGTTCCACAGATTATGCCCCATATGCTGCACAGATTATGCCCCATATGCTCCAGATTATGCCCCATATGCTCCAGATTATGCCCCATGTACTCCAGATTATACCCCCATATGTTCCACAGATTATGCCCCCATATGCTGCACAGATTATGCCCCCATATGCTCCAGATTATGCCCCCATATGTTCCACAGATTATGCCCCATATGCTGCATAGATTTTTCCCCCATATTCTCCAGATTATGCCCCCATATGCTCCAGATTATGCCCCCATATGTTCCACAGATTATGCCCCCCATATGCTGCACAGATTATTCCCCCGTATGATCCACAGATTATGCCCCATAGTATACGTCCCTTATGCTACTGTTGCAAAAAAAAAAAAAAAAAATGACATACTCACCTCTCGTCGCTGGGGGCCAGGTGCCGGTGTCCTGAGCAGGCGGTGACACTGGTGCGCTATGGGGGACAGGTGCCGGTGTCACCGCTCGCTCAGGACCCCGGCACCTGAGATATTTACCTGTCCTCTCTCCACAGCTGCGCTGCTCCCTCTTCCGGGTCCTCGGCAGTGAATGATCAGGCAGGGGGCGCGACGCGCACTAACGACGTCCTCACGCCCTCTGCCTGAACATTCACAGCCAGAAGAGTCGGACGAGGGAGCAGCGTGCTGCGGTGGAGAGAGGACAGGTAAATATCGCTATACTCACCCCTCCGCCGGCGCGTCTCTGCAGCCTCTCCTCTTCTCCCGGCGGTCTCTGCAGCTCTTCAGTCCTACAAAGGTCACGTGGTACCGCTCATTAAAGTCATGAATATGTGCATATTCATGACTTTAATGAGCGGTACCACGTGACCGCTGCAGGAAGGAGCCGGAGATCGTGGGAGAAGCAGGAGGGCTGCAAAGACGCGCCGGCAGAGGGGTGAGTATGATCCGACACCCCCGCTCCCCCTCCCCCGCCGACCCCCGTATATGACTCGGTATAAGCCTAGAGGGGGACTTTCAGCCCTAAAAAATGGGCTGAAAATCTCGACTTATACACGAGTATATACGGTAATTGTCCTCCCATTCAATATTCCTCAATTCTTCAATTAATTGTGTGGAATCTCTCAAATAAGAAGGGAGAGACTTTACTAGAACTTGTAGAAACAAGTCAATGTAATGAGAAAGATGACAAGTCAAGGACCCTATTCCTGATATAATAAGTCTGCCAGGTGGTTTTTTGGGGTCCTTATGCAATTTCGGCAGATGATAAAATAACGCCATATTTGGCGCAAGGTTTTGTTAAAAACCTTTTTTCTGTTTTATTAAGAATATTCCTCTCATAGGCTTCATTGATCATACGGAGCATGCGCACTACTTCTTTTCGGCCTTGCCTGCAGTTGGGCAAAGCATGATGTGCACACGCGAGATACCATTTCAATGTGCAAGCGCGAGATACCATTTCAATCCGCACGTGCGAGATCTGTATGCTATCTGCGATATTCACGGCAAATATTGCATACAGCAGCCAAGGAGGGGCGGAGTGAGGGGACAGAGACAATGCCCATCAGACCGGACCGAACTGATTAACCTACAGCGAGGGAGAAATAAAAAAGGTTTTTATGGGTGATACATGTGGAGTCAGGGGGTTTCACAAGTAGTTGGGAAATGCATAGCTGACACTCAATTGACTGATATTTTTAGCTGATAGGTGAAAAATGTGGTGACAGGTTCCCTTTAAAACACTGCAATATTTTTATGTTTTCATCAGCCATAAATAAATACCAATTTTTTTTTTACTGTGTCGTAATAATGATACTTTATCTTCCTTCCCTTGATTACAGTGCTCCAATACTTATATGATTTGAAAAACTGACAAGCAAAGAAAGCTGATGCCACTTTAAATTTAAACAAATCCTTTATTCTACTGTAGGGGGAGCCAGGGCCATACTCGTGGCTGACAACGGTTGCTCAATCACGGCCTGGTCTCCCACCACATGCATACAATGTCTCCTTTGATCTGTACCTTTCATCCTGCTCTCGGTTTCCTCCGTTTCCTGTCTGAGCTGCTGGGACGGCCTTCTGGTGATTTCAAACAAAGAGAGACAAAGTCCAGTTCCAACTTAACAAAAACGAGTTTACTTGGTTCCATTCTCAGTCACAGTTGCATCACAGGGATCCTTTCTTGCCCACTGTTCTGCCTGGGCCCCCAGGCCCATATGACCTATTTGGGCTCCCTGGCCCTACTACTTAATATTCAGGAAATCTTACAGCTTACCTACAGTTGGCCCCTCCTACACTACCTATTTTCAATACTAAGGTGTCATGTGCCCTGCATCTAGTGGTCTATCTAAGGTACAACACTTTCCTGTTGTGAGCACTCTGGATCTGACTTCGGAGTTTGGGCTCCCTCTGGTGGCTGCTGATAGTAATGAAGCTGCCTTGGCTAACAGAAGTCCTTCACCTGGGGGCGATGAGTGGCAATCAGGTGGGACTGACTGTGGAGATATAAGTGAGCTACCTTCCCATGATCCTCGCCGGTGATTTGTTCTTCCTGGTCCCATTTGGAAATCAGCTTGCTTCCTGCCTTGTCCTGCAACTTTCAGTTATTTGCTGTTTGCTTCTGTGGCTTTTGTTTTTCCTTTTGTTTTTCTGCCCTTCTGAGTGAGGTCATCCAGGTTCCGCGGCTGGGCCAGTGCTGGTCTCTGTTTCTCATTTACCACTGTTTATTTGTTCAGTCCCTGTTATTTCAGTATCTGCTGGTTGGCTACCAGTTCACTCCAGAGTTCTGATCTAGCGGGGGAGAGATCGTGTGGTCTCAGTATTTTTGGAAATCAGACTGTTGGAATTTTTCTTAGGGTTTTGCCGGATTGCAGACAGTATTCTTTCCTGTCCTATTCTATCTAGATAGTTTTGGGCCCCAACTTTTGCTTTCTCTATTTTTTGCCTGCGTTTGTATTTCATCTTGTCTCACCACCAATACATGTGTGGGGGCTACCTATTCCTTTGGGGCGCTATTCCGGGGCAGTTAGCTTTCCCCTTTCTCTCTTTAGGCTTAGTTAACTCTCCGGCTGTGTCGAGGCGTCTAGGTCATCGTAGGTACGTCCCACCGCTACATCTAGTTGTGCGGTCAGTTTAGGGGTCTGCAATCCGCTAGTTACCAACCTCTCTGGGTGTCTGGTTGCCTTTGCTGTTTTTGCTACTGTCCTCCTCGCCTACCAAATCATAACACTTTCCCTACACATCTATTGGCATATAATACACTATACAGTATTACAAAATATACATATAGCAGCAATGAAGTGTAAAACATTATATATAGAGTAAAACATTAACCATTAGTTTACCGGGATGTGTTTGAGGGGGAACAAGACAGTCTTTGCAACCCCTTACACTCCCCCATCCTATAACATTGGACGTCCCTGACCATTCCATGTTTAAAACTTTAATAGTTACAAGATAATACTCCACGCAGGGAGGTGAATGAAGTAAAACGGTCATTAGCTCAATGTGAGCAAAGTCCTTTAGGGTTAGAGTCCATTTTCTTTCAACAGGTGCCTGGTACCCAGTACTCAAGGTTACACCTTTAATCCAAGTGAGGCCTGGTCCCATCCACCTACGGGATCTGAGCATATAAATGTTCCATCAACTTGACCTGTCCGTCATGTCCTCAGTCTTTAGCACCTGGGGGAGGCTTCCCCTCTCCTTTATGCAGAGTATGGTCCCTTTTACCGTGTGTGCGCTGCCTGCATCTGAAGCAGTCTGTTGCCACAGCCGCACACGGTCTGTTCTTCAGTCCAAGGACCTGTAACTCCGCAAGGGCAAAGTCCTGCCATCCAGCAGGAGGGGAGCAACAGGTGCAACAAAACTTAGGACTATATACAGTACAGACCAAAAGTTTGGACACACCTTCTCATTCAACGATTTTTCTGTATTTTCATGACTGTGAAAACTGTAGAATCACACTGAAGGCATCAAAACTATGAATTAACACATGTGGAATTATACATTACACTTTACAAAAAAGTGTGAAACAACTGAAAATATGTCTTATATTGTAGGTTCTTCAAAGTAGCCACCTTTTGCTTTGATTACTGCTTTGCACGCAGATATGGTGAATGGATGGACTCTGCATACCTGGTTCCCACCGTCAAGCATGGAGGTGGTGGTGTGATGGTGTGGGGGTGCTTTGCTGGTGACACTGTTGGGGATTTATTAAAAATTGAAGGCATACTGAACCAGCATGGCTACCACAGCATCTTGCAGCAGCATGCTATTCCATCCTTTTTGCGTTTAGTTGGACCATCATTTATTTTTCAACAGGGCAATGACCCCAAACACACCTCCAGGCTGTGTAAGGGCTATTTGACCAAGAAGGAGAGTGTTGGGGTTCTATGCCAGATGACCTGGCCCCCACAGTCACCAGACCTGAACCCAATCGAGATGGTTTGAGGTGAGCTGGACCGCTCACCGCTTCAATTTTGAATAATCCCCAACAGTGTCACCAGCAAAGCACACTCACACCATTAAACCACCTCCTCCATGCTTCACGGTGGGAACTAGGCATGTAGAGTCCATCTGTTCACCTTTTCTGTGTGCAAAACAGTAATCAAAGCAAACGGTGGCTACTTTGAAGAACCTAGAATATAAGACATATTTTCAGTTGTTTCACACTTTTTTGTAAAGTGTAATGTATAATTCCACATGTGTTAATTCATAGTTTTGATGCCTTCAGTGTGATTCTACAATTTTCATAGTCATGAAAATACAGAAGACTCTTTGAATGAGAAGGTGTGTCCAAACTTTTGGTCTATACTGTATATAATTAAAAAAAACAATGTTCTTCTGTGTCCCATGCCGGCCACACTGCACCAGACTTTGGGGGTGCTCCAGGGCTCCTTTTGCCCATAGGGACGCGGAACAGTCCTGTTTTGCTTAGTGTAACAAGCACTATATAGCTGTAAAAGTTCAAATGTTTCCTCAGCGGCACACATCCCGTGCCGTTTTGTCTCCTTTTGGACTCCATGCCCATGTTCGGGCCGGTGATGTCTCTGCAGCCGCAGACGTCGTGGGTTGCCAAGACATGGCAGGGGCCGGGCTTTGCCGTGCTGTGGCCAGGGAACAAGGAACCAACTGTGCCCGTTCCGGTCCCACAAAAAGTTCCAGGTCATCCTCCTCACGCAGGGTAACGGCCACGGCAAAGTACCCCCGATCACTGTCTTCCTTAAAGAAGGAGACCCAATCTCCTTCTCCTAAGGGTCATCGGTACTTCACGGAGGTGGCATTAACATACACCTTTGTGTTGGTGCCCACCTCTTGAATAAAGCCGTAGCCATGGTCCACATCGGTATACACCAGTTGCCCCCTGGTGCGACGTCCGGTCATGGCGCCCCTCCGGGTCGGCGCAGCTCAGCCCAAACCTCCTTCTCCGGCTGATTTTTGAGCAGGATTACTTCTTCAATCCAGGCGGCCTGCCCAGGAGATGGGAAGGGACCCTCTGTCGTCTGATGGTACCACGACAGGCCGAGGGACGAGATGTCACTGAGCATGGACTTGCTCTCTGGGGTCTGGACCCGAGGGACAGTCCTGCCTTCTGGGTCAGGGGCCGATATCCACTCACTGCTATCAGCTCCTGCATCCTGGCCATTACCGTCTCATGACCATCGGATCCCTTTGCCATAGCAGCTGCGCACTCGGGCTCGGGCTCCTGTATTTCTGGCTCTGGCTCCTCTGGGGCAGGTACGGCTTCCAGTTCACCAGTCTCCTCCAGCTCCCGATGGCGTTTCGGCTCCCAATGGCGTCCCGGCTCCTGATAGCGCTCCGGCTCC
This sequence comes from Oophaga sylvatica, assembly GCA_033576555.1. NCBI lineage: Eukaryota > Metazoa > Chordata > Amphibia > Anura > Dendrobatidae > Oophaga > Oophaga sylvatica. The sequence continues at coordinate 298,560,757 of JARQOD010000002.1, forward strand.
CGATGGCGTTCCAGCTCCTCTGCAGGCACGGGGATCCCAGTGGACCAGCAGTCATCTGCAGCTCCTTCCAACCTTCCGGGTTGGGTCCTTTATTCCTCCTGCTGCCATCTCCACTCAATGCGGCCTATACCCTTGCAGTGATGGGTGCACGAGTGGTCTATTGCTGCCTGTGCCATGTCTCGTAATGGCGCTGCGCAGCTGCCCACTGGGTTTTCTTCTAGGCACCACCCATTCCAAGGTGACGTGGCTTCCGGTCGCTCCACCCATTTCTCTGCAATCTTCTGTAAGGGGCGAAGCCTTCTCCTTCTCCAATGCGCCCACCATGTGCATGCACCACTTCCCAAGGCCTGCATCTCCAGCTTAGATTACCGACTCTGGCAAGCAGACTTTCACGCCATTTCTAAGTCAGGATGCCCATGAGGGGTGGGATCAAAACTGTCGTCCTCCATCTTCGCTCCATTTTTCACCATCTTCCGAGTTGTTATCTTTGCCATAATTGTCAATCACATCCAGGGTATCAGTCACATCCAAAGTATTAGTCACATCCAGGGTATCAGTCACATTAATGATATCTTCATCTTTCTCCATCACACCGCATTCCCACGCTGCACGGTTGAGGGATCCTGCCACACTACACCAAGTGTAGGGGGAGCCAGGGCCGTAGTTATGGCTAACAACAGTTGCTCAATCACGCCCTGGTCTCTTGACACATGCATACAATGTCATCTTTGATCTGTACCTTTCGTCTTGCTCTCGGTTCCCTCTGGTTCCTGTCTGAGCTGCTGTGGACGGCCTTCTGGCGGTTTCAAACAAAGAGAGACAAAGTCCAGTGCAAACTTAACAAAAACTAGTTTACTTGGTTCCATACTCAGTATGACCAATTCAGTCACAGTTGCATCACAGGGATCATCACAGAGTACATTCCTTTCTTGCCCTGTGCTTTCCCTCACTTCTTCTAGAATAACCCAGGGTCGTACCGGATCGTCCGGTACTGCAGCGTTCCTTTTGGCCAGCTTAACTATCTTCAGGAGTTCTCCTGTCCGTTTCGCCCCAGACAAAAGGGCATCAGTCCATGACGTTAGCTGCCACATACTGGTACTGCCCTGCATTCTCACGTTTGGTGACCTTCGACCCTCTGGCCTTGAAAGACTGGGCTCAATCCTTAAACGTTACGTGGCCCACTGTTCTGCCTGGGCCCCCCTGTTTGGGCTCCCTGGCTCTACTCAGTTGGCCCCTCCAATACTATTTACTATACTAAGGTGTCATGTGCCCCCATCTAGTGGTCTAACTAAGGTACTACACTTTCCCTACACATCTATTGGCATATAGAATGATAGAATGGTAGAGTTGGAAGGGACCTCCTGGGTCATCTGGTCCAACCCCCTGCTCAAAGCAGGATTCACTAAATCATCCCAGACAGATGTCTGTCCAGCCTCTGTTTGAAGACTTCCATTGAAGGAGAACTCACCACCGCTCATGGCAGGCTGTTCCACTCATTGATCAGCCTAACTAGTTTTTTCTAATATCTAATCTGTGTCTCTTCCCATTCAGTTTCATCCCATTGCTTCTAGTCTTTCCTTGTGCAAGTGAGAATAAAAATGATCCTTCTACAATGTGATAGCCCTTGAGATATTTGTAGATAGCTATTAAGTCTCCTCTCAGTCTTCTTTTTTGCAAGCTAAACATTCCCAAATCCTGTAACCGTTCCTCATAGGACATGGTTTGCAGACCGTTCACCATTCTGGTTGCTCTTCTCTGAACTTGCTCCAGTTTGTTGATGTCTTTTTTAGAGGAGAAGAGGGCATTAATGACTTCACGTGATCTAGACTGTATGCTTCTGTTAATACATCCCAGAATTGTATTTGCTTTTTTTGCTGTTGCATCACACTGCTGACTCATGTTCAGTCTGTGATCTATTAGTATTCCCAAGTCTTTTTCACATGTGCTGTTGCTTAGCCCTATTTCTTCCCATTCTGTATATGCTTTTTTAATTTTTATTGCCCAGATGTAGTACTTTGCATTTTTCCCTGTTAAAAACCATTCTGTTAGTTGCTGCCCTCTGCTCCAGTCTATTTATATCTTTTTGAATCCTCTCTCTCTTCTCTAGTATTAGTTATCTCTCCCAGCTTTGTGTCATCAGCAAACTTAATCAGTTTACCCTCAATTCCTTCATCTAAATCATTGATAAAAATGTTGAACAATACAGGGCCCAGGACAGAGCTCTGTGGTACCCCACTTAAGACATTCTTCCAACTGGATGTGTAGCCATTTATAACCACTCTTTGGGTCCAATCACTAAGCCAGTTATGAATCCACCTAACAGTTGCCTTGTCCATTCCATACTTAGTAATTTTTTCAATAAGGATTGTGTGAGATACTTTGTCAAATGTTTTGCTGAAGTCAAGATATACTATATCTACAGCATTTCCCTGATCCACCCAGTCAGTTATTCTGTCATAGAAGGAAATTAAGTTAGTCTGACATGACTTACTAGTTACAAACCCATGCTGACTCTGGTTAATTATTTCATTCTTATCAGGTACTTACATACATGTTGTTTAATAATTTGTTCAAAGATTTTTCCTGGTATAGAAGTCAGACTCACCGGCCTATAGTTCCCTGGGTCCACCTTCTTCCCCTTTTTGAAGATAGGAACAACATTTGTTCTTCTCCAATCTTCTGGGACTTCTCCTGTTGTCCAAGAATTTTCAAAGATTATGGAGAGTGGTTCAAAAATTTCTTCTGCTATCTCCTTCAGTACTCTGGGGTGTAATTCATCTGGATCTGGAGACTTGAATTAATTTATGTTAGCTAAGTGTTTCCTCACTATCTTTCTGTTTATAGATATTGTGGTGTAGTGACCCTGATGCAGCTAGGGGGCACTGTGTATGCTCCTCGAGATATGCATGGAAGCATGGTTTGTGTTGTGGTAAAGGACCTGTGATGAGGTCATGACCAGGTGACCTAACCATGTGATCCTGACCTCATCTGTGGGCGGGGTTACGCCTATGTAATGGAGTTTGCTTGGCACCTGTAGAGAGAGTGTTGTGGGAGTCTGCCAGTGTGGACAGACTTCCATGTGTCCCGGCGGGACATTACAGAGAGGTCTCTGTGTAGGAATGGAGAAGCCTTCCTGTATCTGTGTTTGTAGAGATCTTAAGAAGCTTTACTGAAGACTTGTACTATATGTTGCTTTGAGGTTTATGATGTAATAAACCTGATGAACTTTGGATAAGAAAAGTGCGTCCTGATTTACCTCTGAAGCAGCCGAGTGAGTGAAACCTTACAATTGGTGGATGGAATGCTGGCAGCGGCCCAAGGAGCACATGTTCCAGGACTGGGAATGAGGAATCAGAGGAGGAACGGACGGTCTGTGAAAACCGTGAGTGTGACCAGTGGTCACGAATAAACTGTGCATTTATGTTTATGGGGTGCCTCTGATATGAGGTATCTGAAGAAACTGTTAAGCAGTGGTGACAGACAGGAGTCTGTGTTATGTTGACCGGGGTCATTGAAAATGGAGAAAAAGCATGCTGATAGGATACCTCTGAGGAGGAGGTCTCCAGGAACCTGTGTGGTTGACGCCAACAGGTAACGGTCTTGAAAACCGTGTTATGCTGGTCGGGACCAGAGGGAACTGTTCATGAGAGAAAGACTGTTTTTTTTTTCCTTTGTGGGATGCCTCTATGAGAGAGGAGGTGTCCGGAAAATCTCTCTGGCTGAGAGTGTAACAGACAGGAGTCTGTGTTGTGCTGACGGGTCAGTGAGAAACCTTTTTTTTTTCTGGAACACGTGTGAGGTGTTTGCTGTGGCTCGGAGGAGTCATGAAGGTGACAAGCGGCTGGCTGTGACTCGTGGGGTCACGAAGGTGACAAGCGGCAAGACAGCGCAGCGTGCAGAGACTTGTGGTAGCAGGAGCTACAGTGACTGTTGCAGCAAGAAGTTCTGCAGCAGCCGGAGCTGCAGTAACAGCCACAGCAGCTTAGGAGTAGCATCTGGAGGTGCTGGTTGTTGGTGGCTGCAACGGAAGTGGTGGCAGTACCAGCAGGAGCTGGTGTGGTAAAAAGGACAGTGTGAACCGAGGCACACAAACTCTTAAAGGGCCAGTACACGCCCTAAGTAAAAGACACTGTCTAAGGGTACTGTGTGGACTGGGGCCTGTAAGAGCCGTGGTGTGTTCCCCAGTGATGGGTGGTGTCCCTAAAAGGGGAGGAGTCCCAAAAGGGGGCGGCAACCCAAAACAGGGATGGTTACCCAAAAGGGGCGGAGTCCCAAAAGGGGGCGGTAACCCAAATTGGGATTGTGGCCCGAAAGGGGGTGGAGTCTCAAAAGGGGGTGGTAGCCCAAAAATCAGTAAAGTTGCCCAAAAGGGGGCGGAGTCCCAAAAGGGGCGGTAACACAAATTAGGATGGTGGCCCAAAAGGGGGCGGAGTCCCAAAAGGGGCGGTAACCCAAATTGGGATGGTGGCCCGAAAGGGGGCGGAGTCCCAAAAGGGGGTGGCAACCCAAAAGGGGATGGTGGCCCAAAAGTGGGTGGAGATTCCAAAAGGGTGTTATGCTGGTATACCACCGAACTTAGTGTACCCCTATGAGAGGAAGCGGGACTTCACGTTATTTGAAAAGGCATGGGAAGTTGATAAAGTGTGTTGTTGTTCAGAGGAGGGAGCCCCATCACAGCAGGTGGCTGTAGTGGTTCCTTGTCATGTGAAGTGTGAAAAGGAGGTAACACCTAATAGCGATGGTCCAGAGTTCCAGGTGACCGGGAGAAAGTGTGGGTCAGACCAACTCGGGGACTTGGACGTGACAAGACGTGTGACCGTCAGAAACGGTATAGCTCCAGGAAAGGGGGCAGAGACCTGTCTAAGGGGGAACGTGTTGTTCCAGGATGACAGGGGGAGTGGGAGTGACTTCTATGCAGACTGTGACTCGACCGCAAGGGAAAGTGAGTGCAGTAAGCTGGAGCTCTCTGAAGTTACTGAGAGTCGTGAGACAGTGGAAACTGCGGATGCAGGAACGGGCGGAACTCTGGAGAGGCAGAGTGTGTGTAGGCAAGAGTGCCCAGCCAAAAATGTAATTAAAGAGGTGATGGTGCGACATGTGCTGGCTAAAAGAGAGCAGGACCATGAGAGAGAGCTGTTTAAAGAAACAGTGAAAGAGACAGTCGAGCGAGAAAGGGTCCTGAGACAAATGATTGAGCACAAAGTGGAGGAGCTGGAGAAGGAAGTCTCTAAGCTCAGAGATCATCTGTCAGCGTGTAAGAGTATGAACAAGGCTCTATGGAAAGAGACGGAGGTGCTCAGAGAGGAACAAGAGAAACATCAGCAGGAGTGTCGCTGCTTGGCAGAAGAGCGAGTTAGAGTTCTCCGAGAGCTCAAGATAGAGGAGGAGACTAGTGCCCAGCTCCAGAAATCTATGAAAGAAGAAATCCAGCAAGGGAAGTGCCATGCAGATGGGCACACAAGGGAGAGCGATGTCTTGTAAAACTGTACTAATGCTCAGGACGAGGAGGTCCAACAGTCTGTCCAAGAAGGTGACGGGTCGGGTTTCAAGTGTGTAATAGAGATACCCGAAGACCTGCGAGAAGTGTGTGCCAGTGAGGAAGTGCATGAGGCCTTTAGAAAGGCGGTAGAAGCATGTAGTGTGAACTGGGTGCCAGAGATGAAACAGTTAGTCATACTGTCGACTAAGGAAGTCACACTGAAGCGAGTGGCTGTCCTGAGAGACATGCATCTACAATGCCTCTGAACGAAACAGATGATCATGTGGAGGAATAAAGAAGCCGCTCGACGTTTGGAGCAAGCAAGAAAGGCTCAAAATCAGCTTGGATTGGTGGAAGACATCATTCAAGTGCCCAGAGGTCTGGTGAAGAAAGTCATCGGAAGACTTGGGAAAGTGATGCAGGAGATGGTGAATAAGTCCGGTGTGACGAGAGTCAGGATTCCGGCTGATGACGAAGTCCAGGTCAGGGGTGAAGATGGGATGGTTCCATTCCTCGTTGTCGGATCCAGGGAGAGCCTTGGGAATATCCAGATGCTCCTGGAGTATCGTGTGTCATACTTGAGAGAAGTAGAGCAGCTACGACTGGAGAGGGAGCAGGTCAACAGAGAGCTGCAGGAAATGGAAAGAAGATGGCCGCCACCTTCAATCCGTAGTGTTGAGAGGCGAAGAGCGCCTGATGGAAGAGGTAGAAATAGTGATGCCTCAGTTAGCTCAGTGATGAGTGACCTAAGCAGGAGAACCTGTGCTGGACGAGCTGAAAAGGACTCAGACCAGACAGGACGTATGGGTGCAGGGGAATTGCGATGCCGTACTGACCGCTGGGGAGGCGGGTGGTCTGACAGAGGGCCCGACTTAGCCAGACGGTTTGACTGGCAGAGACGACCGAGAAGGATCTCTGGTCGGGTAACAAGTGTTCAACCCCACAAGTTTGAACAGAGGGGGGAGGTATGTGGTGTAGTGACCCCTGATGCAGCTAGGGGGCACTGTGTATGCTCCTCGAGATATGCATGGAAGCATGGTTTGTGTTGTGGTAAAGGACCTGTGATGAGGTCATGACCAGGTGACCTAACCATGTGATCCTGACCTCATCTGTGGGCGGGGTTACGCCTATGTAATGGAGTTTGCTTGGCACCTGTAGAGAGAGTGTTGTGAGAGTCTGCCAGTGTGGACAGACTTCCATGTGTCCCGGCGGGACATTACAGAGAGGTCTCTGTGTAGGAATGGAGAAGCCTTCCTGTATCTGTGTTTGTAGAGATCTTAAGAAGTTTTACTGAAGACTTGTACTATATGTTGCTTTGAGGTTTATGATGTAATAAACCTGATGAACTTTGGATAAGAAAAGTGCATCCTGATTTACCTCTGAAGCAGCCGAGTGAGTGAAACCTTACAATATCCTGAATTCTCCTATTTCTTAATGAAACAGTGAAGATCAGTTGATGTTACATTTCCTTTCTAAGAGAAAATAGATGCAAAATAGGAATTTAAAAGTTCAGCCTTCTCAACATCTTTTTTTACCATTTCATCATTTTCATCCTGTAAAAATCCTATAGCGTCTTTGACTTTTCATTTACTTTTGACATATTCTCAAAATCCTTTTTTATTGTTTTTGACGTCTCTTGCAAGCCTTAATTCATTGTCAGCTTTAGCTAATCTGATTCTTGCCCTGCAGGTTCTGCAGACAGCCTTATATTCTTCTTTAGATAAGCCTCCCTCTTTCCATTTGATAAACATTTCATTCTTCCTTTTTGGCATGTTTAAGTTCTGTGTTCATCCATCCTGCTTTCCTTAAATGCTTCCTATTCTTCCCTCTTACGGAATTGTTAATGATTGTGCTTTGAGAATCTAATTTTTCAAGATTTCCTATTTTTGTCCTTAAGGATATTTCAGGTCCAGATGGTTTCCAGGTCCTTTCTAGCAGTGTCATTTTTCCCCACATGTATTAGCAGGAATGGGTAGTCATTTGTATAATACACTATACAGTATTACAAGATATACATATAGCAGCAATGAAGTATAAAACACTATATATAACGTAAAACATTAACCATTAGTTTACCGGGACGTGTGTGAGGGGGAACAAGACAGTCTTTGCAACCCCTTACGCTACCTCAAACTTGAATTCAAATAACATGTGGCAATAGATTATTGGATTACTTTCATGTTAAACCCATGTGTTGGAAAGGATGTTGTGTATATCCTAAAAGTGTAGCCTTCTTCATCATTTCCCCCTGTATAACTTTTTGTTATTGTAATGCAACTGCAGAGCAGTTGTGCACAACCTCCACCAGGGGGCGCTGGTAAGGAAAAAGGGTTACACTCACCGTGTAGCACCACAGTGCAGACGTGCAGGCTGCCACCAGGAGGCGGCAGAGTAGTCAGACAAGCTGGGTCAGCAACAAACAGGAAGACAAAGTACGAGAGGTTACAGCAATGAACGTGGTCAGAGACAACAAAGAAGTCAGAGCCAGATGGGAAAACGGTATCCAAAACATGAGATGGAAAGGGGAGTCAGGGTACAAGCCAGTGAGTTCAAACTTGGTCGGTAACGTAGTATCAGACACAGAAAAACAGGAGGTGGGGTTCAAGGTTCAAGCCGAGTCATACACTGTAGGGAAGCCACCAAATGTACACAAAGTCAGGGATAGGGAACGGGTCAGACACTAATACAGGAAGTCAGAGGCAGAAGGATCACTACGGTATACGGGTCACCTGCTCTAGCTTGGAAACATGAACTATCACTGATGTCGCCTGCAGACTGCAGCAAACTGAAATAGCAAAAACAGATCCAAAACGAGGCAGAGGGGATTAACCCCCGCATGATCAGTCCAGGGAGAGGATAGCAGAAAACAAACCCTGGACTGGATCATGACAGTTATGTGTTTGTCTATATATGAATAAAGGATTTCTTTAAATTTAAAGTGGCATCGACTTCCTTTGCTTTGAGGTTTTTGTTTCCCTTGGGAGTGCCAATAATATTGAGGCCATTAAGAGGTTTACTTAAATTATTTGTTTTATTAATTTTACAAAATAAAAACACTTTTTTAAAATGTTTATTTATGCAATGCCACATTTGGTTACTGTTACAGTCTTTTATAACAAGAGTTGTAGTATTCAGTGGTACCATTTTTGCTTACATAGGGTGGAAGTTATCAAGACTGGCAATACGACAGCCTTGGTCTGAAAGCTTGCTGCACTAAATTGCCAAATTCGTGCATGGGTCAGTTAATAAACTTGGTGCATCTTCGGTCTTTCTGTGCAACATAAAATTAAATCTATGGCAGTTATATGCCGACAAAGATTTCAATGTGCACCAAGTTTTGGCCCACAGTAAAATAAATTTAGTTGGCTGAGTTTCCCCTACTTCTAAGCTGCACACCTGTGTCAGAATAATGCTGGGTTTGGTGCAAAAGGGCAAAAAGTAGTAATAATTTTGAGCACACATCAAAATTTTGTGACTTTATCATTTTATTATGCTAGAAAACTGGCATATAGTGAATAATACATTTCATTGTATTCTTTTTATTTTTTAGGTGGGAGGGATACGTGAGCCAAAATAGATTCTAAAAATGTTATGAAAACAAGTTAGCTAGTTTGACGTCTGTAACCCGACAATATGGGGGAAAATGAAAGTGATGTAGGGCTGCTGAGCTTCATTGTTTTTCCCTGGACAGTGGCACTCTGACTACCCATTGTGCAGGGAAAAGGTATTATACAAATTAAGAGGTTATGCTGAACAAATGCAGTGCAGTGCAGGTTCATACTGAGGGCTGTATGATACTGTAGTTTTCGTACGGCCATATAGAAGAGAACTTGATCTCTATAGAAACTGATCACAAATGCACACCTGCTGCTGACAACAAATGTGTTTACTACATTGACTTTGTGAATGCCAGTAGTCTCCTTTTAGGGAACGTTTGCCATCTAGAGATCACCTTTCTGTACAGAATGGGCTACAAAATAGATAGAGAGCGCTTATATAGAGTTTAGAAACTACTTCTAGTCACAAATGCAATGAAGAAATGACAGGAAGTATATAAATTTACTTCAACTTACATATATTCTGCATCATTATCTGTCACTGTAAGTGAAAAGAATGCACTGTCAGTGTCACCATATTTACTAAGTTCTGTTCACATTTGCACTGGAGCCTCTGTTGCAGTTGTCACCAATGGTGTATCACTTGTGTCCAGCATGTCAGAGATCTGGATTTCTAGTAAACTTAGTTATTCTGCAACTATCGCACAACAGAATAATGTAAATAATACTGATGTGAACAAAGCCTAAAATTTGTCAACTTACATATCTCATTTGCATACTTCGGCTCCATATTATCTAAAATAAAAGCACAAAACCGTTAACATACAGTGTGTTTGGGAAATAAAGTTAAGATATACATTTAAAAACAATGCAAACTGTAAAATAGGGAAGCCATCTTGCCATTTTTAGAAGATATGTTTATCTGATTTCAGCAGAGACTATGTAATGCTTACTGTTCCCATTTTGGGTGCTGTAGGGAATTATTCATTTTGAGCCATAATTTTTAACCTCCTTAGTTTCAACAGCATGTTATCACGAAGGTCGCCACTCATAACAAAGTGAAGAACCTTATAGGACGTGGAGGAATGAGGAAACCACACGAAAGTTTGTTAAAAATGTGGCAAAAAAGGTTTGTGCAGCCTCCAAGCAACTTGAGCCTGAACTGAAGACATTGGTGATGATGGTTTCAACTTGTACCACACGTCGCGCATTCAACAAAACAGAGGTCTATCGGTGAAGACAAAAGAGGACCCCACTGCTTGAAGAAATACATACAAAAGAGTGACTGAACTTTGCCAAAATTTTAAAAGACAAGTCACAGTCCTCCTTGGAAAATGTTATTCAAACAGATGAAACTAAACTAGAGCTCTCTGGCAATATAGAGCGGCATGATTAAAGGCCAAATGAAACATATAAAGAAATGTTATTGTAGTGAAACAGGTGGAGGATCCATAATGTTTTGGGCTGCTTTGCTGACTCTACGGCAGGAGGCCCCGATTGTGTTACAAGAACAATGAAATCAGAGAATTATCAGAACACTGTACAGCGAAATGTGTTCCCAAATATAAGAAAACTAGGTTTAAGAAAACTGGGTCCTCAGCACAATGTGCTCTCCAAACAGTACCAGATACTACATGAGACCCCTAACATCCACTGTGTGTCCAAACTATATCCCATCAGGGACTGAATGTGTAGCAGAGTTGGGGGTAACCGTCCTACACTCCTACTCACATCCCTCAAAGTGTATATATTGTAAATGTACAGTATAGACCAAAAGTTTGGACACACCTTCTCATTCAAAGATTCTTCTGTATTTTCATGACTATGAAAATTGTAGAATCACACTGAAGGCATCAAAACTATGAATTAACACATGTGGAATTATACATTACACTTTACAAAAAAGTGTGAAACAACTGAAAATATGTCTTATATTCTAGATTCTTCAAAGTAGCCACCTTTTGCTTTGATTACTGCTTTGCACGCAGAAAAGGTGAACGGATGGACTCTACAGCCTAGTTCCCACCGTGAAGCATGGAGGAGGTGGTGTGATGGTGTGGTGGTGCTTTGCTGGTGACACTGTTGGGGATTATTCAAAATTGAAGCGGTGAGCGGTCCAGCTCACCCCAAACCATCTTGATTGGGTTCAGGTCTGGTGACTGTGGAGGCTAGGTCATCTGGCGTAGAACCCCAACACTCTCCTTCTTGGTCAAATAGCCCTTACACAGCCTGGAGGTGTGTTTGGTGTTTGGGGTCATTGCCCTGTTGAAAAATAAATGATGGTCCAACTAAACGCAAACCGGATGGAATAGCATGCTGCTGCACGTTGCTGTGGTAGCCATGCTGGTTCAGTGTGCCTTCAATTTTGAATAAATCCCCAACAGTGTCACCAGCAAAGCACCCCCACACCATCACACCACCTCCTCCATGCTTCACGGTGGGAACCAGGCCTGTAGAGTCCATCCGTTCACCTTTTCTGCGTGCAAAGCAGTAATCAAAGCAAAAGGTGGCTACTTTGAAGAACCTAGAATATAAGACATATTTTCAGTTGTTTCACACTTTTTTGTAAAGTATAATGTATAATTCCACATGTGTTAATTCATAGTTTTGATGCCTTCAGTGTGATGCTACAGTTTTCACAGTCATGAAAATACAGAAAAATCGTTGAATGAGAAGGTGTGTCCAAACTTTTGGTCTGTACTGTATATATGTGCATATTATTGTATTGTATGCTGCTATACAATGTGTAAATAATGTTTTCATAGGGAAAGTGCAGCACTACCAATTGGCCACTAGATAGCATATTCTAGCACAATAGTTCAGAGTGTAAATAGTTAACTGTAGGAGGAGTCAATTTGGTAGAGGAAGGGAGCTTCCTAGTTAGATTCAGTGGGGCCTGAGTGCCCAGAGCTCATACATGGGGCTTAACCCCTTAGTGACAGAGCCAATTTGCAGCTTAATGACCGGGCCAATTTTTACAATTCTGACCACTGTCACTTTATGAGGTTATAACTCTGGAACGCTTTAACGAATCTTGATGATTCTGAGATTGTTTTTTTTGTGACATATTGTACTTCACGTTAGTGGTAAAAAAAATTTATACGACTTGCGTTTTTACTTATAAAAAAATGGAAATATGGCAAAAATTTTGAAAATTTTGCAATTTTCAAACTTAAAATTTTTATGCCCTTAAATCAGAGAGATATATCACACAAATTTCTTAATAAGTAACATTTCCAACATGTCTACTTTACATCAGCACAATTTTGGAAACAAATTTTTTTTTTTGTTACGAAGTTATAAGGGTTAAAAGTTGACGAGCGATTTCTCATTTTTACAACATAATTTTTTTTCTAGGGACCACATTAAATTTGAAGTCACTTTGAGGGGTCTATATGATAGAAAATACCCAAAAGTGACACCATTCTACAAACTGCACCCATCAAGGTGCTCAAAACCACATTCAAGAAGTTTATGAACCCTTTACGTGCTTCACAGGAACTGAAGCAATGTGGAAGGAAAAAATTAACATTTAACTTTTTTTGCAAAAAATTTACTTCAGAACCAATTTTTTTTTATTTTCACAAGTGTTAAAAGAGAAAATGAACATAAAATTTGTTGTGAAATTTCTCCTGAATACGCCGATACCCCATATGTGGGGGAAAACCACTCTTTGGGAGCACGGCAGAGGTCGCAAGGGAAGGAGCGCATGTTTGATTTTGCTGAACGCCATGTCACATTTAGAGAGCACCTGATGTGCCTAAACAGTGGAAACCCCCAACAAGTGACCCCATTTTGGAAACTAGACCCCTTAAGCAACTTATCTAGATGTGTGGTGAGCAGTTTGAACCTCCAAGTGCTTCACAGAAGTTTATAACGTAGAGCAATGAAAATAAAAAAATCATTTTTTTCTCTTTTCCTTTTTAGCCCGTTATTTTTTGTTTTCCCAAGGGTAAACAGGAGAAATTGGACCACAAAAGTTGTGCAATTTTTCCTGAGTACGCTGATACCCCATATGTGGGGGGAACCACTGTTTGGGTGCCTGGCAGAGCTTGGAAGGGAAGGAGCACCATTTTGTAATGCAGACTTTGATGGAATGTTATGCGGGCATCATGTTGTCTTTGCAGAGCCCTTGATGTGCCTAAACAATAGAAACCCCCTGCTAGTGACACCATTTTGGAAACTAGACCCCCCAAAGAGCTTATCTAGATGTGTGGTGAGCATTTTGAACCCCCAAGTGCTTCACAGAAGTTTATACATGCAGAGCAGTGAGAAGAAAAATCATTTTTTTCCTCAAAAATGATATTTTAGCCAGATATTTTTTATTTTCCCAAGGATAACAGGAGAAATTAGAACTTCCAAAATTGGTGTGCAATTTGTCCTGAATACGCTGATACCCCATATGTTGGGGTAAACCACTGTTTGAGCGCACGGAAGGGCTCGGAAGGGAGGGAGCACCATTTGAAGTTTTGAACGCCATGTCGTGTTTGGAGAACCCCTGATGTGCCTAAATAGTGGAAACCCCTCAATTCTAGCTCCAACCCTAGCCCCAACACACCCCTAACCCCAACCCTAACCCTAATCCCAACCCTAACCCTAATCCTAACCCTAATCCCAACCCTAATTGAAACCCTAACACTAATTGTAACCCTAATTCTAACCCTAATTCCAACCCTAACCCTAATTATAACCCTAACCCTAATGGAAAAATGAAAATAAATATATTTTCTTTATTTTATTATATTTCCCTAACTAAGGGGGTGATAAACGGGGGGTTTATTTACTATTTTTTTATTTTAATCACTTTGATAGCGTTTATCACAGTGATCAAAATGTACCTGGGCTGAATGAATGTACCTGAGAATGCGCCCGCCATTTTCTTTCCAGGATGAAGACGCCGGGAGCTGCAGGAGCTGTGGGAGGATGGGGGGGACACCGGGAGGTACGGGGACAGATCAGGGGACCCTATTTCTCTCCCCTCTGATGTGCGATCACATCAGAGGAGAGAGAAATTAAATGCACAATCGCTGCTTTTTTATTTTTTTGTGTCGCTGTTATATGGTTTATAACGGCGATCGCAAAAGTTAGGTCGGTAAAAACTGACCCGAATCATGTTCTGACCCCGGAGAAAATTAGACTCTGGGGAGCGCTATATACTTACTCCACAGCGCCGTGAATTAACGGCGCTGTGGTTTAAGTACCTTAACCACCGCCGTTAAAAGGTGTATGGGCGGTCCTTAACCCCTTACTGCCATCAGACATACTATCCCGTCCATGGTACCTGGGCCCGTATGACCATGGACGGGATAGTACGTCCCGTGCGATCGGACGCGCTCCCGCCGATCGCGGCCGGGTGTCAGCTGATTATCACAGCTGACACCCAGCACTATGTGTCAGGAGCGGTCACGGACCGCTCCCGGCACATTAACCCCTGGCACACCGCAATCAAACATGATCGCGCTGTACCAGGGGGCACAGGGGAGGATCGCGCAGGCAGGGGGCTCCCTGCGCGCTCCCCTGAGACCCTCAGAGCAGCGCGATGTGTCGCGCTGTTCCGAGGGTCCGTCCTCCCACCAGGTCCCCGGATCCAAGATGGCGCCGGGGTCCTGCAGGGAGGCGGCTTCCTCAGTGCCTGCTGAGAGCAGGCACTGAGAAGCCTGCAGCACTGCCAGAGCGATCGCTGGTGTGACAGAGTGCTGTGCACACTGTCACACCAGCGATCTGCTAAAATACTGTGATGTCCCACCCTGGGACAAAGTAAAAAAGTTAAAAAAATTAAAATAAAAAGTGGTAAAAAAATCATAAAAAAAAAAAAAAATATTCCCCAATAAATTCATTTCTTCCTGTAAATAAAATAAACAAAACAATAAAAGTACACATATTTGGTATCGCCGCGTCCGTAACGACCCCCCTATAAAACTATCCCACTAGTTAACCCCTTTAGTGAACCCCTTAAAAAAAAAAAAAACTAAGCAAAAAATGAATGCTTTATCATCATACCGCCGAACATAAAGTGGAATAATACGCGACCAAAAAGACCGATATAAATAAACATGGTACCGCTGAAAACGTCATCTTGTCTCGCAAAAAACGAGCCATCATACAGCATCATCAGCGAAAAAATAAAAAAGTTATAGCTCGCAGAATAAAGCGATGCAAAAATAATAATTTTTTAGATAAAATTGCTTTTATTCTATAAAAGCCCCAAAACATAAAAAAATGATATAAATGAGGTATCACCATAATCGTACTGACCCGAATAATAAAACTGCTTTATCAATTTTACCACACGCGAAACGGTATAAACGCCTCCCCCAAAAGAAATTCATGAATTGCTGATTTTTGTTCATTCTAACCTCCCAAAAATCGAAATAAAAAGCGATCAAAAAATGTCACATGCTCAAAAATGGTACCAATAAAAACGTCACCTCGTCCCGCAAAAAATAAGACCTCACATGACTCTGTGGGCCAAAATATGCAAAAATTATAGCTCTCAAAATGTGGTGATGCAAAAAACTACTTTTTGCAATAAAAAGCGTCTTTTAGCGTGACAGCTGCCAATCACAAAAACCTGCTATAAATAGTAAATCAAACCCCCTTTATCACCCCCTTAGTTAGGGAAAAATAATAAAATTAAAAAAATTTATTTCCATTTTCCCATTAGGGTTAGGGTTGCGGCTAAAGTTAGGGTTAGGGTTGGCGCTAACGTTAGGATTAGGGTTAGGGTTGGGATTAGGGTTAGGGGTGTGTTAGGGTTAGGTTTGTGGTTAGGGTTGGGACTAGGGTTAGGGGTGTGTTGGGGTTAGGGTTGGAGTTAGAATTGGGGGGTTTCTGCTGTTTAGGCACATCAGGGGCTCTCCAAATGTGACATGGCGTCTGATTTCAATTCCAGCCAATTCTGCGTTGAAAAAGTCAAACGGTGCTCCTTCACTTCTGAGCTCTGCCATGCACCCAAACAGTAGTTTACCCCCACATATGGGGTATCAGCGTACTCTGTACCCCAAGAGTTATTGTGCAATTTGTCCTATTTCTTCTGTTACCCTTGGGAAAATAAAAAACTGGGGGCGAAAATATCATTTTTGTAAAAAAAAAAATGATTTTTTTGTTTTTACGGCTGTATGTTATAAACTTCTGTGAAGCACTTGGGGCTTCATAGCGCTCACCACACATCTAGATAAGTTCCTTGTGGGGTCTATTTTCCAAAATGGGGTCACTTGTGGGGGGTTTCTACTGTTTAGGCGCATCAGGGGCTCTCCAAATGCGACATGACGCCCCCAGACCATTCCATCAAAGTCTGTAATCCAAAACGTCACTACTTCCCTTCCGAGCCCTGACGTGCGCCCATACAGTAGTTTTCTCCCACATATTGGGTATCAGCGTACTCAGGACAAATTGGACAACAACTTTTGGGGTCCAATTTCTCCTGTTACCCTTTTGAAAATAAAATATTGGGGGCAAAAAAATCATTTTTGTAAAAAAAAAAAAGGATTTTTTATTTTTACGGCTGTACGCTATAAACTTCTGTGAAGCACTTCGGGCTTCAAAGTGCTCACCACACATCTAGATAAGTTCCTTGTGGGGTCTATTTTCCAAAATGGGGTCACTTGTGGGGGGTTTCCACTGTTTAGGCACATCAGGGGCTCTCCAAATGCAACATGACGCCCCCAGACCAATCCATCAAAGTCTGCAATCCAAAACGTCACTACTTCCCTTCCGAGCCCCGACGTGCACCCATACAGTAGTTTACTCCCACATATTGGGTATCAGCGTACTCAGGACAAATTGGACAACAACTTTTGGGGTCCAATTTCTCCTGTTACCCTTGTGAAAATAAAATATGGGGGCAAAAAAATCATTTTTGTAAAAAAAAAAAAAAGATTTTTTATTTTACGGCTGTACGTTATAAACTTCTGTGAAGCACTTGGGGGTTCAAAGTGCTCACCACACATCTAGATAAGTTCCTTGAGGGGTCTAGTTTCCAAAATGGTGTCATTAGGGGGGGGTTTCCACTGTTTAGGCAGATCAGGAGCTCTCCAAACACGACATGGCATCCAGCCAATTCTGCGTTGAAAAAGTCAAACGGCGCTCCTTCCCTTCCAAACTCTGCCATGCACCCAAACAGTGGTTTACCCCCACATATGGGGTATCAGCGTACTCAGGACAAATTGCAAAATAACTTTTGGAGTCTTGTTACCCTTGGGAAAATAAAAATTGGGGTGAAAAGATCAATTTTGTGGAAAAAATATGATTTTTTAATTTTACGGCTCTACGTTATAAACTTGTGTGAAGCACTTGGGAGTTCAAATTGCTCATCAAAGATCTAGATAAGTTCCCTAGGGGGTCTAGTTTCCCAAATGGGGTAACTTGTGGGGGGTTTCCACTGTTTAGGCACATCAGGGACTCTCCAAATGCAACATGGCGTCTAATCTCAATTCCAGCCAATTTTGTTTGGAAAAAGTCAAATGGTGCTCCTTCCCTTCCGAGCTCTGCCGTACACCCAAACAGTGATTCCCCCCCACATATGGGGTATTAGCGTACTCAGGACAAATTGTACAACAACTTTTGAGGTCCAATTTCTCCTGTTACCTATGGGAAAATAAAAAATTAGTGACTAAGAGATAATTTTTGTGGGAAAAAAAATAGGATTTTTTATTTTCATGCCCGGGCATTATAAACTTGTTTGAAGTACTTGGGGGTTCAAAGTGCTCACCAAAGATCTAGATAAGTTCCTTAGGGGGTCTAGCTTCCAAAATGGGGTCACTTGTGGGGGGTTTCCACTGTTTAGGCTCATCTGGGGCACTACAAGCGGAACATGACCCCCATCAATGTTTGTATTCCAAAACGTTACTGCTTCCTTTCCAAGCCCTGCCATGCGCCCAAACAGTTCCCCCCCCCACATATGGGGTATCAGCGTACTCAGGACAAATTGGACAACAACTTTTGGGGTCCAATTTCCTTGGGAAAAATCAAAAATTTGGGACTAAAAAATCATTTTTGTGGAAAATTGTTTTGTTTTTTTTTCACACCCAGGCTGTTGTGAATGGGTTTGAGATGAGTTCTGAGCAGAGGCTCCCTCTGGTGGTTACAAGCGGTACTAGTGAGGATTGTGAGGACTGGGAATCAGGTGTTACTGATTGGTCTTATTTAAGGGAATCATTTTCCCATCAGGGTTGCCGGTGATCAATTGTTCTGGTCTGAATCCTTCTTTCCAGTTTCCCTTGTAGCCTGCTGTGTCGTGTCTGCATCTCCTGCTATCAGATAAGACAATTTCTTATTTTGTGTTTTTGCTATATTTTTGCATTTGGTCCTGCACTTCTGTGGGGGCCTTCAGGGTCCCCTCCGGGGGCTTTTGCCCTCTCAGTTTAGTTCAGCCACTGTGTTTTGTACTTTTGCTTTTTCCAGTTTTTTCAGTGGCTGCTGTTTTTGTTACACCAGAGAACTAATTTAGGTGGTAGAGGTCGTGTGATCTCAGGTGATTTTGAAATTAATAGAGTTGGTGTTTTTCAGGGTTTTCTGGGATTGCAGTAAGTACCCTTCCTGTCCTTTTCTATTTAGATAGTTTGGGCCCCAGCGTTTGCTCATACTATTTTCTTTCTGTGTCAGTATTTCCTCTTGTCTAACCGCCATTACATGTTTGGGGGCTTTCTATTATCTTTGGGGTTCTGCTCCGGGGCAGATAGCTTTCCTATTTCTATCTTTAGGTGTAGTTAGTTTCTCAGGCTGTGACGAGGCGTCTAGGACCAACGTAGGAACGCTCCACGGCTGCCTCTAGTTGCGGTGGTTAGTCAGGGTACTGCAATCTCATAGATTCCAACTGCTCTGGTGTATTTCCTTTTTTGCCTGCACTCCTCAGCTACCGTAACATAACAGTATCACCGGCCATAAAAATTGTATGTACTCACAGAAGGGAAAAAATATTTTGAAGGAAGAAAAGTTGTCAGAGATATTTTTCTGTTTGTTGCATTTTTTTTTTTTTTCCCTCTGTATCTCTGGGTGCTGGGGAGGATCTTTTCTCCCAATGGAGTTTGCACAGTTGTCTGGCCGTGTGGATCAGCTTGCTACTGAGGTTCAGAGTATTGCTGCATATCTTGCTAGGTTGCCTGTTGTGGAACCTAGGATCCCCATGCCAGATTTGTTTTTAGGGGATCGAGCTAAGTTTCAGAATTTCAAAAATAATTGTAAATTGTTTCTTGCCTTAAAATCTAAGTCCTCAGGAAACGCAGCGCAGCAGGTTCAAATTATCATCTCTCTCCTGCGCGGCGATCC
>JARQOD010000002.1:298580158-298601920 GCA_033576555.1 Oophaga sylvatica
ACCTGTCCGCCGTACAGTCAAGTCCCACGCCGCAATCCATATCAAGGGGTTAAATAGTTTACAACCGGGTGTGGTGCTAATGCAACTGGCCCGGCTGTAGACCACTGGGAATGACTGAGAAGCTGCCTGCACAGCCTCCCACCCTGACTGGACATGAACTCTGTAGCGTGGGAACGTTTCTGAACATTTTCCCACGGTGCCGAGTTCATCTCAGGTCAGGCGGGGAGTCTGCGCAGCCTCAGTGACTACCGCTGATGTCCTCTAATGTACGCGGCCTCTGACGGCTTTTAATCTATCTATATATATATTATATATGTGTATGTCTGTTTTGAAGATTATTTGGTTTTAAAATGCGATTTACAATAGAGAGAACTGCTGTATGTAAAAGCTCATGTTAAAATCGCATTGCACACGGATTGCATACGCATGTCATACGGATGTTCCGTTGCAAAATCGCACGGAAATCGCATTACACTCGCATAACACTCACATAGCACTCTTCCTTTTTTTCGGTCCGGAAATCGGGCCTTTTTTTTCTCGCAAATGGGTACGTACCCTAAGTGTTACTATTTTACAAGGAGGAAACTTAAAGATTGAGAAGGAGGTAACCTGTCAATAAAATAAACAGTATTTACCAGTAGCCATAATGATAATCTGCAGGGAAATATCGTTTGTCAGTCATAAAACAGGGGAAGTGATTACTGTGTACAAATGCTGACTGTTTTCTTCCTTGGCACCTCCCCAATGACTTGGTGAAAATGTCTGCAGTTAGAATATATCTTCATAATCTCTTCTGTAGCTGAACTTCTCATTAGATTTCCACATATGTTTAAAATGGTATTTACCAGCAGTTACCACTTTAGGGCAGGTAAATACTGAGTTTTTATCTTTAGCTGACAGGTTACCAAGTTTGAAAGTTATCATATAATAGGGATAGGTAATAACTTGCTGATTGCTAGTGTTGCAGCACAAGAACCCCATCAGTCCTTAAAATGGGTTTCCAGCATGTGCACTACTGCTCCATTTTTTGTTAACGAGACTGCCAAAGATTTATACACCCATTCAGACAGGACTCTTGTGCCTGTGAGGGTCCAGCAGTGGTGGTACAAAACCATGAACTACAACATTATCTCAAGATTTTTTAACGCTCTGTTAGTAAACAGATTTTTTTTACATTACATAATACTGAAGGAGTAAAGAAGAAATACTTACATTTTAGTAATGTAGTGTGAGTGTAGTAATATACTCACCTACCGCTGCTCTCTCCGGTGTCCAGCTCCGTCTTCTCTTCTGATGTGATGTCACCACTCTCCAGACAGACTGTGTCACACTGCACTCTTCGTATCCCAAAAGTGGCTCTTATAATGTAAGCCTATGGAGCGTCAGAATGAGGCTCTACAAGCTTTCATTGTAAAAGAGACTTCCAGCTCCTGAAAGCATATAGAGTAAAGAGTGATTCGGTTAGTATCAATTGTGGTGACGTCACTGAGAAGAGGAGATGAACAGTGCTGGACACCGGAGATAGCAGTGGTAGGTGAGTATATTAATATACTCACACTACATTACATGCATATATACACACACATTTAATGAATAAAAAAATTAAAGGGAGTGCTTATTTAACTAAAGAATAAAATATGATGTATTTGGAATTATTTCTGTAGATAATTTGCAATGAAAATTATGGTGTCAATCAACACAGATTTGCTAAAAAGTACATAATATAGAAAAACTTACTTTGTTTGATCTTCATTCTTTATTTCTGTTCTTCTGGCTGAAAATAATTAAATTAATGAAACAAAATACCAAATAAATTCTTTCCACATTGCTACATTTTCGTTTCTTTATTACAAGTACTGTTAGTATGGCACATTCTTTGTTGTAAAATGCAATGCATTTTGAAAGTTGGGTGAGGCATGTAAGGCTAGTTTCACACATCCGTTGTGCGCCTGACGGCGCCCCCGGCATTTAGCCGCAGCGCCGCATCAGAAAACCTGATGCGCCGCTTGCGCCGCATGCGTTTTTTTGCCGGATGGTTTCTGATGCCCGGAGACATCAGGGGAATCCGGCAACAAAAAAAAAACGTTACATGCTGCGTTTTGTCCGGCCGCCGGAATGTACATTTCCGCCGCATCCGGACAAAATCGCATACGACGCATTGACATGCGGCGCCATCCGGCGCTAATGCAAGTCAATGCAAAAAAAAACGCAAGCGGCGCATCAGGTCTTCTGATGCGGCGCTGCGGCAAAATGCCGGGGGCGCTGTCAGGCGCACACCGGATGTGTGAAAGAGGCCTAAGTAACTGGAAAAATACTTCTTCATTATGTTCTTTTTAATGTCCTAACCCTGTGGCAAATGTTATCCCATTTACAAAAGGGGTAAATTGATATTGAAGGGTTAATGTTTTTCCTCTCTGTTCTACATTTTGTTTAGTATTAACCAACCTTATAGTCTCATTGACGCATAGTCAAGGTTTTCATACTTCTTCTAATACTTTCTTATCTCATATGCAATGTTTTGAGGCTCTGCAAAAACTGTTGTGGTAAATCAGCTCGCTTAGCCTCTTTCACACATCAGTTTATTGCGTCAGTCACAATCCGCTGTTTCGACGGATTGATGGATCCGTCGCAGATTGTGAAAAACTGATGCGACTGATCCGTCGAACAAACGGAACTGTCGCATCAGTTTTTTCATCCGTTTCTTGTCCGTTGTTGAAAAGCCGGCAATTAAGTGCGCTGTACAGTAAAAATCACACTGACATGTACATATATACACATATAATACACATAAATATATATATATATACATGTCATTGAGACGTGTATATATATATATTATATTTATAGTTCATACAGTTCTACATAGCATAATAGCCGCTAAATCAATTGCAGGCTTCTGTAAAATCATTACAGAACCCGACATAAAATGACACATGGTTTACATACAGTAAACTATTTCATTTCGTTTTATATATGTTTTGACAATTAATTAGATGAGTGTATGTGTGCAAAATTTGGGACATGTAGGTGTTAATTTAACGGGTAAATTCGTTGTAAAAAAATGCATGTGCTAACGCAGTATTTTCTCAGCCAGAGAGGAAAGCCAGTGACTGAGGATGTATAATAATAGCCTTGAGAGGGACCATTGTTTTTGGGCCACCCCTGGCTACTAACATCTGGGCTCAGCCACCCCAGAAAAGACACATCTATTATTTGATGCGCCTTTTCTGGCACTTAGCCTCTCTATTCCCATTTCCTTTAGCGGTGGCTCATGGGTTAATAAGGGGCTAATGTCACCTTGCTATTGAAAGGTGACATTAATCCCGGTTAATAATGGAGAGGTGTCAAATTAGACAGCTATCCATTATTAATCCTATTGTAGTAAAGGGTTAAAAAACACACATATAATTAAAAATTATTTTAATGAAATAATTACACATAGTTGTTGACCAAATTTATTATGCTGCCAATCCATCTGAATCCCTTGTTCTCCTGTAATAAATATTAAAATAAAAAAGCAACAATATCCATACCTCTCCGCTGTTCAGTCAGGACCCCTGCTGCAATCCATCACAAGGGGTTAACTAGTTTACAGCAGGGACCGGTGCTAATGCTACCGGCCCTGCTGCAAACCACTGCAGAATGAATGAATTCATGTCTGCGCAGGCTCCCCAGCTGACCGGAGATGAACTGATTAGCGTGGGAAAGTTTCTTAATTTTTTCCCACGCTGTCAGATCATCTCAGGTCAGCTGGGGACTCCGTACAGCTTCACTGACGTCAGCGGTAGTGAGTGAGGCTGCGTGGAGTCCCCGGCTTACCTGAAGTGAACTCGATAGCGTGGGAAAAAATTAAGAAACTTACCCATGCTCCTGAGTTGATCACCGGTCAACCGGGGCGCCTGCATAGACATTAACCCCTTCACCCCCAAGGGTGGTTTGCACGTTAATGACCGGGCCAATTTTTACAATTCTGACCACTGTCTCTTTATGAGGTTATAACTCTGGAACGCTTCAACGGATCTTCGCGATTCTGAGATTGTTTTCTCATGACATATTGTATTTATGTTAGTGGTAAAATTTCTTCCATATAACTTGCGTTTATTTATGAAAAAAAGCAAATATGGTGAAAATTTGGAAAATTTAGCAATTTTCAAACTTTGAAATTTTATTCCCTCAAAACAGAGAAATATGTCACAGAAAATAGTTAACAAATAACATTTCCCACATGTCTACTTTACATCAGCACAATTTTGGAACCAAAATTTTTTTTTGTTACGAAGTTATAAGGGTTAAAAGTTGACCAGCGATTTCTCATTTTTACATCAAAATGTACAAAGCCATTTTTTTTAGGGACCACCTCATATTTGAAGTCACTTTGAGGGGTCTATATGGCAAAAAAATACCCAAAAGTGACACCATTGTAAAAACTACACCCCTCAAGGTACTCAAAACCACATTCAAAAAGTTTATTAACCCTTCAGGTGCTTCACAGGAGCTGAAGCAACGTGGAAGGAAAAAATGAACATTTTACTTTTTAGTCACAAAAATGATCTTTTACAAACATTTTTTTTATATTCACAAGGGAAAAAGGAGAAAATGGACCGATAAAGTTGTTGTGCAATTTCTCCTGAGTACGCCGATACCCCATATGTGAGGGAAAACCACTGTTTGGGCGCACGGCAGGGCTCGGAATGGAAGGAGCGCAGTTTGACTTTTCCAAACCAAAATTGGCTGGAATTGAGAACGGACGCCATGTCGCGTTTGGAGATGCCCTGATATGCCTAAACAGTGGAAACCCCCCACATGTGACCCCATTTTGGAAACTAGACCCCTAAGGAACTTATCTAGATGTGTGGTGAGCACTTTGAACCCCCAAGTGCTTCACGCAAGTTTGTAATGTAGAGCCGTGAAAAAAAAAATCATATTTTTTCACGAGCATGATGTTTTAGTCCCCAATTTTTTATTTTCCCAAGGGTAAGAGGAGAAATTGGACCACAAAAGTTGTTGTCCAACTTGTCCTGAGTACGCTGATACCCCATATGTGGGGGGGAACCACTGTTTGGGCGCACGGAAGGGCTCGAAAGGGAAGGAGCGCCGTTTGACTTTTCCAAACCAAAATTGGCTGGAATTGTGAACGAACGCCATGTCGCGTTTGGAGGGCCCCTGATGTGCCTAAACAGTGGAAACCCCCCACATGTGACCCCATTTTGGAAACTAGACCCCCTAAGGAACTTATCTAGATGTGTGGTGAGCACTTTGAACCCCCAAGTGCTTCACGCAAGTTTGTAATGTAGAGCCGTGAAGAAAAAAAATCATATTTTTTCCACGAGCATGATGTTTTAGTCCCCAATTTTTTATTTTCCCAAGGGTAAGAGGAGAAATTGGACCACAAAAGTTGTTGTCCAACTTGTCCTGAGTACGCTGATACCCCATATGTGGGGGGGAACCACTGTTTGGGCGCACGGCAGGGCTTGAAAGGGAAGGAGCGCGGTTTGACTTTTCCAAACCAAAATTGGCTGGAATTGGGAACGAACGCCATGTCGCGTTTGGAGGGCCCCTGATGTACCTAAACAGTGGAAACCCCCCACATGTGACCCCATTTTGGAAACTAGACCCCCTAAGGAACTTACCTAGATGTGTGGTGAGCACTTTGAACCCCCAAGTGCTTCACACAAGTTTGTAATGTAGAGCCGTGAAGAAAAAAAATCATATTTTTTCCACAAGCATGATGTTTTAGTCCCCAATTTTTTATTTTCCCAAGGGTAAGAGGAGAAATTGGACCACAAAAGTTGTTGTCCAACTTGTCCTGAGTACGCTGATACCCCATATGTGGGGGGGAACCACTGTTTGGGCGCACGGCAGGGCTCGAAAGGGAAGGAGCGCCGTTTGACTTTTCCAAACCAAAATTGGCTGGAATTGCGAACGAACGCCATGTCGCGTTTGGAGGGCCCCTGATGTGCCTAAACAGTGGAAACCCCCCACATGTGACCCCATTTTGGAAACAAGACCCCTAAGGAACTTATCTAGATGTGTGGTGAGCACTTTGAACCCCAAGTGCTTCACGCAAGTTTGTAATGTTGGAGCCGTGAAGAAAAAAAATCATATTTTTTCCACAAGCATGATGTTTTAGTCCCCAATTTTTTATTTTCCCAAGGGTAAGAGGAGAAATTGGACCACAAAAGTTGTTGTCCAACTTGTCCTGAGTACGCTGATACCCCATATGTGGGGGGGAACCACTGTTTGGGCGCACGGCAGGGCTCGAAAGGGAAGGAGCGCGGTTTGACTTTTCCAAACCAAAATTGGCTGGAATTGGGGAACGAACGCCATGTCGCGTTTGGAGGGCCCCTGATGTGCCTAAACAGTGGAAACCCCCCACATGTGACCCCATTTTGGAAACAGACCCCCTAAGGAACTTATCTAGTGTGTGGTGAGCACTTTGAACCCCCAAGTGCTTCACGCAAGTTTGTAATTGTAGAGCCGTGAAGAAAAAAAATCATATTTTTTCCACAAGCATGATGTTTTAGTCCCCAATTTTTATTTTCCCAAGGGTAAGAGGAGAAATTGGACCACAAAAGTTGTTGTCCAACTTGTCCTGAGTACGCTCATACCCCATATGTGGGGGGGAACCACTGTTTGGGCGCACGGCAGGGCTCGAAAGGGAAGGAGCGCCGTTCGACTTTTCCAAACCAAAATTGGCTGGAATTGGGAACGAACGCCATGTCGCGTTTGGAGGGCCCCTGATGTGCCTAAACAGTGGAAACCCCCAACATGTGACCCCATTTTGGAAACTAGACCCCCTAAGGAACTTACCTAGATGTTTGGTGAGCACTTTGAACCCCCAAGTGCTTCACGCAAGTTTGTAATGTAGAGCCGTGAAGAAAAAAAATCATATTTTTTCCACAAGCATGACGTTTTAGTCCCCAATTTTTTATTTTCCCAAGGGTAAGAGGAGAAATTGGACCACAAAAGTTGTTGTCCAACTTGTCCTGAGTACGCTGATACCCCATATGTGGGGGGGAACCACTGTTTGGGCGCACGGCAGGGCTCGAAAGGGAAGGAGCGCCGTTTGACTTTTCCAAACCAAAATTGGCTGGAATTGGGAACGAACGCCATGTCGCGTTTGGAGGGCCCCTGATGTGCCTAAACAGTGGAAACCCCCACATGTGACCCCATTTTGGAAACTAGACCCCCTAAGGAACTTATCTAGTGTGTGGTGAGCACTTTGAACCCCCAAGTGCTTCACGCAAGTTTGTAATTTGGAGCCGTGAAGAAAAAAAATCATATTTTTTCCACAAGCATGATGTTTTAGTCCCCAATTTTTTATTTTCCCAAGGGTAAGAGGAGAAATTGGACCACAAAAGTTGTTGTCCAACTTGTCCTGAGTACGCTGATACCCCATATGTGGGGGGGAACCCATGTTTGGGCGCACGGCAGGGCTCGAAAGGGAAGGAGCGCCGTTTGACTTTTCCAAACCAAAATTGGCTGGAATTGGGAACGAACGCCATGTCGCGTTTGGAGGGCCCCTGATGTGCCTAAACAGTGGAAACCCCCCACATGTGACCCCATTTTGGAAACTAGACCCCCTAAGGAACTTACCTAGATGTTTGGTGAGCACTTTGAACCCCCAAGTGCTTCACGCAAGTTTGTAATGTAGAGCCGTGAAGAAAAAAAATCATATTTTTTTCCACAAGCATGACGTTTTAGTCCCCAATTTTTTATTTTCCCAAGGGTAAGAGGAGAAATTGGACCACAAAAGTTGTTGTCCAACTTGTCCTGAGTACGCTGATACCCCATATGTGGGGGGAACCACTGTTTGGGCGCACGGCAGGGCTCGAAAGGGAAGGAGCGCCGTTTGACTTTTCCAAACCAAAATTGGCTGGAATTGGAACGAACGCCATGTCGCGTTTGGAGGGCCCCTGATGTGCCTAAACAGTGGAAACCCCCCACATGTGACCCCATTTGGAAACTAGACCCCCTAAGGAACTTACCTAGATGTGTGGTGAGCACTTTGAACCCCCAAGTGCTTCACGCAAGTTTGTAATGGAGCCGTGAAGAAAAAAAATCATATTTTTTTCCACAAGCATGATGTTTTAGTCCCCAATTTTTTATTTTCCCAAGGGTAAGAGGAGAAATTGGACCACAAAAGTTGTTGTCCAACTTGTCCTGAGTACGCTGATACCCCATATGTGGGGGGAACCACTGTTTGGGCGCACGGCAGGGCTCGAAAGGAAGAGCGCCGTTTGACTTTTCCAAACCAAAATTGGCTGGAATTGGAACGAACGCCATGTCGCGTTTGGAGGGCCCCTGATGTGCCTAAACAGTGGAAACCCCCCACATGTGACCCCATTTTGGAAACTAGACCCCCTAAGGAACTTATCTAGTGTGTGGTGAGCACTTTGAACCCCCAAGTGCTTCACGCAAGTTTGTAATGGAGCGTGAAGAAAAAAAATCATATTTTTTCCACAAGCATGATGTTTTAGTCCCCAATTTTTTATTTTCCCAAGGGTAAGAGGAGAAATTGGACCACAAAAGTTGTTGTCCAACTTGTCCTGAGTACGCTATACCCCATATGTGGGGGGAACCACTGTTTGGGCGCACGGCAGGGCTCGAAAGGGAAGGAGCGCCGTTGACTTTTCCAACCAAAATTGCTGGAATGGAACGAACGCCATGTCGCGTTTGGAGGCCCCTGATGTGCCTAAACAGTGGAAACCCCCCACATGTGACCCCATTTGGAAACTAGACCCCCTAAGGAACTTATCTAGGTGTGTGGTGAGCACTTTGAACCCCCAAGTGCTTCACGCAAGTTTGTAATGTAGAGCGTGAAGAAAAAAAAATATTTTTTTCCACAAGCATGATTTTTAGTCCCCAATTTTTATTTTCCCAGGGTAAGAGGAGAAATTGGACCCAAAAGTTGTTGTCCAATTGTCCTGAGTACGCTGATACCCCATATGTTGGGGGGAACCACTGTTTGGGCGCACGGCAGGGCTCGAAGGGAAGAGGCGTTTGACTTTCAAACTTGTGGAATGGCGCGAACGCCATGTCGCGTTTGGAGGCCCCTGATGTGCCTAAACAGTGGAAACCCCCCACATGTGACCCCATTTTGGAAACTAGACCCCCTAAGGAACTTATCTAGGTGTGTGGTGAGCACTTTGAACCCCCAAGTGCTTCACGCAAGTTTGTAATGCCTGAGCCGTGAGAAAAAAAAATATATTTTTTCCACAAGCATGATTTTTAGTCCCCAATTTTTTATTTTCCCAAGGGTAAGCAGGAGAAATTGGACCCACAAAAGTTGTTGTCCAATTTGTCCTGAGTACGCTGATACCCCATATGTGGGGGGAACCACTGTTTGGGCGCACGGCAGGGCTCGAGAAGGGAAGGAGCGACGTTTGAATTGCAACAATTGGCTGGAATGGACGACGCCATTTCGCGTTAGAGGCCCCTGATGTGCCTAAACAGTGGAAACCCCCCACATGTGACCCCATTTTGGAAACTAGACCCCCTAAGGAACTTATCTAGGTGTGTGGTGAGCACTTTGAACCCCCAAGTGTTTCACTAAAGTTTATAATGCCCTGGCGTGAAAAAAAAATATTTTTTTTTCCCACAAAAGTGATTTTTTAGTCCCCAATTTTTTATTTTCCCAAGGGTAACAGGAGAAATTGGACCCCAAAAGTTGTTGTCCAATTTGTCCTGAGTACGCTGATACCCCATATGTTGGGGGGAAACCACTGTTTGGGGCACGGCAGGGCTCGGAAGGGAAGTAGTGACGTTTTGGAATGCAGACTTTGATGGAATGGTCTGCGGGCGTCATGTTCCGTTTAGCAGAGCCCCTGATGTGCCTAAACAGGGAAACCCCCCACAAGTGACCCCATTTTGGAAACTAGACCCCCTAAGGAACTTATCTAGGTGTGTGGTGAGTACTTTGAACCCCCAAGTGTTTCACTAAAGTTTATAATGCCCTGGTGTGAAAAAAAAATATTTTTTTTCCCACAAAAGTGATTTTTTAGTCCCCAATTTTTTATTTTCCCATGGTAACAGGAGAAATTGGACCCCAAAGTTGTTGTCCAATTTGTCCTGAGTACGCTGATACCCCATTGTTGGGGGAACCACTGTTTGGGTGCACGGCAGGGCTCGGAAGGGAAGTAGTGACGTTTTGGAATGCAGACTTTGATGGAATGGTCTGCGGGCGTCATGTTTCCGTTAGCAGAGCCCCTGATGTGCCTAAACAGTGGAAAACCCCCAACAAGTGACCCCATTTTTGGAAAACTTAGACCCCCCTAAGGAACTTATCTAGTGTGTGTGGTGAGTACTTTGAACCCCCAAGTGTTTCACTAAAGTTTATAATGCCCTGTGTGAAAAAAAAAAATATTTTTTTTTTCCACAAAAGTGATTTTTTAGTCCCCAATTTTTTATTTTCCCAAGGGTAACAGGAGAAATTGGACCCCAAAAGTTGTTGTCCAATTTGTCCTGAGTACGCTGGTACCCCACATGTGGGAAAAAACTGTTTAGGCACACGTCGGGACTCGGAAGGGAAGTAGTGACGTTTTGGAATGCAGACTTTGATGGAATGGTCTGCGGGCGTCATGTTCCATTTGCAGAGCCCCTGATGTGCCTAAACAGGAAAAAAAAAACCACAAGTGACATAATTTTAGAAATTAGACCCCCAAGAAGCTTCTCTAGATGTGCCCCCCTTCTGGAACTAATCTTTCCTGTAAAGTAAATTAGTAGTGCATGGAGGTGTGGTACAATTTGAAGCAATCCTTCATACACAGGCCAGGTTTTTCGGGCAGGTGTCGCACTGATAAATGGTGTCCTTGCGTATTCCCCTTTTGTAACACACTCGGCACCTTTTTTGCGACTTACCTTTTTTTGCAGTTTGCGGGACCTCCCCTGGAAATGCTGGCCTGGTACAATACGAGCACCTTCAGTTCCGGAAGTACTGGGGCCCTCTCCTTCCTGAGCGCCAAACATCAGGGCCTTGATCACTACCTCCTGGAACTGAAGGTACGACGTATTGGTATGGCGTGCACATCGTGACAGCAGGAAAGCGTTGAGCATTGCCATTTGGACGATGTGCACGGACAGCTTCTTGTACCACACCTTGGCCTTTCTCAAAGCACTGTATGGTTGGAGGAGTTGATCAGAGAGATCAACACCCCCCATGTATTTGTTGTACCCAAGTACACAGTCCGGTTTGCGGACCTGTGTAGAGGTACCCCGTACAGTGCTGAGGGCGCTGCCATCACCGTGTATGGTGGTCAAGAGAAGGACATCCCTCTTGTCCTTGTACTTGACCACCAGAAGGTGGTAGCTACATTGGGCTCTGCTCTCACCCTTTCTGAGCATCTGCCCAAGCAGCGTCTTCGGGAGGCCCTTCTGATTTTTGCGGACGGTACCGCAGGCTGCGGTACCACGCGCAAAGAGGGATTTGTGGAGTGGGATGCTGGTATAAAAGTTATCGGTGTAGAGGTGATAACCTTTATCCAGCAGTGGGTGAACCAAATCCCACACAATTTTCCCACTCACTCCCAGGACAGGAGGACACTCAGGGGGTTCAATCCTGGTGTCCTTTCCTTCGTAAACTCTAAAACGGTGAGTGTACCCTGAGGTACTCTCACACAGTTTGTAGAGTTTGATTCCGTACCTTGCCCTCTTGTTGGGCAGGTACTGACGGAATCCGAGCCGTCCCTTAAAATGAACCAAGGACTCATCCACGCAAATGTCCCTTTTGGGCACGTACACTTCAGCAAACTTTTTGTTGAAGTGTTCGATGACCGGCCGAACTTTGAACAGACGGTCAAAGTTGGGGTCATCTCGTGCGGGACACTGTGCATTATCGTTATAATGCAAGAATTTCTGGATGGCCTCAAAACGCGTCCGGGCCATGACCATTCGGAACACTGGAGCGTTATATAAAATATCAACACTCCAATATTGCCGAAGTTCTGGCTTCTTCAAGATCCCCGTGTGAAGGACCAGGCCCCAAAACTGCATCAATTCAACTGCGTCTACAGGAGACCAGTTAGAATATGATGAACGGGGGTTTTGCTCCAAAAATTGACGAGCGTACAAATTTGTTTGCTCCACCATGTGGTTAATAAAATCCTCAGAGAAAAAGACTTTGAAAAAGTCTATTTCTGTGAGGCCAGTGGTGTCAAACCTGATTCCTGATTCTGCCACAAAATCAGGAATCAGTGGCTCGTAATTTTCGGGGGGCGAGGTCCACACGGGATCCGCAGTGGGTTGCGCTGGTTCGGCTTCGGCTTCATCTTCGTCTTCTGGAATGGGGGCAGATGCCTCATCTTCTGTCCTGGGGCGTCTGCGTGGTGGTTCCGCAGGACCCGAGGAGGAAGATGAGGAGGGGGAAGAGGAAGAGGAGGAGGAAGAGGAATCTGAAAAATAAAGAAATGTGGGATCCTCTCCCTCGCTATCAGTGTCGGAGGCAAGAAAAGCGTATGCCTCCTCCAATGAATAGCGCTGTTGGGACGAACGGGACGGGTGGGACATTTTTTTGTAAATGTGGTGCTTGGGTGTACTTTATTGATAACTGTGTATGTGTGGGGGGGGGATAGTGCTTGGTGTAAACTATGCTGAAAAGAAAAATCTAAAAGAAAAAAAAAATGGGGAGAAAAAAATGCCTGTGAAAAGAAAAGTCTAAAACAGCAGGCCCTAGCTCTGATAAGTGAACTGCGTCACTTATCAAAGTTCGGTGGCTGCTAGATGTGGCGCAAGGAGGGGGTGAAAAAAAAAAAAGGAAAACAGCCGGCACGAGATCTGATAAGTGAACTGCGTCACTTATCTAAATTCGGCGGCTGCTAAATGTGGAAACGGAGGCGGCGCAAAGGCGGGTGAAAAAAAAGGAAAAAAAAAAAAGAAAAGGAAAACAGCCGGTGCGAGCTCTGATAAGTGAACTGTGTCACTTGTCAAAGTTCGGCGGCTGCTAGATGTGGCGCAAAGGAGTGGCGCAGGGAGGGGGTGAAAAAAAAAAACAGGAAAACAGCCGGCACGAGATCTGATAAGTGAACTGAGTCACTTATCAAAATTCGGCGGCTGCTAAATGTGGAAACGGAGGCGGCGCAAAGGCGGGTGAAAAAAGAAAAAGGAAAAAAAAAAAAAGAAAAGGAAAACAGCCGGTGCGAGCTCTGATAAGTGAACTGTGTCACTTGTCAAAGTTCGGCGGCTGCTAAATGTGGAAACGGAGGCGGCGCAAAGGCGGGTGAAAAAAGAAAAAGGAAAAAAAAAAAAGAAAAGGAAAACAGCCGGTGCGAGCTCTGATAAGTGAACTGTGTCACTTGTCAAAGTTCGGCGGCTGCTAGATGTGGCGCAAAGGGAGTGGCGCAGGGAGGGGGTGAAAAAAAAAAGAAAAGGAAAACAGCCGGCGCGAGCTCTGATAAGTGAACTGTGTCACTTGTCAAAGTTCGGCGGCTGCTAAATGTGGAAACGGAGGCGGCGCAAAGGCGGGTGAAAAAAGAAAAAGGAAAAAAAGAAAAGGAAAACAGCCGGTGCGAGCTCTGATAAGTGAACTGTGTCACTTGTCAAAGTTCGGCGGCTGCTAGATGTGGCGCAAAGGGAGTGGCGCAGGGAGGGGGTGAAAAAAAAAAACAGGAAAACAGCCGGCACGAGATCTGATAAGTGAACTGAGTCACTTATCAAAATTCGGCGGCTGCTAGATGTGGAAACGGAGGCGGCGCAAAGGCGGGTGAAAAAAAAAAAAAAGGAAAACAGCCGGCGCGAGCTCTGATAAGTGAACTGCGTCACTTATCAAAGTTCGCCGGCTGCAGGGTGTGCGCACGGAGGTGGCGCAAAGGGGCTGAGAGCACGAGTGTTGATCGGTGAAATGCGTCACCAATCAACGCTCGGCGGCTGGGTGTGCGCACGGAGGCGGCGCAAAGGGGGGGTGAAAAAAAGGAAACCCGCCGGACGCGAGCTCTGATAAGTGAACTGCGTCACTTATCAAAGTTCGCCGGCTGCAGGTGTGTGCGCACGGAGGTGGCGCAAAGGGGGCTGAGAGCACGAGTGTTGATCGGTGAAATGCGTCACCAATCAACGCTCGGCGGCTGGGTGTGCGCACGGAGGCGGCGCAAAGGCGGGTGAAAAAAAGGAAACCCGCCGGACGCGAGCTCTGATAAGTGAACTGCGTCACTTATCAAAGTTCGCCGGCTGCAGGGTGTGCGCACGGAGGTGGCGCAAAGGGGGCTGAGAGCACGAGTGTTGATTGGTGAAATGCGTCACCAATCAACGCTCGGCGGCTGGGTGTGCGCACGGAGGCGGCGCAAAGGGGGGGTGGAGGGGGTAAAAAGAGGGGGAAGGGGGATGGGGAGGAGGAAGAGAGGGATCAACACTTACGGTTGTAGTCTCTCTTCTTTTTTCTATCTTCTTTTCTTCTTTCTTCTCTTCTTTCTTGTCTTCTTTTCTTCTGTCTTCAGCACTACAAGGCCCAGCACAGGAGAGATCTGTTGTATGACCGCTCTGCAGGAATCCTCAGCAAGTGTGAGGACCCCTGCAGAACGGTCACTCACAGGTCAGAGCCAGGTGAGACAGGTCACAGAGCGGTCAATTCGCTTCTGTGACCTGTGATTGGTGGATCCATCATAACAAGATCCCACCAATCAGAGCTCTCCTGGTTACCCTGGCAACCTGCCCAGGATCGGAGCTCACAGCTCCGATCCTAGGCAGGTCACAGCCAGGGCAGCAGCCAGGTCACCTGCAGGGCACAGCGCGGTCACACAGCGATCAGACCGCTGCTGTGCCCTGTGATTGGCGCGATCGAACGATGTCATCGATCGCGCCAATCAGCTCCTGCAGGCCCTACAGAGCCTGTCCTGAGCCTCCACAGCCGGATCGGTGCTTTTACAGCACCGATCCAGCCAGGATCGGTGCTATTACAGCACCGATCCGGCATGTCAGCAGCAAGGCACAGCGCTCCTGCGCCGCGGCTGTGCCTTGCGATTGGCGCGATCGACGATAACATCGATCGCGCCAATCAGCTCCTGCAGGCCCTGCTAGGCCTGTCTTATGTTCCGGCCTAGGATCGGTGCTTTTATAGCACCGATCCAGCAGGAACCGGCAGGGCACAGCGCGGTAATACCGCTTCTGTGCCCTGCGATTGGCGCGATCGATATGATCGGCGATCGCGCCAATCCAGGGGGTCTGCATAGTGCTAGACCCAGGCCTAGGATCGAGTACATCGGTACTCGATCCTAGCCTGGGATCTCACTGTTTCAGCCCATCTGATTGGCTGAAACAGTGAGAAAGGCTGCGATTGGCTGTTCAGAATTGAACAGCCAATCACAGCGATCGGGAGGCCGGAGAGGGGAGGACGCAGCCCGGGATGCCGACGTCATCTTCCTAGAGGTAAGATGGCGTCGGAATTTTAATGCGATCACCGCGACTTTAGTCGCGATGTCGCATTAAAGGGCATGACGTACTATTCCGTCCATGGGAATTAGGTCCAGGGTCACATGGACGGAATAGTACGTCTGATGGCAGAGAGGGGTTAAATCATTTATTCTGCAGTGGTTTGCAGCCGGGCCAGTAGCATTAGCACCTGTCCCTGCTGTAAACTAGTTAACCCCTTGTGATGGATTGCAGCGGGGGACCTGACTGAACAGCGGAGAGGTATGAATATTGTTGCTTTTTTATTTTATTTGTGAGCAGTAGAGATGAGCGACTTTGCCTCCGGGAGGGTTGAGTCGGGATTTGGGCCACCTGACTTTACCAAAAGTCGAGTCGAACGAAATCGGCCGGCTATCGACAAAAGTCGGAGTTCCGACAGAAACCCGACCGAAACCCAATGCAAGTCTCTCTCTCTCTTTCTCCCTTCCAGGCATGCTCACACTGCATTTCTCCAGTTCAAAAGTTCAAGACGGATCCATCTAAAAACTGAATCCGCTGGCATCAGTTTTTTACAATCTGCACTGCATCCGTCTTTTTACAACTTGGACGGATTGTGCCTGATTACAAAAAACGGATGTGTGAAAGTAGCCTAACTGCAAGCATTCTGGGAAATCCGACTTTGTCGCTCGTTTTGCTGACCGCATCGCCGACTTTGCTCTATGGTCATGTTTCGGTCGGCAAAACCCGATTTTGGCAAAAGTCGGCGACTTATGAATCTGGCCGACCTGTTTCGCTCAACTCTAGTGAGCAGTGATGGATGAACCCGTGGATGTTCGAGTCCGGCTGGTTTGGCCGAACATTTAAAAAAAGTTCAGTTCAGGTACCAGAACAGTACCAGAACCCAAACCCAGACCCCATTCAGATGAATGCTGGGCCTGAACATCCGTAGTTTGTCACGCTGTCTGTAAGGTTCTTGTACATGTTTCTTGAAACTCAGTTTTTCCGTCAGCCATTTTACTTTCTGTCTTGCTGCAGCTATCTTGCCCTCAGTCAATATGGAGTTTCCAGCTTTCATGTTCCCGCCCTGATTCTCTCCCTCTTGCTTCTTAAGCAGCCACAGCTGAGCAATCAGTGCTTCAGAATCAAGCCTGCAGTGAACCTGTGACCTGACTCCTGGAAGCCTTGGACTTTGTACTATTTCTTGGATGGACATGCTGGAACCTGGCTATTTGATAAAACCACGTTTGCATGGAATTACAGTAACAGAGAAGAGATCCTGAACCTGTTCTGGAGAGTGATTGCTGAGCTTAAGTTACTCTGGCCTGCTGTGTCTCCTGCTTCTGTATCTGCAAACTGTGTGACTATTTTTGCCACTTGTATGAAGTAATACAAGACCTTCTATATCAAACCTGTGTCTCATGTGTTTTCATCGCACCCAAGCACAAGACGCTATATGAACTGTACTCCATACATTACAAGATTCTGAAGCCAAACGTTAGTGTCTGCTGGGTCTGGGAAGGCTGTGTCTGCTGTAACTGTGGATATTGGATGTCCGGTTGTACTTTCTGTGATGACAGTGGTTGTGACTTCTCACAACCATTCCAGGTGAGCAGTTCCCTTAATTTTTTTTTCTTCTGCAGTGTTACCACAGGTAAACACTATTGTTTTTTTTTTCTCTTTTTCTCTTCTCCTTCCAGTACTCCTGTCTTAAAAGATCTGGAAGATGGAGGCCCCATAAAGGAACTTTGCGGAGTGACTGATAATATTCTTGCAGATTTACAGTCTATAAAAACCCGTTTTGCAAACCTACAGGACCTCACTAATCACAATTTGCAAGTGTTTGGACAAACTACTCAGGATTTACGAGCCAGGATTGAGGTTCTAGAGGAGCGAGTCCAGGCTCCTGCCGTAGCCCCGAGTTCTGGGATTCCCAAGTTGCCCCCTTTTCGTTTTGGCGGTGAACGTGAGAAATTCAGGGGATTTATTAACCAATGCAATCTTTTTTTTTCTGCACATGCTTCACAATTTCCCACTGAAGATCTAAAGTGCTTACTATAATTATGTTGCTTACCAACAAGGCTTTGATGTGGGCAAACCCTCTGATTGAGACTGAGGATGAATGTTTGGATCATCTTGATGCTTTTATTTCAGCCATGGGGCAGGTGTTTGATGACCCCAATCGAGGTGCAATAGCTGAAGCAGCCATGTTAACTTTGCGCCAAGGTAAGCACTCGGTAGCCGAATATGCCTTGGATTTCAGGAGATGGGCCCTTGATACCACCTGGGACAGTTCCGCCAAAAAATCTATTTTTCGAAAAGGGTTGTCTCCACTGATTAAGGATGAACTTGCTCGTGCCGACCCTCCCACTGCGTTAGGTGACTTTATTAACTACTGCATCCGTATTGATGCTCGTCTGACTGAACGCAGGCAAGAGAGATGGTTCGAAAGCAATCGCACTAACCTTTTCCTACCTTCCTCCCCAGCTAAGGAACCTTTGAGTAGGATCACACGGGAACCTGAACCTGAACCCATGCAGGTGGACTCTTTACAAAGACGGGTTAGTGATGCACGTAAAGAACATCGTTTTAAGGAAAATCTATGTTTCTATTGTGGTAAGTCAGGGCACTTCATTATAAACTGCCCCAGCCGTTCTCGTAAGACTACTGCAGCACTCATTCACTGTGAGTGTTGCGAGAGGAGATCTGTCAGGTCCGAGCCTCAGGCTCCAGAGAGATCTGCAGCAACAGATATTGATTTCTCGGACTTAAATTCCGTTACTTCTGAGGACGATGACTGTGTAAACGCTGCAATTTTTCAAGTTTCCTCAGCGGTGTCCCAGCTGAGTTGTAAGAAAAACAATTCTCATTGCTTCCTTTCCATCAAACTCTGGGTTAACTCAGCCTGGGTGTCTAGCTCTGCTATGATCGACTCAGGGGCAAGTGGAAATTTTATGGATGTCTCCTTTGCTCTGAAACAGGGGATACGTTCAGTGAAGAAGGCTACTCCAGTACAGATGGAAACTGTGGATGGCTCCCTGCTGACCTCTGGACCAGTGGATCAGGAAACGGAGCCTTTGAGGGTCCTTATGGGTAAAGATCATCAAGAGAAACTGTCCTTTATGCTTATCTCTTCTCCCCACTTTCCCATTATTCTAGGGCTACCATGGCTGCAGGCTCAGAACCCTACCATTAACTGGGAGACCAAGGAATTACACTTTCCAGAGAAACAGATGAGTCCAGAAGTTTCAGCTTGCTCTGTTCCTAAAGGAACCATGTCAGTCCCTGAACTACCAGCTGTATACCAGGACTATGTGGATTTATGTGACAAGAAGAACGCTGACCAGCTTCCCCCTCACCGTCCATATGATTGTCCAATTGAATTATTGCCTGGAGCAGAGATACCTTTTGGTAAGATCTATCCCCTGGCGGGGCCCGAGCTAAAGGCTTTAAAGGATTACATAGACGAGAATCTAGCCAAGGGCTTCATACGCCCCTCTTCATCTCCTGCAGGTGCACCCATCTTCTTTGTGAAGAAGAAAGATGGATCTCTGAGACCCTGCGTAGACTATAGGGAACTCAATAAGGTTACTATTAGAAACCGTTATCCATTGCCTTTAATCCCTGAGTTATTGGAGAGAGTGCGGCATGCCAAATTTTTCTCTAAACTGGATCTCCGTGGGGCCTATAACTTGGTCCGTATTAGACCTGGGGATGAATGGAAGACTGCATTCAGGTCACGCTATGGACACTTTGAATATCTAGTTATGCCTTTTGGTCTGAGTACCGCCGCAGCCACTTTTCAACACTTGGTGAATGACATCTTCAGGGATCTCCTAGATACATTCGTGGTGATTTATTTGGATGATATTCTAATTTTTTCTAACTCCACAGAGGAACATCATGGACATGTGAGAATGGTCTTGGAACGTCTAAGACAAAACCATCTTTACATCAAACTTGAAAAGTGTGAATTCCATAGGACCGAAATTCAATTTCTGGGGTATGTACTGTCTACACAAGGAATTAGTATGGATGGAAGCAAGACCCAAGCCATCAAGGATTGGCCAATTCCTAGAAATGTGAAGGAGGTGCAGCGCTTCATCGGGTTTGCCAACTTCTATAGACGTTTCATTAGGAATTTCTCTGAGGTAGTGTCACCTATCACCCAACTTACCCGGAAAGAGTCTAGGTTCTCCTGGACTCCCCAAGCCCAGGAAGCATTTTCCCGTCTAAAAGATAAATTTACCACCGCACCTATCTTAGTACATCCCAACCCCGAACTTGCCTTCATAATAGAGGTGGATGCTTCAGACTGTGCCGTTGGAGCTATACTCTCTCAGAGAACAGGTGAGAAAAATGTCTTGCATCCCTGTGCCTTCTTTTCCCAGCAGTTGTCTTCGGCTGAGAGGA
The DNA here is from genome assembly GCA_033576555.1 of Oophaga sylvatica. Taxonomy (NCBI): domain Eukaryota; kingdom Metazoa; phylum Chordata; class Amphibia; order Anura; family Dendrobatidae; genus Oophaga; species Oophaga sylvatica. The sequence goes on from JARQOD010000002.1 coordinate 298,599,902, forward strand.
ACTACGATGTGGGCAATAGAGAGTTGTTGGCCATTATTGCCGCCTTCAAAGAATGGAGACACCTTCTTCAGGGAGCTGCACAGCAAATAGTCGTCCTGACAGACCATCGTAATCTTGAATTTATCAGGTCGGCTAAGTGCCTGACTCCTCGCCAGGCTCGCTGGAATCTTTTCTTAAACCAATTTAATTTTTTCATTTCTTATAGACCAGGATCGCGCAATGGAAAGGCTGATGCACTCTCTAGGATTCATTCAGCAGAGACCCGTCCACTTGCTCCTCCTAAGACTATTCTTTCTGACTCTAGATTCCTGGGAGTGATTCATAATCAAGACCTACTTAAGGACATCAAGGAAGCATACCATGCGGATTCCTTGTTGGCACAACCCCCAAGAGACGTAAGTCTTGTCTTTAAGAATGGTGTGTGGATTCAGGGACAACGTCTGTATATTCCTGAAACAGTCAGATTGAGAGTATTGCAACTCATCCACGATTCCAAGATAGCTGGGATAGAGGAATTCTAAAGACACAGGAATTTCTTTCTCGTTTCTTTTGGTGGCCCACTTACAGGAAAGATGTTTTAAACTATGTCACTTCATGTGAAGTCTGTGCTAGATGCAAAACACCTCGCTCCTCACCAACTGGTCTGTTGCAACCTCTTCCCACCCCGTCCCGCCCGTGGGGATCCATTTCTATGGACTTCATTGTGGAGTTACCAACCTCTCAAGGGAAAAACACCATTCTAGTGGTGGTTGATCGTTTAACAAAGGCAGCTCATTTTATCCCTTGTGTCGGCTTACCCACTGCAAAACAGACATCAGATTTGATGATTAAGAATGTGTTTCGCTTACATGGAGTACCGGATGAGGTTATTTCGGATCGAGGGGTGCAATTCACTTCAAGGTTCTGGCAAAATTTCTGTGCCGCATTGGACATTAAAGTAAACCTTTCTTCTGCTTTTCATCCCCAGACTAATGGACAGACAGAACGAACCAATCAGACCCTGGAGCAGTATCTCCGCTGCTTTATCTGCCACCTACAGGATGATTGGGTGGATCTACTTCCACTGGCTGAGTTCTCTTATAACAACTCTCAGAGCGCCTCCACTAAGCAGTCTCCTTTTTACTCCAATTTAGGTTATCATCCTAACATTCTTCCTCGATTTCCCATAGAAACGCCTTTGCCAGCAGTGGCTGAAAGAATCACGTCTTTACAAAAGAATATGGATCTTCTAAAGGGAAATCTGGAATTGGCTCAGGAAAGGTACAAGAAAGCAGCAGATAAATTTCGTAAACCTGCACCAGCTTTCAAGGTAGGAGACCTGGTCTGGCTGTCAACCAGAAATCTTAAGTTAAGGATTCCATCGTCTAAGTTGGGACATAAGTACATTGGACCCTATAAAATCAGTAAAATTATAAGTGCCGTTGCTTGTCGTCTTCAACTGCCCAGAACTATGAGAATCCACCCTGTCTTTCATGTATCCCTGCTAAAGGCTGCAACACCCAATACGTTTCCTGGACGTTCTTCTCCTTGCCCTGGCCCGGTGCTGGTCGATGGTCAGGAAGAGTTTGTGGTGGAAAGGATTCTAGATTCCAGGTTGTACAGAAATCAGTTACAATATTTGATTAAATGGCAGGGCTACCCAGTGGAGGACAACTCATGGGAACCAGTCAATAACGTTAATGCTCCTCGCTTGCTCCGCCAGTTTCATCAGAGGTACCCAGACAAGCCTGGTCTGAGGTCATCCGGAGGTTGTCCCTAAGGGGGGAGTAATGTAAGGTTCTTGTACATGTTTCTTGAAACTCAGTTTTTCCGTCAGCCATTTTACTTTCTGTCTTGCTGCAGCTATCTTGCCCTCAGTCAATATGGAGTTTCCAGCTTTCATGTTCCCGCCCTGATTCTCTCCCTCTTGCTTCTTAAGCAGCCACAGCTGAGCAATCAGTGCTTCAGAATCAAGCCTGCAGTGAACCTGTGACCTGACTCCTGGAAGCCTTGGACTTTGTACTTCAGCTATTTCTTTCT
>JARQOD010000002.1:298602020-298626431 GCA_033576555.1 Oophaga sylvatica
GAGGAACTTTGGAACACATGTGGACTCTGGAACCTGGCTATTTGATAAAACCACGTTTGCATGGAATTACAGTAACAGAGAAGAGATCCTGAACCTGTTCTGGAGAGTGATTGCTGAGCTTAAGTTACTCTGGCCTGCTGTGTCTCCTGCTTCTGTATCTGCAAACTGTGTGACTATTTTTGCCACTTGTATGAAGTAATACAAGACCTTCTATATCAAACCTGTGTCTCATGTGTTTTCATCGCACCCAAGCACAAGACGCTATATGAACTGTACTCCATACATTACACTGTCATCTGCACAACAGAGCGACAGACACTGCCTCTGATCGGGGGTAAGATTTTTACCGGCGGTCAGAGTGCTGAGGTTCCACGCTGTCAGATTACAGCGTGAGCCAGCAGCTGTGACCGGTGGTAAAAAGTTTACCTCCAGTCACAGAGGCGACAGATGAGAAAGTACTACTCCCATCAGTCTACGCCTGCTGGTGCTAATAACAGCAAGAGTAGGCACTGCTATGGGAGTATTCATGCTCTATAAATAAATAAATAAATTTTAAAAAGGCGTGGGGTCTATTCTATTGTCAGCTTTATCATGGTTGGTTATCAAGAATAGAGGAGTCTTTTTAAATAATTTAAAAAAACGGCATGAGGACCCCTCTATTCATGATAACCAACCATGATAAAGCTGACAGCTGAGGTTGCGGCCTAGTTTTGTCGTTCTCATTATCAAAAATAGAACAGACCTCACGTCAGTTTAAAAAAAAAATTATTTATCTATAGCGCAGGCATCGGCTGGTGAGTACTTTCTTCAGCGGTGCCTGCTCTTGCTGTTATTAGTAGCAGCAGACGTAGGCTGATAGTGAGTCGCACAGCCAGGGCTTGTGGGGTACTCGGCACCGAGCCCGTTCACTTCAATGGGGGATGTCACGGGTAGCACAGCTCGGTCCGTGGCCCTGGGCGCTCACTGAAAAGGGGATATTTACAGGGGATTATAGGTTTGTAGAAATGTTCGTGACGCCACCTGTGGTTCCTGGTCAGGGTGAACAGCGCTGCAGGGTAGATCCTCTGAGGGGTTGTTACTGGGCAGCAAGGTGTTAAGTCTTCCACAGGCAAGACTGATCCCTCAGGGTATATGGCGGTGTAGGGGTGCAGGAGCAATAAGGCAAACACACACAAGAAAGTCTCTTTCTGTACCTTTAGGCTAAGTGCACACGTTCAGGAATGTTTGCAGAATATTCCTGAGCAAAAACGGACTTTTTTTGCGGTAAAAACACGCGTTTTTGCACGTTTTTGCGCGGATTTGATGCGTTTTTACCGCAATTTTTTCCTGAACTTTCTAGGTCAATAATATAGCGGGAAAAACGCTAGAATTCCGCAAAATTAATGAACATGTTGCTAGATTTTCCGCGATGCGTTTTTTTTCGCGGAAAAAAACGCACCATGTGCACAAAAATTGCGGAATTCATTCTAAATGATAGGATGCTTAATTCATGCGTTTTTGACGCGTTTTTTCCCGCGAAAAAAAGCGAAAAAAACCCAAATAATCCTGAACGTGTGCACTTAGCCTTACTGATGGTAGATGCAGGCACGTCCCGGGAAGCTGTCAGGGTGGAAGATGCACTTCCAGTAATCCCACTGAGTAGGTGTAGGGCCTCCTTACTCCTGTTGTGTGTGAGTTTCTGACCTGTATAGAACGAAGTCTAACTCTGTCTTCTCATAAACGCCCGGCTGACTTTGTGGTGGAGCCTTCTCTTGGATAGAACTAAGTCTCTAATGGTTGGCTGACCAGACTCCTGTTCTTCCTGACCCGGTTACGTATCAGCACTGCTGGGCCCCTGCGACCTGAAGTCCAGCAGGGTCTCCGGTATCTCCTACTAGTCGTGTAGATGCTAGCAAGCTTGGACCCGGTGTCCGGTAGTGCAGAGTAGAGGTAAGCGATCAATGTTGTTTCAACCTCTGTCACTCTCTTCTTTCTTCCACTCGCCTTTCGTCCTACTCTAACCTTTAACATAAGCACAACTAGCAGTGAATGGCAGTTTCTTCCACACTCCTCTGCTAACAAACCAACAGCTAGCCAACTCTCAGCTAGGCTGCCTGACAAGTTCTCACTCCTGTCTCTCTCACTAACCAACTGCTGTCGTCTCCACAACCCTTATATATGTAACCATACTCTCCAAGGGCTCCCTCTGGTGGCTCCAGGGAAATGTGAAGGTGTGAATGCATATCGGGTTTATTTGTGGGTTTACCTTCTGTGCATCCTCCAGGGTAACATGTGGCACCAAGAGCAGCTGGGCTACACAATAGGACTAGTACTCACATCAGCTGATGCTTCTGTGAATGGAGGTAAATGTTTTACTGTGGGCCACATCTGCTGGCGCTTTGACCAGTGGTAATAATCTGACCACTGACCAGAGCTGCAATGTTTCTCACGCTGTCATGCAGATGACAGCATTGGAAACACCCGATGTTTGGGGTGACGAACCCGAACAGTAACACGGACTTCCTGGAGAAGTTTTTGTTCGAGGTCCGTGTCCAAACAGTAGGTGTTCGGTACGGGCCGTGAACTTTACTGTTCGGGTTCGCCCATCACTAGTTGTGAGCAGTTGTCTCATCAATATTTTGCATCTGTGTTGCAGCCATCTTTACATGTTAAATACTGCTGCCCTTTTTGCTGTGTTAATGTTTGAATTTTTTTATTCCTGTTTTTGTGGCTTTGCTTTTAATTTTGGATGAATTCAGCACCAGAACCATCATCACTGCATGAATATATCACAAGAGGCATCATTAATGCATAAATACAGCACCAGAACAACCATCACTACATGAATATGTCACCACAACCAGTATTTGAAAAGGAATACATCATCAGAATAATTATCCATATAGGAATACGGCACCAGAATCACCATTTAATTTTTTTGCAAACTGAATTTATTACATGAATATGTCTCCATTTATCTATAATGGGTCTGTTTAGTTTCAATTAGGGTATCCGCCAAATACCAGTCACCTTAATTGAAACCAAATGACCATCATTAAGTTAAGCTATATTATTTTCCGTGACTATCTTTGGGTCTGACATTTAAAATATAGTATGTCAGGTGATAAATATCGCTACTTGTCCCTGATATTGAGTAAATGGTCCAAAAAAATGAATGATTCTATATCTAACTATGAAATTGCTCTCCCTATTGAGCCTCACCCCTTAAGTACACCACTTTTTTTTACTTTTGTTGGTATTTTTTGGTGAAAAAGGTAAAATTTCTAGTGGAAGTGGTCTTGAAGCTTCATCTGCCTAGGGCATCAAATTAACTTGTCCTGGCCAGTTTTAACAATAGTAAGGGTCCAGCCTGAGTTGGATTAAAATGCAACATATAATTGTTTGCTGTCAAGACAAGACAACTTACTTGAATATTTAGTTTCTTGTCCTTAACACTGCAAATAAAATGTAACATAGTATTGTAATTTTCAAATTAACAGTATGAGCAATTTTCAGTCAGTTGTCATAAACATTCAATCACAATATATACAGATGAGATGAGCTGTGAGATCTATATACTGTACACTCAAGATCATTGGTCAATTCCTTTGAAAATTGCAGATTTGGATACATTTTATCATATGTGTATAACTCTCTATAGTTCAGTCAAAATACATCTGTAAAGTGAGGCAGAGGAAATTATGGATTCAATATTGATGCTACATTCTGCTTTATGTGACTTTTTTGCATGCAGATTATCCTTGGTTTCCAGGAATGAAACTCATTGATGTTTTTCTACCCTTTTTGTTTTGAAGAGCGCCAGGGAGGCTAGTCCTGATTTGGCACACCCCAATAAGTTTGCAAAGTTGGCAGATGAGGGGTTGTCAGTACAGGGGTAGCACTGCTGCAGCCAGGCATGTCCTCTGAAAGCCGGGAAGTGTCTGCTCCAGTAAGGGGGGAATTAGGAGAGCAGGGCAGGCCAGACAGGTGCTGGTAGTGGGGGACTCAATTATTAGGGGAACAGATAGGGCAATCTGTCACAAAGACAGGGATCGTCGAACAGTGTGCTGCCTACCTGGCGCTCGAGTCCGACACATCGCTGATCGGGTTGACAGATTACTGGGAGGGGCTGGTGAGGACCCAGCGGTCATGGTGCACATTGGCACAAATGACAAAGTTAGAGGTAGGTGGAAGGTCCTTAAAGATGATTTCAGGGAATTAGGCTGCAAGCTTAAAGCAAGGACCTCCAACGTGGTATTTTCTGAAATACTGCCGGTACCACGTGCCACACCAGAGAGGCAACGGGAGATTAGGGAGGTTAATAAGTGGCTCAAGAATTGGTGTAGGAAGGAGGGGTTTGGGTTCCTGGAGAACTGGGCCGACTTCTCAGTTGGCTACAGGTTCTATGCTAGGGACGGGCTGCACCTCAATGGGGAGGGTGCAGCTGTGCTGGGGAGAAAATGGCTAGAAGGTTGGAGGAGTCTTTAAACTAGGGACTGGGGGGGAGGGTATTCATTTTATAGGAGGGGAAGGCAGTACAGATAGAGACCTGGGCACAAATAATGAAATTGGGGGTGGGGTTAGAACAGTTAATAATTTAGAAAGAATAGAGGTTCAGAGAGATACATAAAGTGCATGTATACTAATGCTAGAAGCCTCACAATAGGGTTGAGCATTCGATACTTCCGAACCTGAAATCCAATGTAAGTCTATGGAACAAAATATCGAAGTAAGTATCGGAAGTACTCCGATATTATTGTTCCATAGACTTACATTGGATTTCAGGGATCGGAACGGTTTCGGTATCGGAATGCACCCTACTCACCAACAAAATGGCGGAATTAGAATTAATTTTGTTGGAACATAATTATGACATGGTGGGGATATCTGAGACTTGGCTGGATGAGAGCCACGACTGGGCGGTTAATTTACTGGGCTATAGTCTGTTTAGAAATGACCGTAAAAATAAGCGAGGTGGGGGTGTGTGTTTATATGTAAAATCATCCTTAAAACCCATCCTGCGGATATCTGTGAATCTAATGAAGATGTAGAGTCTCTGTGGGTGGAGATTAGGGGAGGGGGAAAAATAATAAATTACTGATAGGGGTTTGTTATAAGTCTCCTAAAATAATGGAAGCAACAGAGAATATCCTCGTAAAGCAAATAGATGAAGCAGCAACTCAAGGAGAAGTCATTATTATGGGGGACTTCAACTACCCTGAAATACATTGGGGAACAGAAACCTGCAGTTCCAGCAAAGGTAATAAGTTTTTGGCAACTATGAGAGACAATTACCTTTCACAACTAGTTCAGGACCCAACAAGAGGGGGGGCACTGCTAGACCTAATATTATCCAACAGGCCAGACCGCATATCAAATATAAGGGTTGGGGGTCACTTGGGTAATAGTGATCACAAAATAATAAGCTTTCATGTATCCTTTAATAAGATGTGTAGTCGAGGGGTTACAAGGACACTAAACTTCAGGAAGGCAAATTTCCAACGGATAGAGATGATCTTGGTGCAATAAACTGGGACGATATCCTGAGACATAAAAATACACAAAGAAAATGGGAGACGTTTATTAGTATCTTGAATAGGACCTGTGCACAGTATATACCCTATGGGAATAAACATGCTAGAATTAGGAGGAAACCACTATGGCTAAAAGGGGCGCAATAAGGGACAAAAAGAAAGCGTTTAGGGAATTAAAGCAAGTAGGTAGTGATGAGGCATTAAATAAATACAGAAGACTGAATAAATTCTGTAAAAAGCAAATCAAGACAGCAAAGATTGAGGCAGAGAGAATCATTGCCAGAGAAAGTAAAAATAATCCCAAAATATTCTTTAACTACATAAATAGCAAGAAACTAAAAAATGATAGTGTTGGTCCCCTTAAAAATAGTCTGGGTGAAATGGTGGATGAGGATGAGGAAAAAGCCAATATGCTAAATGACTTTTTTTCAACTGTATTTACACAAGAAAATCCCATGACAGATAACATGATCAGAGATAAAAAAATTTCTCCATTAAATGTCACCTGCTTAACCCAGCAGGAAGTACGGCGGCGTCTAAAAATCACTAAAGTTGACAAATCCCCGGGCCCGGATGGGATACACCCCCGAGTACTGCAGGAATTAAGTACAGTTATAGATAGACCATTATTTTTAATCTTTAAAGATTCCATAATAACTGGGTCTGTACCACAGGACTGGCGTATAGCAAATGTGGTGCCAATATTCAAAAAGGGGGCAAAAACTGAACCTGGAAATTATAGGCCAGTGAGCTTAACATCTACTGTGGGTAAAATCCTGGAGGGTTTTTTAAGGGATACTATATTGGAGTATCTGAAGCTGAATAACCTCATGACACAGTATCAGCATGGGTTTACGAGGGACCGTTCTTGTCAGACTAATCTGATAAGCTTTTATGAAGGGGTAAGTTCCGGACTGGACCAAGGGAACGCAGTGGACGTGGTGTTCATGGACTTCTCAAAAGCTTTTGATACAGTGCCACACAAAAGATTGATACATAAAGTGAGAACAACGGGAATAGGGGAAAATATGTGTAAGTGGGTTAAGAACTGGCTCATGGATAGAAAACAAAGGGTGGTTATTAATGGAGCACACTCGGACTGGGTCACGGTTAGCAGTGGGGTACCACAGGGGTCAGTATTGGGGCCGCTTCTCTTTAACATATTTATTAATGACCTTGTAGGCGGCATACAGAGTAGTATTTCAATATTTGCAGATGACACTAAACTCTGCAGGGTAATAAATACAGAGGAGGACAATTTTATATTACAGGAGGATTTATGTAAACTAGAGGCTTGGGCTGATAAATGGCAAATGAGCTTTAATGGGGATAAATGTAAGGTCATGCACTTGGGTAGAACAAATAAGATGTATAATTATGTGCTTAATTGTAAAACACTGGGCAAAACTGTCACTGAAAAAGACCTGGGTGTATGGGTGGACGACAAACTCACATTTAGTGGCCAATGTCAGGCAGCTGCTGCCAAGGCAAATAAAATAATGGGATGCATTAAAAGAGGCATAGATGCTCATGAGGAGAACATAATTTTACCTCTATACAAGTCACTGGTGCGACCACACTTAGAATACTGTGTGCAGTTCTGTTCTCCTGTGTATAAGAAAGACATAGCTGAACTGGAGCGGGTGCAGAGAAGAGCGACCAAGGTTATTAGAGAACTGGGGGGTCTGCAATACCAAGAAAGGTTATTACACTTGGGGTTATTTAGTTTGGAAAAACGAAGGCTTAGGGGTGATCTTATTACAATGTATAAATATATGAGGGGACAGTACAAAGACCTTTCTAATGATCTTTTTACTCTTAGACCTGTAATGGGGACAAGGGGGCATCCTCTACGTCTGGAGGAAAGAAGGTTTAGCCATAATCACAGACGCAGATTCTTTACTGTAAGAGCAGTGAGACTATGGAACTCTCTGCCGTCTAATGTTGTAATGAGTGATTCCTTACTAAAATTTAAGAAGGGACTGGAAGCCTTTCTTGAAAAGTATAATATTACAGGCTATATTCACTAGTTTCCTAGATACAGCGTTGATCCAGGGAGCTAGTCTGATTGCCGTATGTGGAGTCGGGAAGGAATTTTTTTCCCCAATGTGAAGCTTACTGTTTGCCACTTGGGTTTTTTTTGCCTTCCTCTGGATCAACATGTTAGGGCAGGTTAGGATAGGATATGGGTTGAACTAGATGGACTTAAAGTCTTCCTTCAACCTTAATAACTATGTTACTATGTTACTATGTTAAATTACAAGCAAGAAAAAAAATAATATGCATTTCTTTGAAGAGGCTGCTATTTTACTTTTTCATTATCTACTTTTTTTTTCAATTTCATGCCATAGTTCCTGGGGAAAGACCTTAGGCTCATTGATTTTACTCTTTTCACCTTAGCACAGACAGACTATCTTAACATACAGTATTTTAATAATAATAATTATAATCTTTATTTATATAGCGCCAACATATTCCGCAGCGCTTTACAGTTTAACAGTTTCAAAACACAAGTCATAAGTAACAACGTTAACAATACAATAATTAAAGCAAAATAAGACGACCCTGCTCGTGAGAGCTTACAATCTACAATGAGGTGGGGAGATACAAAGTACATGCCCCCATGTCCCCTGATGAAGGAGCTGCGCTCCGAAACGCGCGTTGGGGTGGATCTGGGTCCTGTTCTGAAGGCTGTATTAAGGTAACTTGCACTATAGGCTGGTTCATTATGTTTAAATCTTCTTGCACGATGCTAGTATAACATGTGGTCTATAAGTGCAGCACACGGTGTGTTGTAATTTTGATCTATATTAACAGCTATGAGGACTTGACCTGATCCTCTATGGAGGGAATATACTGCCATTCCTAAATGATTTTTCCCAGATGTTCCAATTTCCATCCTGTGTAATTTTAAACATATGTTGTTAATAAAGATGTTTTTTATGGGATATTTTGGCTGCTATGTTCCTTTTGATTGATTGGCTTAGCTCTTTTGCAGTTTCCCATTTAGTCCTATTACTTAATAATATTCATCCGTACTATTTATGGTGATGTTTTCCATCCACATTCTGTTAAAAGTACAGGTGTGTATATACAATGGTGGTATTTTAAAAAGAATGCAGATAGTTAACTTACATTTTTGATTGTTTACAATGTTTTCTGGTTCTAGAATCTGTGGAAACATGTAACAAATATCAGAACCAATCTCAAGAGTGTAATATTTTACATGAAAAATGTAGCATACGCAATAGAACTTAGTTCATATTGATTCACATGCACTCATAAATATCGTTGGCTGTGTTACTAAACCCTGTACACAAAAAAAAAATCTCAATTTCTCAATTTTTGATTGCATTAGGACCCCAACTATTAGACAGTGGATTTGTGCGCTTCCGTACGTTCTCGGTCATGTGTAACTGTGCTCCTATGCAGTGACGATTTAGCAGGAGAGGATGAGTGTGACTACTCAAACATTAAAGTCTATAGGCAGACCGGAAGCAGTTAGTAAGCCATTGTAAACCTAGATAGAGTAAGAGGACAGGGTCGGACTGGCCCACCGGAGATCCGGAGGATTTTCCGGTGGGCCCAGGCACTGACACCTGCTGGCATATTGGACAGCCGCTGCCTAGGGCCCCCACTGCTCCAGGGGCCCCCAGCTAGTGGCATGTCACTATTTACGGCACACCCAGCTGCTATGGGGTCCCTGAGTCCAAGAGGGCCCTCCCTGTGCAAGTGGAGCAGCAGCTGGAGACAGGAGCCTGTCCCCGCTGCTAAAGAAAAATTAATATTCACGCTTCCCCACGCCCCTATGGGCATGGAGAGGAGTGAATACCATTTCACTTTAATAGCGGGCAGTGTTAACTGCTGGCTGAGGCTAATACTGCCCGCATGTAAAGCCAGTACTGCTGAATCAGGGCCCTGGAGGTGGGCCCCTGCAGGGTGGCTAACCCTGATTGAAATCCCTGCAGCTTTGCACCGGAGCGGAGCTGCAGGGATCCGATGCCGTCCTGCTTCCTGCCCGCCTGTTATGTTTTGGTAGCTGAGGAGAGCAGGCAAAAACGGCAATACACCAGAGAGGTTGGAATCTACTGGATTGCAGTACCCTGACTAACCACCACAACTAAAGGCAGCCGTGGAGGTACCTACGTTGGTCCTAGACGCCTCGTCACAGCCTGAGAAGCTAACTACACCTAAAGATAGAAAGAGGAAAACTATCTGCCCCGGAGCAGATCCCCAAAGAACATAGGAAGCCCCCAAACATGTAATGGCAGGTTAGACAAGAGGAAATACAGACACAGACAGAAAATAGTATGAGCAAACGTTGGGGCCCAAACTTCCTAGAAAGAAAAGGATAGGAAGGACACTTACTGCAGTCCAAAAAACCCTAAAAAAATACCAACTCACTAATTGCAAAAACACCTGAGATCACACCACCTCTACCACCTAAATTAGTTCTCTGGTGTAACAAAACTAAGCAGCAACCACTGAAAAAACTGGAAAAGGCAAATGAACAAATAACAGTGGCTCAGATAAACTGAGAGGAGCACAAGCCCCCGGAGGGGACCTGGCTGACCTCCACAGAAGTGCAGGACAAAATGCAAAAAGCAAGCACAAAAATAAAAGCAGAAAATATCTTATCTGTTAGCAGAAGATGCAGGCAAGACACAGCAAGCTTCCAAGTGAACCAGGAACCAAAGTTGAGACAAGAACAATTGATCACCGGCAACCCTGATGGGAGGGAACCTCCCTTATATAAGACCAGTCTGTAACACCTGATTGCCAATCTTCACAATCTTCATTGAATAGTTCAGTACTGTTTGTAACCACCAGAGGGAGCTTCTGCTCAGAATTCATTTCTAACACATTCACAACAGTACCCCCCCTTGAGGAGGGGTCACCGAACCCTCATTTGCGCAACGAGGTCGGTCAGGATGAGCTCTGTGATACGCACGGATCAGTCTCCTAACATGGATGTCCGAAGCAAACACCCAAGAATTGTTCTCCTGACCATAACCTCTCCACTTAACCAAATACTGGAGTTTCCGTCTAGAAAAACGAGAATCCAATATTTTCTCAACCACATACTCCAGATTGCCCTCAACCAAAACAGGGTCAGGAGGCGCAGCCATAGAAACCACTGGCTCGACAAACCTCTTCAATAAGGACTTGTGGAACACGTTATGGATCTTAAATGTCCCTGGAAGAAGTAAAAGAAAGGAAACAGGATTAAGAATCTCCATGATCTTATAAGGTCCAATGAACCTAGGCTTAAACTTAGGAGATGCAACTCTCATAGGGATATTTCTTGAGGACAACCAGACCAAGTCCCCCACTTCAAACCGAGGACCATCAGTCCTATGCCGGTTGGCAAACCGCTGGGCCCTCTCCTGAGAGAGGGACAACCTCTCCACTACCTGGTCCCAAATCTGCTGCATACGCTCCACAACAGAGTCAACACCTGGACAGACAGAAGCCTCCGTCTGTCCCGAAGAAAATCGAGGGTGAAACCCAAAATTGCAGAAAAATGGAGACATCAAAGTGGCAGAGCTAGCCCTATTATTAAGAGCAAACTCAGCCAAAGGCAAAAAAGAGACCTAGTCATCCTGATCAGCAGACACAAAGCATCTCAGATAAGTCTCCAATGTCTGGTTTGTTCTCTCAGTTTGTCCATTGGTCTGAGGATGAAAAGCCGAGGAGAAAGACAATTGAACACCAAGTTTAGAACAAAAAGTCCTCCAAAATCTGGAAACAAACTGGACTCCTCTGTCAGACACAATGTTCTCAGGAATGCCGTGTAACCGAACCACGTGCTGAAGGAACAAAGGCACCAATTAGGAGGAGGAAGGCAACTTAGGTAATGGCACAAGATGTATCATTTTGGAAAACATATCACAAATCACCCAGATAACGGTCATTCTCTGAGAAACAGGGAGGTCGGAAATTAAATCCATAGAGATATGGGTCCATGGTCTCTTGGGCACAGGCAATGGCATCAACAAACCACTAGAGCAAGAGCAAGGCTTGGAGCGAGAGCAAGTCCCGCAGGACTGCACAAATTCCCTGACGTCACGAGACAAAGTAGGCCACCAAAAGGACCGACTAACCAAGTCTCTGGTACCAAAAATTCCGGGATGACCGGCCAACGCGGAACAATGAATCTCAGACATCACACTCTTTTTCCACCGGTCTGGGACAAACAATTTCCCAATAGGGCAGCGCTCGGGTTTATCCTCCTGACACCCTTCCAGAGCCAGTCTCAAATTGGGCGAGATGGCGGAAAGAACTACACCCTCTTTCAAAATAACAGCAGGATCAGATAACTCAGGAGAGTCCGCAAGGAAACTCCTCAAGAGGGCATCCGCTTTAACATTCTTAGTGTCAAGAAGAAAGGAAACCACAAAATTAAAACGTGTGAAAAACAAGGCCCACCTGGCCTGTCTAGGATTAAGTAGCTTGGCTGATTCCAGATAAACCAGATTCTTATGGTCCGTGAGGACCACCACCTGATGTTTGGCTCCCTCCAGCCAATGTCTCCACTCTTCAAAAGCCCACTTCATGGCCAATAACTCCTGATTACCCACGTCATAATTACGTTCAGTTGGAGAAAATTTTAGAGAGAAAAAGGCACAAGGGTTACTTTTAGAGGTCTCTGGATCTCTTTGGGACAAAACGGCACCTGCCCCAATTTCAGAGGCATCAACCTCCACCTGAAATGGCAGAGAAACATCAGGCTGCCGTAGAACAGGAGCAGAAGTGAATCTCTGCTTAAGTTCCTGAAATGCAGAGACTGCCTCAGGAGGCCAATTCACCACATCAGAACCCTTCTTGGTCAAATCAGTCAATGGTTTAACAATAACAGAGAAATTACCAATAAATTTACGATAAAAATTGGCAAAACCCAAGAATCTCTGAAGAGCCTTTAATGAAGTAGGTTGGACCCAATCACAGATGGCCTGAACCTTGACCGGGTCCATTTCAATAACAGATGGGGACAAAATGAATCCCAGAAATGAGATCCTCTGTACGCCAAAAAGACACTTTGATCCCTTCACATACAGAGCATTCTCTCTCAAAATCTGGAACACAGTCCGAACATGTTTCACATGTGAGTCCCAGTCATTGGAAAAAATCAAGATATCATCCAAATAAACAATCAGAAATTTATAAACAAAATCACTGAAAATGTCATTCATGAAGGACTGGAAGACGGAAGGAGCATTAGTGAGCCCAAAGGGCATCACTAGGTACTCAAAATGCCCCTCTGGGGTATTAAATGCCGTCTTCCATTCATCCCCGTGCTTAATGCGAATAAGGTTATACGCCCCCCTGAGGTCAAGCTTGGTAAACCAAGTAGCACTTTTCACCCTGGAAAACAGGTCAGAAATCAAGGATAACGGATATTGATATTTCACAGTGATATTGTTCAAGAGACGATAATCAATACACGGCCTTAATGAACCATCCTTTTTGGCCACAAAGAAAAAAACGGCACCCAAGGGTGAAGAGGATGGTCTGATATGACCCTTCTCCAATGACTCCTTGATATAAGACCGCATAGCATCATGTTCAGGTACAGACAAGTTAAAAAGGCGACCTTTAGGGAATTTACTACCAGGCACTAATTCAATAGCGCAGTCATAGCTCCTATGGGGGGGCAAGGATGCAGATTTACTTTCGCTAAACACATCAGAAAAATCAGTCAAAAAGTCAGGAACATCTTGAGCCTGGGGAGAGGCAGAAAAAACAGGAGTGTTGGCATTAACACATTGGCAGCCCCAACTGGTTACAGACACAGATTTCCAATCCAAAACAGGATTATGAGACTGTAACCAAGGAAACCTAGTACAATAATGTCATGCAGATTATACAGCACCAAAAATTTGCAACTCTCCTGATGATCAGGTTCAACCCTCATTATCACCTGAGTAGAGAACTGGGGTTTATTCTCAGCCAAAGGGGTAGAATCAATTCCCAGTAGGGGAATAGACTTCCATAGGGGTATCAAGGGAAACCCAAAACGTTTAGCAAAATCAAAATCCATCAGGTTAATATCTGCTCCCGAATCAACAAAAGCCTGAGCAGAAAATGTGGACAGGGAGCAAATCAGGGTAACAGTCAACAGAAATTTAGTCTGAACACTACCCAAGACAACTGAGCGTGCAAAACGTCTTCCCCGCTTAGGGCAGACTGAAATAGCATGAGAGGCGTCACCACAGTAGAAACATAACCCATTGCGTTTTCGAAACTCATGACGCTGTGCCGCAGAAGCCACTCTATCACACTGCATGGGTTCAGAAGCTGGTTCACAAGGCAACACTATTCCACGGCAATACACCAGAGAGGTTGGAATCTACTGGATTGCAGTACCCTGACTAACCACCACAACTAAAGGCAGCCGTGGAGAGTACCTACGTTGGTCCTAGACGCCTCATCACAGCCTGAGAAGCTAGCTACACCTAAAGATAGAAAGAGGAAAACTATCTGCCCCGGAGCAGATCCCCAAAGAACATAGGAAGCCCCCAAACATGTAATGGCGGTTAGACAAGAGGAAATACAGACACAGACAGAAAATAGTATGAGCAAACGTTGGGGCCCAAACTTCCTAGAAAGAAAAGGATAGGAAGGACACTTACTGCAATCCAAAAAACCCTAAAAAAATACCAACTCACTAATTGCAAAAACACCTGAGATCACACCACCTCTACCACCTAAATTAGTTCTCTGGTGTAACAAAACTAAGCAGCAACCACTGAAAAAACTGGAAAAGGCAAATGAACAAATAACAGTGGCTCAGATAAACTGAGAGGAGCACAAGCCCCCGGAGGGGACCTGGCTGACCTCCACAGAAGTGCAGGACAAAATGCAAAAAGCAAGCACAAAAATAAAAGCAGAAAATATCTTATCTGTTAGCAGAAGATGCAGGCAAGACACAGCAAGCTTCCAAGTGAACGAGGAACCAAAGTTGAGACAAGAACAATTGATCACCGGCAACCCTGATGGAGGGAACCTCCCTTATATAAGACCAGTCTGTAACACCTGATTGCCAATCTTCACAATCTTCATTGAATAGTTCAGTACTGTTTGTAACCACCAGAGGGAGCTTCTGCTCAGAATTCATTTCTAACACATTCACAACACCCGCCTGCCTGGCACTTCGTGTCTGACACAACACGGCTGGATGACATCATCATTGAGGGTGGCTGTTTCAGAGAGGAAGCTGTCGGGATGTGCTGTGGCTGCGGGGAACGTGCGGAGAGGTGAGTGGGTGCTGTGTGTGTTTGCCTGCCTATGTGTGTTTGTATGTGGTGCGGTGCTTTGTGTGTGTGTGTGTGACAGAGTGGTGCAGTGCTGTCTGTGTGTGGTGCTGTGTATGTGATAGTGGTGCTGTGTGCGTGTTTTGGAGATTGGCAATGATGTGGGTGATGGAGAGAGCAGTGATAGTGGTGGTGGGGGAGAAGGCAATGTTGTTGGTGGTGGAAAGGACGATGGGGTGGTGGGGGAGGAAGAAATGATGGAGGTGGTGGAATGGGCAATAATGGGGTGGTGGAGGAGAAGGCAGTGATGGTTGTGATGGAAAGGACAATGATGATGGTGGTGGGGGCAATGATGGAGGTGTTGGAATGGGCAATGATGGGGTGGTGGGAAGAAAGTAATGATGGTTGTGGTGTAAAGGACAATGATGGTAGTGGTGGAAAGGACAATGGTGGTGTGGAGGAGGCAATGATGGAGGTGGTGGAATGGGCAATGATGGAGGTGGTGGGTAAGAAGGCAATGATTGAGGTGGTGATGAGGACAATGATGGGTTGTAGGGGAGATAAATGATGGAGGTGGAGGGGATCTGCATTATACCCTTTGAGGGGGGCTGCATTATACCCTATGAGGGGGCAACATTGTATTCTGTGTAGGGGCTGCATTATTCTCTGAGGGCAACATCATACTATATGAGGGGAGCTGCATTATGCCCTATGAGGGGGCTACAGTATATTCTATGGGAGGCTGCCTTATGAGGGGGTTGCATTATACTCTGAGGGGGCTACTTTATATTCTGTGGAGGTGCTGCATTATACTATATGAGGGGGACTGCATTATATTCTGTGTGAGGGTTGCATTATTTTCTCAGGGGGCTACATCATACTATATGAGGGTAGCTGCATTATGCCGTATGAGGGGGCTACAGTATATTCTATGGGGGCTGCCTTATGAGGGGGTTACATTATACTCTGAGGGGGCTACATTATATTCTGTGGAGGGGCTGCATTATACCATATGAGGGTGCTACATTATATTCAATGGGGGCTGCATTATGCATTATGAGAGGGTTGCATTATATTTTTCTGGGGTGCTATATTATACTCTATGAGGGGGGCTGCATTATATTCTATGAAGGGGCTGAATTATATTCTATGAGGGGGGCTGCATTATATTCCATGAGGGAGGCTACATTATATTCTATGAGGGGGCTACTTTATATTCTATGAGGGGGCTACCCCAACCCCTTCTACATAATTAAGACGTGTACTACCTTATATTATATGATATTATATTATATATTATATTTGTTTTATCACACAAATGGTGGTATTGTATTTATTTCTATGTAGCTACATAGTGAGCCCCAAGAATGATTTTCTATGGTGGGCCCAAGGTGCTCCAGTCCGACGCTGAGAGGCCAGAGACATTGGCCCAGTGGCACACCAACACTGCTCCTAAATTGTTTCCCACAACACATCTACTGGTAGGTTCTGCACTACTCCTACATCCACCATTCCATAACTGTGACCCCAGTCTAAATGTAGTTGGGACCTCCGAATGTTCAGAGATTCTCTTCCGGCTATGTTGATTAACATCCAGCTGCCTGGAATAATACACTGGTCCAGTACTAGATGTTCTTTGATCAATTTAACAGATGCTCCGGAGTAACAGAGCACAGCAGCCTCCAGGCCCTCTACCAAGACCAGTCATAGATGCTGGTTCATGGTTGCTGAGGTGTCTCATCTTGTCCGGTACACTTGATCTTGCACCACATATGCCTCTTCCTATTCCTGTTGTGGTAGTGGGATCCTCTCTCCTTCAGCATTCCAGCCCCATTGCAGCACAGTGTTCACCGGTTGGGGAAGTGGATGATGTGGGCTAGAAGGTTACAGGCATTCCCTGGTAAATAGTCCCATGCGTCCACAGTTATGGCAGCTTAACCCTCCTTGCCCCGACGTGGGCCTCACTGGAGGGCTTGGTAAACCTCCCCCTCTTTGTGAAGTCCTAAATCCTCTCAGTTTCTACTCTTGCCAGTCCATGAATCTCGCTGGCCTCCATGTTAGCTCCTGTTCGTGACTCGCTGGGGCTTACTTCCACGTAGACCTGGTCGATTAGCAGACCAATCATCTTGCAGCCTCATCCAGGATGAGTGGTTTTCTATCTGCCACTCATTCAAGTCATCTGGGAGCTTGGACATAAATTGTTCCAGCATGAATATATCTAAGACATGTTCTGCTTCCCGAGGCCCCAGTCCTTCTATCCACCGCATGCATGCCATATGTAGTGTGTTAACAAACTCCCGATGCGTGTGTGCACCGGGCTTGTCAGACTCCCAAAACTTCATGCAATAGGTTTCAGGCGTGACAGCATACCTCTCTAGTAATGTGCTGCAAACAGTAAAGTAACATCTCTGATCTCCAGAAGACAAGCTATTAAAAGCTTCTCTTGCTTTTCCGGTCAGGCCAATGCTCAAAAATCTGAGGCAGTCACTGACTGACACCTCGTGCAGCAGGCAGAGGTACTCAAATAACCGAAGATGTTCATCAATATCCGAGGTGTCCTCATTGAACTGTGGCATATCACTGTATCTTAAAGATGCGGGCCCATCTCTCCTGTTATGCACTGTTACATGCACACCCAGATATTTTCTTAACACTGCCGCTCGCTCTATCTCCATGGCACGCTCTCCTAGTGCATCCAGCATCCGCCTCAGCTCGGTCGGTCTAGCATCCGCCATTTGGATGACGGCCCTAAGCTGTGGTCCCTCCTCATGTGGTTGTTCATGGTCCCATTTGGCCAAGCATTGTATTAGGGTCGCACGGTTGTCATCTGGTAACCACTCTAGCTTTCTCTCAGAGAAAAGGGCTCTCATCTCCTCATTCTTGAGCCTCTTGTTTATGGAGTCTGCCATCTGTTCTGCCAAGTCACCAATCAGTAACTTTCCCTGGTATCCTGTCCAGAGATAGGTGATCCCACCAGCTGCCACCACTTGTGAGGATCTGAGGTTGTGGGTTATAAAAATCACCTAGGCAGGTTAACGATGTCACTATTTTTTATTCCATACATCCATGGTTGTACAACAAATCCAGGTAGATGGCCAAAATACAATGTCATGAATACATAAGATACCTTCCCCGGCCAAGAGTCCCACTGCCCAGGTACCAGGCGATACTCACTGTCTCCCAACTTTTGATTGGCACACAGATTTCATATCTCCCGCCAGTATAGTCGGTAGACACAGTCCAGGCTCCTCCAAACGACAAATATCACAACCGACGTCCATGTATCCAGGACCAACAATCCTTAAAAAAATTTGTTAAATCCAGACAACAGATCGCCCAACCATAGCAGGAAGATCCAGCCCAGCCAGAAACCGATCTCCAAAACTCCATAGACCATCCATCTGTGGAGCCCAGCTGTGACTGAATCCACATCTTCCAGAGGGGTGCACTGACAGAGGATCCCACTAGAGGTCATTATACACACACACATGCAGCTTACCTAAAAAGACCATTAGAGGGAGCTGTGTAAGACGTATAAAAACCAGTTTTAGTTTCACTTTGCCTCAGAAAGAGAAAGGAAGGAGTGAAAGAGAAAGGAAGGAGATGAGAACAGCCAGAGAAGAGATCAGACAGAGACAGATCTCAGATCTCCTTAATACACCAGAGGAGAGAAGTGCAGAGCTGTTCAGTCAGTTCAACTTGAGTAAGTGGAGGCTAGTACAAGTGAGAAGGAATCACTTTAGCCTAGTCAGAGCTGAATCTGAAGTATAGCTCAGTGGAAAGCGTGCCGACGCTTAGAGAGCGGCGAAGAGGCAGCTCACCAACTGCCAGCGTGTGTGATAATAGGAGTACCTAGATAGGTCGAAGGCGAGTGGAAGTTAATGAGACCGAGGAGCCTTAATAGCTCATCTCAGCAAGTGTTGCCGGACACCGGGGTCCGAGCCTACAGGGATCTCCACAACCCATTAGGAGAACACCGGAGTTCCTGGAGGACTACAAGTCCCAGGAGTACCACCGAGCTGATACGTAGTAGGATCAGGAGGACGGAGTCCGGCTCGGCCGGGCCATCCATGACCCTGTCCTTTCAGAGAGAAGATCCAATAACAAAGTCAGCCAGGTACAAGACAGAGGCTAAGCTAGGCCCAGCTACACGCAGGCCAGAACTTATTATAAAAAGGCAGAAAACAGGAGGCCACACACCTATCAAGTGGAGGAATCTGGATGTGCACCCTTCACCCTACAGTGCTCCGGGTCATCCCTGCAACATCTACAAGTAAAGGTATGAAAAGAGACTGAACCGTGTGTCACTGCTTATTTGCCTGCACTCTGCACCACCATAGACTTCAAGGGAAAAGTCTCGCCTGTGGGAGACTCACCATCTTGCTGCCCCATAACATCCCCTTAGAAGATCCATATTGCAGCGCTGGTCAAATTGATCAGATACCACAGGTGGCGTCACGAACTAATCTTTATAATCCCCTGTAAATATCCCCCATTGCATGACCGCCCAGGGCCACGGACCGAGCTCTGCTGCCAGTGACATCCCCATAGACTTCCATGGGCTCGGTGTCGAGTGTCCCATAGCCCTGGTACCCACGTGTGTTGTGCGCGTCATCTCCATTCCAGCTTGTATCCTCTCCCTTTGCAGTCACTCCAATAACTGCCTGATTCAACCTACCGTATATACTCATGTATAAGCCGACCCATGTATAAGCCGACCCCCCTAATTTTGCCACAAAAAACTGGGAAAACTTATTGACTCGCGTATAAGCCTAGGGTGAAAAATGATTATGCCCCCATATGATGCTCCACAGATTATGCCCAATATGCTCCACAGATTATGCCTCCATATGCTCCAGATTATGCCCAATATGATCCACAGATTATGCCCCCATATGCTCCAGATTATGCCCCCATATGTTCCACAGATTATGCCCCCATATGCTCCAGATTATGCCCCATATGTTCCACAGATTATGCCCCCATATGCTCCAGATTATGCCCCATATGTTCCACAGATTATGCCCCCATATGCTCCATATTATGCCCCCATATGTTCCACAGTTTATGCCCCCATATGCTCCAGATTATGCCCCCATATGTTCCACAGCTTATTCCCCCATATGCTCCAGATTATGTCCCCATATGCTCCAGATTATGCCCCATATGTTCCACAGCTTATGCCCCCATATGCTCCATATTATGCCCCATATGCTCCAGATTATGCCCCCATATGCTGCACAATTATGCCCCATAGTATAGGCCTCATATGCTGCTGCTGCAAAAAAAATGACATACTCACCTCTCGTCGCTGGGGGCCAGGTGCCGGTGTCCTGAGCAGGCGGTGACACCGGCGCGCTATGGGGGACAGGTGCCGGTGTCCCTCGGTCTGACTCCTCTGGCTGTGAATGATCTGGCAGGGGGTGAGGCACGCACTAACGACGTCATCGCGACCTCTGCCTGAACATTCACAGCCAGAGGAGTCAGACCGAGGAGCAGCGCAGCGGTGGAATGGGACAGGTAAATATCGCTATACTCACCCCTCCGCCGCGCGTCCCTGCAGCCTCTCCTCTTCTCCCGGCGGTCTCCGCAGCGCTTCAGTCCTGCAGCGGTCACGTGCTACCGCTCATTAAAGTCATGAATATGTGCATATTCATGACTTTAATGAGTGGTGCCATGTGACCGCTGCAGGAAGGAGCCGGAGATCATGGGAGAAGCAGGGGGGCTGCAGAGACCGCGCCGGCGGAGGGGTGAGTATGATCCGACACCCCCACTCCCCCTCCCCCGCTGACCCCCGTATATGACCCGCGTATAAGCCGAGAGGGGGACTTTCAGCCCTAAAAAATGGGCTGAAAATCTCGGCTTATACATGGGTATATACGGTATGTGTCTTTTTCTACCTCCACCTTTAACATTTTCCTTTAGGGAATACAATGGCTTGAGACCTTGAGATACTGATGAGATTGAGTCTGTCCTAAGTTATAACGTACACAAGTTCCAACCTGCATGCCTTCCTCTGCTTGCTGTCACTGAATGCAAACATTGAATCCTGAGGATGAACTGACGAGCAAGCAAAACACTAATAATACACAGCAAGCAAATATCTATTAAATTACAATAATATTGATATAGGAAAGATGTATATCTTCGTACCGTATTAGCCAGTAGATAGAAAAATATTTAGACTTGAGAGTCCTCAGTGGTTGATACCTTTTAATGGCTAACTGAAAAGATGGTAACAAATTGCAAGCTTTCGAGACTACTCAGGTCTCTTCATCAGGCATAGACTAATACAAAATCTGAAGAATCACATATTTATACACAAGAGGACACAGGAATAATGCAATAGGTAAGACAAGTGACGTGAAGCAGAACTGTCATCATGGCAGAGGGATGAAATAATATTGATGTAACCGGTGCTCCGTGCTGTGAAAACTCTATCTCTTAGAGCTGTGGACTCCGCTATACGTCCATTTGTCCTATACTCTTTAGTAAGTGGCCATCTCCTCACAACTAAGTACCCCATGTTATTTACATGTACTATTGCTATTCATTTATTTATTACAGGGTATTTGCTCATAATGTCTGATAAATGGCTGCAGTGTGAATGCACACCTATGCATTGCACTTATATTAACATATGCTTTAGGTCATTTAATTTTTGTTTTGTTTTATTTTTTTTACTTTGTTCAAACAGGGGTGAGGCTCCCCCTTTTCAGCTGTCCATTTTCTATATATACTTTTCCACAAACGGGTGCCTGAACTGTCGGGTCTGTGTCCTGCTCTGCCCCCATCCATTTTGACATCTCCTGACACATAGAGAGGTCAACTACAAGAGTTAGTTACAGTACACCTTGTCGTTGTGGATTGGTTTTTACGCTTTTTTGATCAAAATAGTGTGAACTATGCTCTATTTTATTTACATGTACTATTACTATTCATTCATTTATTACAGGGTATTTGCTCATTCTGTTTTTATGTTAGTTTCTGTCATTTCTTCGCAGTCAGTATTAAACAAAAGTGCAAACTATTCTATTTGGTAAAGAAAATGTGAACACTATAGCATACATTTTTTAATATTATTAGTCAATGACAGATATATGCATGCTCATTATTTTGGTATATAGTTGACTTTTTTTATAAATAAAAAAATGTATTGTATTTTTTTTAAGAAGGTTTGTTGTGGCAGGAGATTGCATCAGTGCTTTCATTTGCCCTATTAATTCAGATAAAAAGCATTGTTGATGGACAAAATATCCTGTGCATGGCAAAACATGTCATATATTCAACTGACTAAGGAAATATATAAGCCTTTCTTGCATCAGATTGTATTTTAAAATAAAAATTGCAGATCAAACTATGCCCTATAAAATTTCAATCATAATTTAAAACACATTTCGGAAATGTAAAATCAGCAGTGCTACTCGATGACAGTAAATCTGGAAATATTAAATTCAATAAGAGAAATGAAATATTTACTCTTGAGGTGATTTCTGAGGCATATACACAGAACCAATAGAAGAGTGATGAATACCACAATAATAAAGACAAGTAACAAGAAATATGTAGTCATTCTTCACTAAGAAACGGATCCTGGAAAAGAGAAAATAAAAATATGTCTTAGATATAACATGGGTTTATTAAAGATACTGAGCTAATTAAGGGTATATGCACACGACGACTTTTAGACACTTGCATACCTGCCGAGTTTTTCAAGAACATGCTTCAGGAAAACGCCGGCAGTGTTTTTCTTGAAGCGTTGTTTATTGCCATCTTGGAGGTACATTTTTGCAGTGATTTTAAAACTGAAGTTATTTTGTTTTTGCTTCTATGTACGAAATAGTCAGCAGCTTCCAAGTGGAAGCCGACTGAAGAATTGTTAGGTCACTCCATTTATCTGACTTACAAGCGGGAAGTGATTAAAAGAAGCTCAAAAGATGGAACATATGCACAGCAAATCTGCACAAGTTCATTTTTTCAACATTTATTCATCACTTTTTCCAGGTAATTATGGAGGAGACATTGTGTGCAAATACCCTTACCAGTCTCTATGGTTAACAACCTACCTGTAAATTTGTGCTACAAAATCCTGTAGTCTACACTTACACTTATGTCTGGATGATACATTTTTTCTTTCTTTTACTTTAAAAAGCCTGGGCCAAATATGTCATAAGATGACATTTCTATAATTTTCTACTAAGTTGACAATGTAATTTGCTATCTTTATCATATTCTCAAATTCTCCCATTCTTCTCATTCCTCTCTCTCCCCAGGGCAACCACACATTACAGAGACTGAGCAGTGACTTCAAGGCGCACCATGTAATGGCTGTGAACTTCCACCATCTGGTGTTGTTGGAATCCGATGGAGTCTTAGGAATGGTGCCCTGTACAAGCCTTATTTGTGTACAATTCTAACACTAGGCAACCACCCCCTTCACGATTTGGTAGGTTTGTGAGTGGTTGTTTTATCAGTATTTTGGCCCTGTGTTGTCTCCACCTTTGTCAATGAGGGCTGCTGCATACTGTAAGCACATTAGTTTTCTGAACTGTGTTGGTAAAAAATTTTTTTTTTTAGTCTTGGGCATAGTGAAAGCCGACAAAGATAAGCCAAAGGTCCCGCACTGCCAAGGTTAACTGTCTTGATATCTTCTTGAAGATGAAAAACTTTTATTAGCACACTGTATACTAAAAACAACATGTTTCAGTGCAGGTTCTGCACCTTCCTCAGGTTCATAAATAAAAATAAATCACAGAACTATATATAAACATGAAAGTACAATAGAGCCACCCAATGGGATATCCACAAGCTCCCTCATATAGAGTTATGGTCACAGGGTGGGCTTGACTTAAAGATATATATATATAATTGTTGGTATCAATGGACACGATTAAAAAAAAAGATTGAATTCAGAAAAAAAGATGTTCAATTGAAAAAATAAGATCCAATTCATACTGATGTTAAACATATTAATTCATATTGATGTCGTAGAACATATCTGAATGCTTTTTTTAAGTTTATACATATATATGTATATATTTATACTTACCGCTCACAGTGCATGTCAGACCAAATGAGAATCATGAGGTCAAAGGAACTGGCCAAGGAGCTCAGAGACAGAATTGTGGCAAGGCACAGATCTGGCCAAGGTTACAAAAGAATTTCTGCAGTACTCAAGGTTCCTAAGAGCACAGTGGCCTCCATAATCCTTAAATGGAAGAAGTTTGGGACCACCAGAAGTCTTCCTAGACCTGGCTATCCAGCCAAACTGAGCAATTGTGGGAGAAGAGCCTTGGTGACAGAGGTAAAGAAGAACCCCAAGATCACTGTGGCTGAACTCCACAGATGCAGTAGGAGATGGGAGAAAGTTTCACAAAGTCAAATATCACTGCAGCCCTCCACCAGTCGGGCCTTCATGGCAGAGTGACCCGACGGAAGCCTCTCCTCAGCGCAAGACATATGAAAGCCCGTATAGAATTTGCTAAAAAACATATGAAGGACTCCCAGACTATGAGAAATAAGATTCTCTGGTCTGATGAGACGAAGATAGAACTTTTTGGTGACAATTCTAAGCGGTAATGTGTGGAGAAAACCAGGCATGGCTCATCACCTGCCCAATACAATCCCAACAGTGAAACATGGTG
>JARQOD010000002.1:298626531-298691133 GCA_033576555.1 Oophaga sylvatica
CCCAAAGGAATAGATAGCCCCCAAACATATATTGTCGGTGAGTCAGATGAAGCACAAACACAGACAGAAAATAGTGTAAGCAAATGCTGGGGCCCAAACTGTCTAGATAGAACAGGACAGAAAAGATACTGTCTGCAATCCTGCAAAAACCCTAAGAAAAATTCCAATACGTCTGATATGCAAAAATATTGAGGCCACACGACCTCTCCCCCGCTAAATCAGAACTCTGGTGTGAACTGGATGCAAACAACAGATATTGAAATAACAGGGAACTAGAAATGCATAAGCTGTGGCAAATGAGAACAGAGTCCTGCACAGGCCCCCGCAGGGGACCTGGCTGAACAGACTCCAACAAGGCACAAAACAGAGAAAAGCAAAAGGGTAAACAAATGCCACAGAAATAAACAGCAAAATAACTTATCTGAAAGATGCAAGACACAGCAGGGAGCAAGAAGACTTCCAAATGGCTCAGGAAGAAAAAACAATCACCGGCAAGAATCATGGGAAGGCTGCTCACTTGAATCTCCCCAGTCAGTAACACCTGATTTCCAATCATCCCCATCAGGTGGGAGACTTCTGTTAACCAGGGCAGCTTCATTACCAGCAAGACCCACCAGAGGGAGCCCAAACTCAGAAGTCAGATTAAAAGGGTTCACAACACCAATGAATTCCTTTAACCTCAATTACGTCATTGTGAGCACCGTGGGAAAGGTTCTAATGATGCTAATGATGCTTGCGCTTACATTTTTTACAGGAGACATGGACTTCAATGGATTGGGGTAAAGATGAGTATAAGTGTTGCTGGTTAATTTTAATTTTCTCTGTCACACTAAATGTATGAAATAATCGGTCCGAGTCTCCCTCCCGAGAGTCGCACTAGTGTCATGCAAGTGTCTTGCGAGTACTATCTGATTTTTTACACCTAGCATCCGATTTACATCCGAATGCAGTGTGATTGCTATCTGATTGTGTAAAGCTCGCACCCAGACAGGATGGCGCAAGTGAGGATTGTGGTCCCACTGTGCCACAAAGCAGACTTAAGGGTATGCCACACTAAACAATATCGCTAACGGGATCGCTAAAAAACGTCACTATTTAGCGATCCCGTTAGCGATATTGTTCAGTGCGGCAGCTTCCAGCGACGAGCTTCCTGCTGTGATCTCGCTCGTCGCTGGAATCGCTCCGGACCCTATTTTCTCGTCGGCGCTCCCGCTGGGTAAGTATCTAATCGCTGTGTGGCACCTTTTCTTAGCGATTTAGCGGTACTTTTGTACCGCTAAAGTCGTTAAGAAGATCGCTAACGGCGATAGCGTCGTTAACTATATCGCTAAATGTGGCCGCATTTAGCGATATAGAAACAATCCCGCTAGCGATCTCATTAGTATGCAACGCTAACGAGATCGCTAGCAGGATAGCTTAGTGTGGCAGTACCTTAACCCTGGAGTGGTGTGGCTAAGCAGCTACCTTTATGTTCACTGGAGCCTCTAGTGGTGATGTCAAGCCTGTGCGGCAGGAAGCTGCCAGATACAACTCCAGGGCGGCGTCTGACAGTAGCAGCTGATCCCACAGGGGAACAGGACACTAAAGACTGGTGCAGGCAAGGACAGAAGAAAGCTGAGGTTTGGACTGGCAAGTACTGGCGGGCATGGATGATGTACTGGCAGGCAGGCCGACACGGCTGGCACTCTGGCAAGCAGGAGGGCCCGGCTGGCACTGGGGCAGGCAGGTGGGCATGACCGGCAGGCAGTGGTACAGACAGGAGGAACAGGAATTGTTTCGGGAAGCTCAGGAACACTGGCAGGTACGAGCGGGATAAGGGAACAGGTATGAATCAGTTCAGATTGGAAGGACAAAAAGCCACAGATATGGAACGGGAGCAGAGCAGTGCCGCAGAATGTGGGATGGGAGCAGAGCAGAGCCACAGGATGCGGGACGGGAGCAGAGCAGAGCCATAGGATGCGGGACGGGAGCAGAGCAGACCTGCAGGATGCGGGATGGGTACAGAGCCACAGGATGCGGGACGGGTGCAGAGCAGAGCCGATGAAACAAAGAGTAGAGCAGAGCCGCTGAGGCAAAGAGGTAGCAGAGCAGAGCCGCTGAAACAAAGAGATATGGAACGGGAGCAGAGCAGTGCCACAGAATGCGGGACGGGAGCAGAGCAGACCCGCAGGATGCGGGACGGGAGCAGAGCAGAGTCGCAGGATGCGGGACGGGAGCAGAGCAGACCCGCAGGATGCGGTACGGGAGCAAAGCGGAGCCACAGGATGCGGGATGACAGCAGAGCCGCAGGATTCGGGACTGGAGCAGAGCAGACCCGCAGGATGCAGGAAGAGAGCAGAGCAGCAGGATGCGGGATGAGAGCAGAGCCGCTGGATGCGGAACGGGAGCAGAGCAGAGCCACAGGATGCGGGACCGGAGCAGAGCAGAGCCGCAGGATGCGGGTCGGGAGCAGAGCAGAGCCACAGGATGCGGGACGGATGCAGAGCAGAGCGGCTGAAACAAAGAGAGCAGAGCCGCTGAGGCAAAGAGGGAGCAGAGCAGAGCCACTGAGGCAAAGAGGAAGCAGACACAAGGATAGACACAGCAAGGTAGGGAAGGCTTCAGACAAGGATACCAACAGGCACAGGTAAAGGGTTTAGTTCAGACAAGATCAGACACGGGAACAAGTTCAGGACAAAGGATTCAGGCCTGGGTATACAGCCCCCAGGGTGCCGTAAAAAAGACAAAAAGAATACAGGTACGGGCCTGGGTATACAGCCCCCAGGGTGAAGGAAACAAGACATAGAAAACAGGTACGGGGCTGGGTATACAGCCCCCAGAGTGCCGGAAACAAGACACATAGAATACAGGTTCAGGCCTGGGTATACAGCCCCCTGGGAGGCAGAAACAGGACAGGACCTGGCAACTTAGTAGCAGAAAGCTGACAGAGAGAGTTTGTAGCTCAGGCATCTACTAATTAGTGGAAATGCCTAAAATACCCGCTACCTCTTGGCAATAGGCTAGGGACACATTAGGAATGTGCACACTGTCTCAATAAGATTCAGGAAGTGCAGGCGCTGCCGCCCTAGAGCACACAGCCAGGAAGTAAGCACACACAAAGCAGAGGACACATGGTTTACAGCATGGAGCAGGCGGAGGGCAGTACTCACAGCATGGCCCGGAGTGGTGAGTAAGTCGGTATATCAGCCTGATGGTAGATGGGAAGCCATGCAGTGATGCCAGCAGGGATGTTACAGTACCCCCCTTAGGCCCCCTCTTCTTCAAGCCCACCAAGATAGTCTGCAGAAGGAGTATAGCCCAACTCTCCTCAGGGCCACACACAGTCCAGTCCATCAAGACATCCTTAGGGAAGAATGAGGCAGGCATAATATCAGGAATCCGGAATGCCAAGTCTCGCTGTGAGGTCAGGTCCCACCATAGAAGATACAACAATCTGATCCTCTTCCTCTAGGTTAATGGAAAGCAGAGACGTAAAAGCTTCAATT
Organism: Oophaga sylvatica; assembly: GCA_033576555.1. Taxonomy (NCBI): domain Eukaryota; kingdom Metazoa; phylum Chordata; class Amphibia; order Anura; family Dendrobatidae; genus Oophaga; species Oophaga sylvatica. Next base: position 298,630,017 of record JARQOD010000002.1, read on the forward strand.
TTGACATCTTCATCAACCACATGGAAATTGAAGGCACCCTCACTGGATCCATCTTCTGCCCGTTAGCCAAAGAAAGACATCCTAGAGGCAGGGATGTTCCTGGGAACTGATCATTGGTACAATCGTTGGAGATGTGTGGAGAAAAAATCACAGCACCCCTTTCTTTGGTGACGTCAGCACACCATGACTTGACGACTAGCAGTGGGATGGCTTTTATGCTATTCTTGATCAAAAATAGTATTACTAAAAATTCTGTGTTATTTAACCCCTTAATGACCGCCGATACGCCTTTTAATGGCGGTCATTAAGGGTACGTAAACAACAGCGCTGTGGAAAAAGCCTATAGCGCCCACAGAGTCGGATTTTCTCTGGGGTCTTGGCTACCGGGGGTAGCTGAGACCCCAGAGAACATGATTCGGGTCGGTTTTTACCGACCCCGCTTATGCGATCGCCGTTATTATTAACCCTATAACGGTGATCGCAAAAAAAAGCGATTTTTCTTTATTTCTCTCTCCTCTGATGTGATCGACATCTAGGGAGAGAAATGGGGTCCCGGACACCCAATCACCCCTCGTGCCTCCGGTGTCCCCCAGGCCTCCACGTCTCTGCAGTCGCCAGCTCTTTATCGGTAAAGAAATGGTGGCGCATGCGCAGTGCGCCCACGAGCCGGATTTTCTCCGGTCTCGGCTACAGGGTAGCGAGACCCCAGAGAACATATTAGGGTCCTCCCCAGTCCCCCGCTTTGCGATCACCGTTATTAACCTATAACGGCGATTGCAAAAGAAAAAAAAAGATGCGATCCTGCCTGTAATTTCTCTCTCCTCTGATGTGATCGACATCAGAGGGAGAGAAATAGGACCCGGACCCCGATCCTCCCCGTACCTGAAGGTGTTCCCCATGTCCCCTCCGTGCTCCTACAGCGCCCCCTGTCCTCCGATCCTCCGTCCTCTTCATCCTGTAAAAAAATAATGGCGGCAGATTCAAAAAATGAATGATTCCATTCATTCTCTGAAAGTACATTTTGATCACTGTGATAAACTATCACAGTGATCAAAATAAAAAAAAACAGTACATAAACCCCCCCCTTTATCACCCCCTTTGTTAGGGACATATAATAAAATAAAGAAATTTTTATTTATTTTTATTCTTCCATTAGTGTTAGGGTTACAATTAGGGTTAGCATTAGGGTTAGGCTGGATTCATACTACGTTATGGCAGTCCGTTAGACGGACTGCGTTACACCGCGGTCTAAAGCTGTGTAACGCAGTCCGTTAACGCTGCCATTCACCCCATTTGAGGGCGCATCGCGATGCATGCCGTAAAGCGGCATGCGTTCGCGACGTGCTGTCATTCAGTGATGGAGCCTCGGACGCAGGCTGCAGCGTCTGGGCTCCGTCACCGCTAGCGCAGATGAATCATCTGCTGATTCCTCTGCGCTAGCGGGTATAGCATAACGCGATCGAGTTATGCTATACCGTTACCAGCCCGTCAATGCTATGTGTTGAACAGGCTGGTAAAACGCAATATGAACCTAGCCTTAGGGTTAGGGTTATAATTAGGGTTAGGGTTGGAATTAGGGTTTGGGTTAGGGTTACAATTAGGGTTAGGGTTATAATTAGGGTTAGGGTTACAATTAGGGTTGGGATTAGGGTTAGGGTTGGCATTAGGGTTAGGGGTGTGTTGGGGTTAGGATTGGAGCTAGAATTGAGGGGTTTCCACTAATTAGGCACATCAGGGGGTCTCCAAACACGACGTGGAGTTCAAAAAGTCAAATGGATCTCCCTCCCTTCCGAGCCCTGCCGTGCGCCCAAACAGTGGTTTACCCCAACATATGGGGTATCAGCGTACTCAGGACAAATTGCACACCAATTTTGGGGTTCTAATTTCTCCTGTTACCCTTGGAAAAATAAAAAATAGCTGGCTAAAAAATAATTTTTGAGGAAAAAAATGATTTTTTATTTTCACGGCTCTGCGTTTATAAATTTCTGTGAAGCACTTTGGGGTTCAAAGTGCTCACCACACATCTAGATAAGCTCCTTGGGGGGTCTAGTTTCCAAAATGGTGTCACTTGCAGGGGGTTTCTACTGTTTAGGTACATCAAGGGCTCTGCAAACACAACATGACGCCCGCAGAACATTCCATCAAAGTCTGCATTACAAAATGGCGCTCCTTCACTTCCAAGCTCTCCCATGCGCCCAAACAGTGGTTCCACCCCACATATGGGGTATCAGCGTACTCAGGAAAACTTTTGGGGTCCAATTTCTCCTGTTACTCTTGGGAAAATAAAAAAATAGCGGGCTAAAGAATAATTTTTGAGGAAAAAAATGATTTTTTATTTTCAGGGCTCTACGTTATAGACTTCTGTGAAGCACTTGGAGGTTCAAAGTGCTCACCACACATCTAGATAAGTTCCTTAAGGGTTTAGTTTCCAAAATGGTGTCACTTGTGGGGGGTTTCCACTGCTTAGACACATCAGGGGCTCTACAAACGCGACATGGCATCCAGCCAATTCTGCGTTGAAAAAGTCAAACGGCACTCATTCCCTTGCAACCTGTGCCGTGCGCCCAAAAAATTGGTTTTCCCCCACATATGGGGTATCTGCGTATTCAGGAGAAATTGCACAACAAATTTTATGGTTCATTTTTTCTTTTAACACTTGTGAAAATAAAAAAAATTGGTTCCGAAGTAAAGTTTTTGCAAAAAAAGTTAAATGTTAATTTTTCCTTCCACATTGCTTCAGTTTCTGTGAAGCACGTAAAGGGTTAATAAACTTCTTGAATGTGGTTTTGAGAACCTTGAGGGGTGCAGTTTTTAGAATGGTGTCATTTTTGGGTATTTTCTATCATATAGACCCCTCAAAGTGACTTCAAATGTGATGTGGTCCCTAAAAAAAATGGTGTTGTAAAAATAAATCGCTGGTCAACTTTTAACCCTTATAACTTTGTAACAAAAAAAAAATTTGTCCCAAAATTGTGCTGATGTAAAGTAGACATGTGGGAAATGTTATTTATTAAGAAATTTGTGTGACATATCTCTGTAATTTAAGGGCATAAAAATTTAAAGTTTGAAAATTGCTAAATTTCCAAAATTTTCGCCATATTTCCGCTTATTTCATAAATAAACGCAAGTCATATAAAACATTTTTTTACCACTAGCGTGAAGTACAATATGTTATGAAAAAACAGTCTCAGAATCAGCTGGATTCGTTAAAGTGTTCCAGAGTTATAGCCTCATAAAGGGACAGTGGTCAGAATTGCAAAAATTGGCCCGGTCATTAAGCTGCAAATTGGCTGTCACTAAGGGGTTAAATGCACTTTTTGCTTTTTATTTACTTATTTACAGCAGGGTGTTTACTTTTTTTTCTGTAGGTTTATATGTTTCATGGCCAATGTGAACATGCTTATATGTGCTGCATGTGTACGAACTCAAGTTAAGCTCAATTTTTGTGTTTTTTTTCTTTGTATTATGGCATTCTGTGCAAGCCAGGAAGTGACCTCACTCTCCTGAGCTGGGAATTGTATATACGGCTTCCCCAGACTGGTGTTCCACTGGTGGGGCTCAGTCCTCTTGTCTGCCCTTATTCACACGCTGAGGTCAACATTGACCCACGGTAAGGTTTTTAATATCAGACAGTGTAGGACTGTCACGTCAGAGTTACCTTGTCGCTGTGGGATGGCTTTTATGCTATTTTCGATCAAAAACAGTATTACTAAAAACTGAGTGTTATTTAAATGCATTTTTTGCTTTTTATTTACTTAGTTACAGCAAAGTTTTGCTCACTTTTTCTTCTGTAGGTTCAGGTGAAGAAGATGACAACACTTCTGACTGACCTTGACGTATTGGAACCAGACACCTCTCGCGATTTGGTTGTTCCAAATGAAGCACCCCGCTGGGTCTTCTGACCAGAACGGGTAGCAGAATTCTTGGCTCTGAATGAGATATGGGCATACCAGACAGCATGTAGAAGACGATCTTCTCCATGTATAATGCTCTGACTTGGAGCTGTAGTTGTCCCTGCAAGACTACACTGTTCCTGAGTAGGACTCTCCCATCACCAGACAACACCCTCACCGGATTCTGGAGCTGTTGAACAGGAATCACACACTGACTCCGTATGGCTTACAGCTTTAATATACAGTGGGTATGGAAAGTATTCAGACCCCTTGAATTTTTTCACTCTTTGTTTCATTGCAGCCATTTGTTAAATTAAAAAAAGTTCATTTTTTTTCTCATTAATGTACACTCTGCACCCCATCATCACTGAAAAAAAACAGAAATGTAGAAATTTTTGCAAATTTATAAAAAAAACCTGAAATATCACATGGTCATAAGTATTCAAACCCTTTGCTCAGTATTGAGTAGAAGCACCCTTTTGAGCTAGTACAGCTATGAGTCTTCTTGGGAATGATGCATCAAGTTTTTAACACCTGGATTTGGGGATCCTCTGCCATTCTTCCTTGCAGATCCTCTCCCGTTCCTTCAAGTTGGATGGTGAATAATGGTGGACAGCCATTTTCAGGTCTCTCCAGAGATGCTCAATTGGGTTTAGGTCAGGGCTCTGGCTGGGCCAGTCAAGAATGGTCACAGAGTTGTTCTGAAGCCACTCCTTTGTTATTTTAGCTGTGTGCTTAGGGTCATTGTCTTGTTGGAAGGTGAATCTTCGGCCAAGTCTGAGGTCCAGAGAACTCTGGAAGAGGTTTTCATCCAGGATATTTCTTTACTTGGCCACATTCATGTTTCCTTCAATTGCAACCAGTCATCCTGTCCCTGCAGCTGAAAAACACCTCCATTGAATGATGCTGCCACCACCATGTTTCACCGTTGGGATTGTATTGGGCAGGTGATGAGCAGTGCCTGGTTTTCTCCATACATACCGCTTAGAATTATCACCAAAAGTTCTATCTTCATCTCATCAGACCAGAGAATCTTATTTTTCATAGTCTGGAAGTCCTTCATGTGTTTTTTTAGCAAACAATATGCGGGCTTTCATACAACTGCCCGACTGGTGGAGGGCTGCAGTGATAGTTGACTTTATGGAACTTTCTCACATCTCCCTACTGCATCTGTGGAGCTCAGCCACAGTGATCTTGGGGTTCTTCTTTACCTCTCTCACCAAGGCTCTACTCCCACGATTGCTCAGATTGGCTGGACGGCCAGGTCTAGGAAGACTTTTGGTGATCCCAAACTTCTTCCATTTAAGGATTATGGAGGTCACTGTGCTCTTAGGAACCTTGAATACTGCAGAAATTCTTTTGTAACCTTGGCCAGATGTGTGCCTTGCCACAATTCTCTCTCTGAGCTCCTTGGCCAGTTCCTTTGACCTCATGATTCTCATTTGGTCTGACATGCACTGTGAGCGGTAAGGTCTTATATAGACAGGTATGTGCAATAGTTTTTTGTATAAATATATAAATATATACATATATATGTATAAACTTAAAAAAAGCATTCAGATATTTTCCTACGACATCAATATGAATTAATATTTTTAACATCAGTATGAATTGGATCTGAACACTGAACACAGAAACGTGTTGTTTTTAGTATACAGTATGCTAATAAAAGTTTTTCATCTTCAAGAACTCTCTGAGCTCCTTGGCCAGTTCCTTTGACCTCATGATTCTCATTTGGTCTGACATGCACTGTGAGCTGTGAGGACTTATATAGACAGGTGTGTGCCTTTAAAAAATCAAGTCCTATCAGTTTAATTAACCATAGCTGGACTCCAATGAAGGAGTAGAACCATCTCAAGGAGGATCACAAGGCAATGGACAGCATGTGACATAAATATGAATGTCTGAGCAAAGGGTCTGAATACTTATGACCATGTGATAGTTCAAGTTTTCTTTTTAATAAATTTGCAAAAATTTCTACATTTCTAGTTTTTATCAGTCAAGATGAGGTGCAGAGTGTACATTAATGAGAAAAAAATGAACTTTTTTCCATTTACCAAACGGCTGCAATAAAACAAAGAAAAATTTAAAGGGGTCTGAATACTTTTGGAACCCTCTGTATATACACATAGAATTCATAGATATATAGATGTAAGGGACACACACACATATATATGTATATATACAGTATATTACATAGATAGATAGATAGATAGATAGATAGATAGATAGATAGATAGATAGATAGATAGATAGACAGAAGAATAGCCAGCAATTCAGCAGCCATGTAGTGTGAAATCACAGCAGGAGCAGACAGATGGATTACATACAGTAAATACAAATACTGTTGAATAGGTAGATATACAGATGTCTGTGACAAATACAATTAGTGCAGTATATGCAGCTTACTGTACATCATATACACTTCATGGAAAAATTGCCCAACAATCAAATCATAACAATAATTAATATTAAATGTTGAGTAATATGGGCATTTAAATATAGGACATGTAGGGAAAAATCGCAAAAATTAATGAATACTTAGAGAACCAAAAAAAGCGATAGAAAGAATCCCAATACCAGTCAATTTGATAAAAGGTATATATTTTATTAATTAATTATCAGGATATTTAATGGGGTAGGAGAGAGGTCAAAACCAAAATACATGTGAGATGAGGGGTACACCAGATGGAAAAGGGAGATGCAATACAATGACAAAAAAAAAAAAATATTATATATAATAGTAAAAACAAAATCCACAATTGCACATATCCCTATTGGCCTTAGATAGTATACAACAACAATAAATGAATAGTAGAATGGCCACACAATGAAATTCAGGGAGTAATCAATGTAAATATACCGCAATTTGTGATACTAAACGTGCATGCATACTCCCAGGAAACATTTAGTAATCAGCATACATAACAGGTGATTGCATAGTTAAAGCATATATTTTATCGCTATTCATACTCCAAGGTAATTACCTGTATAATGGGTATAAGAAAGCCTCCACGGTGTACCCACCCCGACGCGCATTTCAGCGGAATGGCCTTTGTCAAGGGATTACATACAGTAAATACAAATACTGTTGAATAGGTAGATATACAGATGTCTGTGACAAATACAATTAGTGCAGTGTGTGCAGCTTACTGTACATGTATTTAATTAATAAAACATTATTTTTTCTGAAAAAATGGCATGGGCTCCTGCGCAATTTTCGTAACCAGTAGAGGGAAAGCCAACGGCTGGGGGCCGATGTTTATAGCCTGGGAAGAGGGTAATACCCATGGAGGTTCCCAGGCAATTAATATCAGCTCACAACTGTATACTTAGCTTTTACTGGCTATTAAAATGGGGGACCCTAAAAAAAATGACGTAGGGTCTCCCTATAATTAATAACCAGCAAAGGCTACGCAGACAGCTGCGTGCTGATATTAATACCCTAGGAAGGGGCCATGGATACTGCCCCCAGGCTAAAAACATCAGCTCTCAGCCGCCCCAGAAAAGGTTTTCCCTCTGCTGGTTACGAAAATTACACAGAAGCCCACGCCATTTTCTTTCCGAAAAATAATCTTTTATTAATTAAATACATGTACAGTAAGCTGCACACAAACTGTACTAATTGTATATGTCACTGACATCTGTCAATTCTATGTGTATTTACTGTGTGTAATCCATTTATTCTATTCTGTCGGCTCCTGCTGTGATTTTACACTACACTGCTGCTGAATTGCTGGCTTTTCTTCTATCTATCTAAAGTACTGCCACACTTAGTGATCTCGTTGCGATCTCAATAACGACGCAAGCTAATGAATCGTTTTTGTGATCGTTTTAATGTCTCTAGTAGCTGCCACACTTAGTGATCTCGTTAACGACTCAAAGCGTTAGCGATCTCATTAACGACTTAACGGTCTTGCGATGTAAAACAGCGACATCGTTCACAAAAGGTGCCAGACAGTGATATAGGCTCACCAGCGGACGCCACGATCTAAATCGGTCCAGAACTCTAGTGAACGATAGCGAGATCACAGCAGGGGCCACTCGTGCACATGCCACACAGTTAGCGTCACGAACGAGATCGCTAATAGTGACGTATTTTAGCGATCTCGTTGCGACGCTGTTAGTGAGGCATACCTTAAGTTGTATATATATAGTGGTGTCGCTAAATTTATATCATGTATTTTATGTGTGTGTATCTATTCTTCTATTCTAACCTGTCACTCTGTCATTTTACTGCATGAGGCACAGAATTGCGCTTTCAATGGACACCGGTGCGTAAAAATCGGACAGACTCACTGGTCGAGTGTTGTGTGTTTTTTCTCGCACCAATAGGCTTACATTGGCGAGTCTCGGCAAGTCTCAGTGACAATCGTTGCATGCTACGATTTTACACGCATGCTGATATGCCTGAGAAAATAACAGTGATGTGAGTTGACCCGTAGATTAACATGGGATGAGTGCTAGGCAATGTTTTCTCGCAAGCACTCGCCATATTCTACAGTAGGTAACGCCGGCTTAATGGACTAGGTCACCCTTTTCAAACGAATGACTGGCAAATAGTCACATTGTCTGTTATGTTGTTGAACAAAATGTTGTGAACCAGCAGACATATTATAGGATATGAGGTTTAAAATGTCTCTTACGTGCTCTCAAATCTGTTGGTTTAATGCCCTCATCATGCATCCTACATATTCTATGTGGCATTGTTCACACTATATAATGTAAACCATTTCGCTAAAGGAGTCCAGTCCAAATTGGTTGTGAATATTAATGAACAAGCTACTTTTATGCACAGTTAATATACAGCCTGATGAAAAACACTGAACAGCAAGACATTTCCAAAAATAAGAAAAAAGAAAAGAAACAATTCATCAGCTCAACCACATTTGTAGCAGTTCCAACGTCCAGATCTCGCGCGGACTAGGCTGAGCAGCCACGGAGGAAACAATTAAATAAGCAGGTGAATTCCAGCAGGATCCAAAGGAAGTCTTGTTAATAAAATATAACTTTTATTTATGCCATAAAAATAGGAACAAAAAATAGTCCACTATAGAAATAGCACTAGCAGCATAAATACACACATAGCAGTGTATATCCAACACGTTTTGACTCTAGGTCTTAATCATGGTATAGCCAAGTGAGAAATGTTGACACTTAAGTAAAATCTTCACCATCCAACTCAGGTGTTATAATTATGACAAATGCTGAGAGTTCAATAATACTCTAAATAGCTGCCTATAGGAAAAAAAAATAAGAAAAAAATATCATAATATACAAAAAAGAAGAACCAATTAAAAACATATAGTACATCTGGAAATTCACAAAATAATTAAGTGTTATGAATGTGCTAGAGATGGTTTCTGAGCAGAGGCTCCCTCTGGTGGTTACAGACAGTACTGAACCTTTCAGCGAGGAATGGCAATCTGGGATCACTGACTGGTCTGATATAAGGGAGGTTCCCTCCCATGATGGTTGCCGGTGATCAATTGTTCTTGTCTCAATTGTGGTTCCTGGTTCATTTGGAAGTTTGCTGAGTCTTGCCTGCATCTTCTGCTTTCAGATAAGATATTTTCTGCTTTTATTTTTGTGCTTGCTTTTTGCATAGTTTCCTGCACTTCTGTGGAGGTCAGCCGGGTCCCCTCCTGGGGTCCTGTGCTCCTCTCAGTTTATCTGAAGCCACTGTTATTTGTTCATTTGCTTTTTCCTGTTTTTTCAGTGGCTGCGGCTTAGTTTTGTTACACCAGAGATCTGATTTAGGTGGTAGAGATCGTGTGATCTCAGGTGTTTTTGCAATCAGAAGAGTTGGTATTTTTTAGGGTTTTTTTTTGGATTGCAGTGAGAATCCTTTCCTGTACTTTTCTGTCTAGACAGATTGGGCCCTAGTGTTTGCTCATTCTATTTTCTGTGTCCGTGCTTCTTCTTGTCTAACCGCCATTACATGTTTGGGGGCTTCCTATTTTCTTTGAGGATCTGCTCCGGGGCAGATAGCTTTCCTCTTTCTGCCTTTAGGTATAGTTATCTCTCAGGCTGTGACGAGGCGTCTAGGATCAACGTAGGAACGCTCCACGGCTACCTCTAGTTGTGTGGTTAGTTCAGGTTACTGCAATTCAATAGGTTCCAGCCTCTCTGGTGTATTGCCGTATTTGCTTTTTCTCCTCAGCTACAAAAACATAACAATTAAGATTCATATTAGGAGAATTTGTATGTGAATTATATATATCAATAAACTAATATTGTAGGATTAAGTCTTGTCTCTGGTTTAACCTTTTACCTTGTGCATGTGATGCAAGTGAACTGCTCCCAAAAGGACTAGGTGACAATAAGGACCCCAAAGTAGGAGCTTTCTTAGCTACAAATTTAACATCATTACTAAAAATCTCTCTAAGTTTGATGTCCTGATTTAAAGTTGGCATTTTTTAATAATACCAACAATATCATTGTACTCAGGACTGTATTCTGTTGAAAAAGTAATGCTAGAAAAATAATTATTAGTCTCATTTTTAAATTTATATAATGTTTTACAATCGATTTTATTAATTCTGGCTTTCGCTTTTTTCAAAGACCAGTCTGGGTATCCTCTCTTCGATAATCTGTCAAGGGTATTTTTACATTCCTTTTCAAAAATAATCTGATCAGAGCAATTGCGCTTTATTCTAGTAAGTTCAATAAACGGTATATTATATTTCCCATGTGGTGGGTGGCTCGAATGGGCTGCTAGAATAGTATTGCTGGCTGTGGGTTTCCTAAATGGAACAGTATTAACCTTTTCATATCGCAATCCGCCTGCAATTTTAGATTTAAAAAATTGATATCATAAATATAAAAAAAATGTGAATTTGAGATTGAAATTGTTATGATTAATGTAATCCACAAATGCTACTGCCTCTGATTGTGTGCCCCCCCATACAAAAAGCAGGTCATCTATAAATCTTCCATACCACTTGATAGATTTACTGAAAGGATTATCGTCATTGCAAAGAAAAAGTTCTTCCCATCTGGACATTACTAAGTTGGCTAAAAACAGAGAGAAATTAGCCCCCATGCTTACACCACTTCTTGGCAAGAAAAAGCGACCATCAAAATTAAAGTAGTTATGGGTAAAAAGAAAATTGATAGAGGATATCAAAAAATCTTTGGTTGCGACATAATACTGAATGTGTCTAAATGATTAAACACTCCATAGCAATGTGGTGTGGAATGGATGGGTACAACCCTATCACATCACATGCTCGCTAACTATAATTTTTTTCCCATACAAAGTCATTAAAATGCCTGCCACAAATTTAGTATCCCTAATGAAACTAGGTGTATCCACAACCAACGGCTATGCCAGCCACAATTGGTCTTAACGGTGGTGGAAAAGTGTTTTTGCGCACTTTAGGAAGGGCATGGTATATTGGGATTATAGGGTTTTCTACAAATATATAATCAGCTATTTTTTTTATTAATTGAACCAGTACATACTGCTTCCTGAATCAAATCATATAAAATCTGATTATAATCATTAGTAGGATTTTTGTCAGTTCTGAATAATTATTAATGTTTTCCAAATCATTTAGAATAAGTTTTTTATATAGACCTGACTCCAACCCTAACGCCAACACACTCCTAACTCTAATCCCAACCCTAACCAAAACCCTAACCACAACCCTAACCCCAACACACCCCTAACCCTTTACCCTAATCCCAAACCTAACAGTAATCCCAACCCTAGCCCAACCTAACCCTAGCCTCAACTCTAACCATAATTTAACTTTAGCCCCAACCCTAACCCTAACTGTAGCCCAACTCTAACCCTAATGTGAAAATGGAAATACTTTTTTTATTTTATTTTTTTTACCTAACTAAGGGGGTGATAAAGGAGGATTTGATTTACTATTTTTTTTTTATTTTGATCACTGTCATAGGGTATATCACAGTGATCAAAATGAACCAATAGGAAAAATTTCCTATTGTTCTCCAGGAAGGAGACGCCGGCAGCCCAGGTGACTTCACCGGGGGTTGCAGGGACAACGGAGGTATCGGGGGGGTTCGGTGGACCTTATTTCTTTCTTTTCCCACATATCATGCTTCAAACATAAAGATACCAAATGTTAATTTTTGGCAAAGAATCAACAACAAGTGGGACACAATTGTGAAGTTGAACGAAATTTATTGTTTTTTTTTAATTTTTGTGGAAATACAAAAACTGAAAAGTGGGGAGTGCAATATGATTCGGCCCCTTTAACTTAATACTTTGTTGCGCCACTGCGATAACCGCTGCAAGTCGCTTGGGGTATGTCTCTATCAGTTTTGTACATAGAAATTCTTGCCCATTCTTCCTTGGCAAACAGCTCGAGCTCAGTGAGGTTGGATGGAGATAGTTTGTGAACAGCAGTTTTCAGCTCTTTCCACAGATTCTCGATTGGATTCAGGTCTGGACTTTGACTTGGCCATTCTAACACCTGGATACGTTTATTTGTGAACCATTCCATTGTGGATTTTGCTTTATGTTTGGGATCATTGTCTTGTTGGAAGACAAATCTCCGTCCCAGTCTCAGGTCTTTTGCAGACTCCAACAGGTTTTCTTCAGGAGTGGTCCTGTATTTGGCTCCATCCATCTTCCCATCAATTTTAACCATCTTCCCTGTCCCTGCTGAAGAAAAGAAGGCCCAAACCATGTTGCTGCCACCACCATGTTTGACAGTGGGGATGGTGTGTTCAGGGTAATGAGCTGTGTTGCCTTTACGCCAAACATATCGTTTGGCATTGTTGCCAAAAAGTTTGATTTTGGTTTCATCTGACCAGAGCACCTTCTTCCACATGTTTGGTGTGTCTCCCAGGTAGCTTGTTGCAAACTTTAAACAACACTTTTTATGGATATCTTTGAGAAATGGCTTTCTTCTTGCCACTCTTCCATAAAGGCCAGATTTGTGCAGTGTACGACTGATTGTTGTCCTATGGACAGACTGTCCCACCTCAGCTGTAGATCTCTCCAGTTCATCCAGAGTGATCATGGGCCTCTTGGATGCATCTCTGATCAGTCTTCTCCTTGTTTGAGATGAAACTTTAGAGGGACGGCCGGGTCTTGGTAGATTTGCAGTGGTATGATACTCCTTCCATTTCAATATGATCGCTTGCACTGTGCTCCTTGGGATGTTTAAAGTTTTGGAAATCATTTTGTATCCAAATCCATCTTTAAACTTCTCCACAACAGTATCACAGACCTGCCTGTTGTGTTCCTTGGGCTTCATGATGCTCTCTGTGCTTCAAACAGAACCCTGAGACTATCACAGAGCAGGTGCATTTATACGGTGACTTGATTACACACAGGTGTATTATATTTATCATCATTAGTCATTTAGGATAACATTGGATCATTCAGAGATCCACAATGAACTTCTGGAGTGAGTTTGCTGCACTGAAAGTAAAGGGGCCGAATAATATTGCACGCCCCACTTTTCAGTTTTTGTATTTCCACAAAAATTTAAAATAACCAATAAATTTCGTTCAACTTCACAATTGTGTCCCACTTGTTGATTCTTCACCAAAAATTTACATTTGGTATCTTTATGTTTGAAGCATGATATGTGGGAAAAGGTTGAAAAGTTCCAGTGAGCCGATTACTTTCGCAAGGCACTGTATATATATAATATGTATATATGTGTGTGTTTTGAATATTTTTTGGTATTAAAACGATGTGTACGATGTGTACAGTTGTGTATTATAATGCGATTTTTACATGAGCTTTTACACACAGAGAATTGTTCTATGTAAAAGCTCATCTTAAAATCGCATTGCAGTCGGATAGCAATCGCACTGCATTGGTATATAATTTGAATGCTAGGTGTGAAAAATCGTATTGTACTCGCACAAAAAATGCATGACACTCGCATGACAATTGCATTACACTCGTCCAACTCACCTGCATAAAAATCGGACCGAATTTTTAATCGCTCTGCCCTTATTACCACATAAAAAGACACTTTCAGAATTGTATAATTCGGCCTGGTAAGGAAGGTGAAAACAGGCTTTGGGGTCAAGGGTTTAAATAAATATCGTACTCACTCCAGAAAATACAGTGTTGTAAAGAAAGTGATGATTGTTGACTGTCAGTGTCTGATGTATAGTTTGCAGGAGCAAGTGACCAGTCTTCTTCACCCTTGATGCTTGCTCCTGTCCAGGTCATTCTACTGAAGAAGACAGTCAATGTCTGGTGCAATCTACAAACTATGCAGATTGCACAAAACACTGACAATCTTCCTCATCAGGAGCTTTCTTGTGCATGCGTTGCCCTAGAGAATAATGGTGCTTGCAATAAAATGTGAGCAGGGCAGGTAGTTCACTGAAAGAAAAGTGACCTGTCAATTACTGACAGGCATTGGGTGGGACAGAGAGAGAAAGGAGGCAGCAGAGTTGTAAGTGCAGTGTCCACCCACTGCACTTGCAGCTCATTTCTATAACTATTCAACAGTACATTTCTCTGAAACATAAACACAGATTTCTAAAGTAAAGGTATGAATGTAATTTCCAGTGCTCATACACAGATGTCATTAGTTTAGGCTAGAAAAACATGATGACAAGTTCTCTTTAAATGGCAGAGATGTGGCTAGCTATGATAGCTAAATTATGGGCAGATGCCAGCATCTGCCCTGTACAGAGCAGGCATGACTATTGATCACAGTCCATACACGAGCTCTATGACCATGATGTACATGTACGGCTGAGTGTGTGAAAGGGTTAATGGTAGGAAAAGCTAAGAATTTTTGTTTTTCATATGAGAAAAACTGATGTAAGAAGGATTGTAAAAAGTGACACATGGACCAAATATGGGTCCTGTGTACTGAAAAAAACCTGTTTTTCACGCATGAGAAAAAAAATTTGATTTGATATGTGAAGCAGGCCTATCAGTCAATAGACTTTGTAGCAATTTGTAGATAGCACTTAAGAAAAGCAATGTGCACATTATTAATAATAATTTGTAATACTTTATTTCACTTTAATGTTTGAATTTTTTTATGATTTAGTAACATTTTTACCGATATTATTATTGCATACCTTTGCTTGTTATGCAGTATTTTGGACTTACAGGGTATAGATATCTATATAGATGTCTGTCTATAGGTTGACATTATACCTATAATCTTCCACTAGATGGTGTACGGGAGCTGTTAAATAGAGATCATTCAATGTTGTTTGATACAGTTACCGTATTGCAAGGATATTCCAGTGATAAAAGAGGAAATGTCAAGTCCTGGGTAAAATATCTGTTCTTTAGACAATCTGATTGCTTCTGCAAACAAAATCGCACAATCCAAGCTGTAAAAAAACATGTATTTTGAACTTTCAATGTCAGTACAAAACTATAGTAGCTAGCAGCGTCGGACTGGAGCACCTTGGGCCCACCAGAGAAAATCATTCTTGGGTCCCACTATGTAGCTACATAGAAATAAATACAAGACCACCAATTGTGTGGTAAAATGCGCTAATATCAGGGTATAATATAAGGTAGTACACGTCTTAATTATGTAGCAGGGTTTGGGGTAGCCCCCTCATAGAATATAAAGTAGCCCTCCTCATAGAATATAATGTAGCCTCCCTCATGGAATATAATGCAGCCCCCCTCATAGAATATAATGCAGCCCCCTCATAGGGTATAATACAGTACCCTACAAAATATAATGCAACCGCCTTATAAGTTATAATGCAGCCCCCCATAGAATATAATGCAGCCCCCCCTCATATAGTATAATGCAGCCTACACACAGAATATAATGCAGCCCCCTCATAGGGTGTAATGCAGCCCCCTTAATGGGTATAATGCAGCCCTCCTCAAAGGGTATAATGCAGCCCCCCTCCGCCTCCATCATTGTCCTCATCAACACCTCCATCATTGCCTCCTCCCCCACCACCATTGTCCTTTCCACCACTACCATAATGGTCCTTTACACCACAACCATCATTGCTTTCTCCCCCACCACCCCATCATTGCCCATTACAACACCGCCATCATTGGATCCCCACCACCATCATCATTGTCTCCCCATCATCATCATCATCATTGCTTCCCCATCATCATCATCATTGCCTCCTCACCACCATCATCATTGCCTCCTCACTACCATCATCATTGCCTCCCCACCACCATCATCAATGCCTCCCCCACCACCATCATTGCCTTCTCACCACCATCATCATTGCCTCCCCCCACCACCACCATTTCCTCCTCACCACCATCATCATTGCCTCCCCCACCACCATCATTGCCTCCCCCCACCACTATCACACATACAGCACCACACAGACAGCACCGCACCACTCTATCACACACACACACACACACACAAAGCACCGCACCACATACACACACACACAGGCATGCGCACACACACACTCACACTCACCTCTCCGCATGTGCCCCGCAGCCACAGCACATCCCGGCAGCTTCCTCTCTGAAACAGCCGCGCTAAATAATGATGTCATCCAGCTGCGCCGTGTTAGAGAGGAAGTGCCGGGCAGGCAAGAAGGAAGGAGGACAGCGTCAGATCCCTGCAGCTCCGCTCCAGTCCCAAGCTGCAGGGATCGCAATTAGGGTTCGCCACCTGTTATGCGCTCAGTTGCAACAACTTTAATATATAATGGATTGCAACCGAACACGGGGTCCGCGATGCAGTTTATGGTCACTGCTGCCGAACACCCTTAGAGTATGAGGGTCAAACTGACAACAGAAATCTAAACATTAGATCTCGCCTGTGTTGCTTCACACTAGGGGAGATGTAGAATTGGCACTATCTCCATTAACGTCACAGGAGATGTGCTATCGACTGGCGTAGATGTAGCCTTGTTAATGGCACAGAAGCCACTTGCCAGATATTAGGTTTGCAATATGTGCTGCATGATGGTATAGACGGAGCACTGTTGACTGCACAGAAGCTACGTGCCAGCCGCTAGGAAGTGCGTGCGACTAACGCCAGGCGTACGTGCTACCAGCCGGCGTGAGACCGGACTGAGCAACTCTCTGTTCAGCTTGGCAGGCGATTCCCAGGTTACGCGCCCCGCAGTCTGCTCAGGGTGTATAGCTACCCTATTACACTGTCCAGTTAGCTACTACAGCCGCAGTTGCTAGTGTATACTACCATATCGTAAGACTGCGCCATGTTAGCAAGGGACGCGCCCGCAGTCTGCTCAGGGTGTATAGCTACCCTCTATTCGTAGCAAGACTGCATCACATTGGCTACCTGCATAGCATTCGTTAACCTACCTGAAGGACCTGGGCTAATTAGCCAAGCTGACTCTAGCATCGGCAGGTCCCGGAGAGCGAAAGCTAGAGAGCATGTGGAGCCCAGATTCTGGTATGTCACACATAAGCACTACCTATAGTATGATCTGACCGCACCACGGACAGACAAGCTTTTTAAGGGCTAAGCTCCACCCCCAGCCATCTCGTCAATCGCATCACCGATGACGTCATCTGTGACCAATCAGGCGATGCCAGGTCAGAGGATCAGCTGACATTAGCCACCAATCATGGTTCGCCATGTCACGGACATGCTCAGTGCAGGCATTTCTGAACTTAGGCTTACAATAGCCTTTTCTTGTTCTGTAACCTAGATTTAAGGCTACTATGAACAAAGACCCGAGTAACTACTTGTGCCTATCGGGTATTGGCTAGGCTTTGAGATCAACGGCGAAGCTGAGCAGCATCTGCCTCGTGTGGATGGGAGACCACAGACTCCTCGGATCCAGGTTTGGATCCTGCCGTCGACCGATGCCTAACACCGCCCTTTAGGGGCCCACCTCTGGGGCCCCAATTCAGTAGTACTAGTGGGCAGTGTTAGCCGCAGCTTGTGGCTAACGCTGCCCGCTATTAAAGAGAAATGGTATTCACTCCTCTCCATGCCCATGGGAGCGTGGGGAAGAGTGAATATTCATTTCTCTTCAGCAGCAGGGACAGTCTCTTGTCTCCAGCTGCTGCTCCACCTGCATCGGGAGGGCCCCCCTAGCAGCTGGGTGTGCCGCAATTAGCGACAAGCCACTGGCTGGGGGCCCCTGGAGCAGTGGGGCCCTAGGCAGCTGCTGGCCAATATGCCCACAGGTGTCAGAGCCTGGACCCAAGTGGGCCAGTGCGACCCTGGTACTGTAGCTAGAATGTAAAATATAGAAAAAAAGGGAAAAAGCAGCACAAAGAACAATCATCGGGGGCAAGCCTTCCAGGTATGTACCAAACCTCAAAAAATAGTCCTTCAAAGATGAAAGCAGCACACCATGGTAACTTCAGTTAAAGTGCAGTTTATTTGCCCATCTAGCGTCGTTTTGGTCCCAAGGACATGGACCTTGAGAAAGGTCCGTGTCCTTGGGACCAAAACGTCGCCAGATGAGCAAATAAACTGCACTTTTACTGAAGTTACCATGGTGTGCTGCTTTCATCTTTGAAGGACTAGAATGTAAAATAGCTATGATTAGAAGGGATTGTTTGGTATGTTTAAAATTTGTGGGGGACGATAACACACGGAATCCAAACAGTGTGGAATGTGCTCACTTTTAGGATTCTACTATTTCTACACTCCAACACTTAAATGCAAGTTGTATACTTGTTATCAGGTGCCAACTAGTGATGAGTGAGAAGCATTGTTGCTCGGGTCTTCCCGAGCACGCTCGGGTGATCTCCAAGTATTTTGGCGTGCTCGGAGATTTAGTTTTCCTCGTCTCAGCTGCATGATTTGCGACTTGTAGACAGGCTTAATACATGTGTAAAATCCCTAACAAACAGGCATTCCACACATGTATTCAAGCTGTCTAGCAGTCGCAAATTATACAGCTGAGGCAACGAAAACTAAATCTCCGAGCACGCAAAAATACTCGGAGATCACCCGAGCAATGAGTATACTCGCTCATCAGTAGTGCCGACTGTTTTCCTTTCCTCTTCTCTCAATGGTTGCAATTGAGAGGTGTTCTGCCTGCATACATGTTGACACGGTGTGCAATCTAGCATACAGCCTAAACCACGATTCTGTACTCCAAGTAAGCAGACTGTCCTCTGTAGTCTAACTTGTTTATTGTGAACAGTATAGAATAGTATAGAACTAAGGAGGTGATAAAGGGAGGGTTTATTTACTATTTTTTTTATTTTGATCACTGTGATAGGGTTTATCACAGTGATCAAAATATACTTTTACTGAATGAATGAATCTGCCGGCAGGCAGATTCGGCGGGCGCACTTCGCATGCACCCGCCATTTTCTTTTAAAGGAAGAAGACGCTGGGAGGCTGGGAGCTGCGGGAGGACATGGGGGACACTGGAAGGTACGGGTGGCACATCAGGGGACCCGGGGACCCTATTTATCTCCCCTCTGATGTGCGATCACATCAGAGTGGAGAGACATTACATGCAGGATCGCGGCTTTTTTTTTTTTTTTGCGATCGCCGTTATATGGTTAATAACAGCGATTGGAAAAGCAGTGTGGAAGGAAAAAATTAACATTTAACCTTTTTAGCAAAAAAAATACTTCAGAACCAATTTTTTTCATTTTCACAAGTGTTAAAAGAAAAAATGAACCACAAAATTTGTTGTGCAATATCTCCTGAATACGCCGATACTCCACGTGGCGGTAAACCACTTTTTGGACGCACGGCAGAGGTCGCAAGGGAAGGAGCCATGTCACGTTTGGAGAGCCCCTGATGTGCCTAAACAGTGGAAACCCCCAACAAGTGACCCCATTTTGGAAACTAGACCCCTTAAGGAACTTATCTAGATGTATGGTAAGCACTTTGAACCTCCAAGTGCTTCACAGAAGTTTATAACGTAGAGCCGTGAAAATAAAAAATAATTTTTTCCTCAAAAATGATTTTTTAGCCCGTTATTTTTTATTTTCCCAAGGGTAACAGAAGAAATTGGACCATAACAGTTGTTGTCCAATTTTTCCTAACTACGCAGATACCCCATATGTTGGGGTAAACCACAGATTGGGCGCACGGCAGGGCTCGGAAGGGAGGGAGCGCCATTTGACTTTTTGAACGCCATGTCGCATTTGGAGACCCCCTGATGTGCCTAAATAGTGGAAACCCCTCAATTCTAGCCCAACCCTAACCCCAACACACCCCTAACCCTAATCCTAACCCTAATTCCAACCCTAATTGTATCCCTAACCCTAATTGTATCCCTAACCCTCATTGTAACCCTAACCCTAATTCCAACCCTAATCCTAACCCTAACCCTAATCATAACCCTAACCCTAATTATAACCCTGACCCTAACCCTAATGGAAAAATGAAAATAAATACAATTTCTTTATTTTATTATATGCCCCTAACTAAGGAGGTGATAAAGGGAGGGTTTATTTACTATTTTTTTTATTTTGATCACTGTGATAGGGTTTATCACAGTGATCAAAATATACTTTTACTGAATGAATGAATCTGCCGGCAGGCAGATTCGGCGGGCGCACTTCGCATGCACCCGCCATTTTCTTTTAAAGGAAGAAGACGCTGGGAGGCTGGGAGCTGCGGGAGGACATGGGGGACACTGGAAGGTACGGGTGGCACATCAGGGGACCCGGGGACCCTATTTATCTCCCCTCTGATGTGCGATCACATCAGAGTGGAGAGACATTACATGCAGGATCGCGGCTTTTTTTTTTCTTTTGCGATCGCCGTTATATGGTTAATAACAGCGATTGGAAAAGCGGGGGACTGTGGGGACCCGAATTATGTTCTCTGGGTGAAAATCCGACTCGGCGGGCGCATGCGCAGTGCACATGCGCCCGCTATTTTCTTTGCCAGAGAAGACGCGGGGAGCTCCGGGAGACATCGGAGGACAGGGGGGACACCGGGAGGCACGGGGGACAGATCGGGGGTCCCGGGGACCCTATTTCTCTCCCCTCTGATGTGCGATCACATCAGAGGAGAGAGAAATTAAACGGAGAATCGCAGCTTTTTTTTTGCAGTCGCCGTTATATGGTTAATAACGGCGATCGCAAAAGCGGGGTCGGTAAAAACCGACCTGAATCATGTTCTCTGGGGTCTCAGCTACCCCCGGTAGCCGAGACCCTGAAGAAAATCCGACTCTGGGGGGCGCTGTACACTTTCTCCACAGCGCCATTAATAAACAGCGCTGTGGTTTAAGTACCCTTAACTACCGCCGTTAAAAGGCCTATCGGCGGTCGTTAAGGCATTAAGTCTGACAAACAGTGTCCAGTTCCAGAGAAATGTTTTCCCACATGCATGTCCATTTCATTCCTGATTGTATGTCTGTGTAAATTCATCCTTGTTTGTAGTTTTTGCATGGTTTCCCCAATATAGATAGCTCCAGGGCACCTCATACATTGTATCATGTACACCACAAAGGAACCCATGACCTTATAGTCCTGATTTGTGTTTGGTACGCGGACTATATTTGTTGGTAATATGTGGGTACAATTTTTGCATTCTTTATTGTTACATGGGAATGTGCCAGTCACTGATGGTGATGACAGGACACTTCTGACAAGGAGATTCCTTAAGTTAGGGGGCTGTTTGTAGGAGAGGAGTGGTAGTTCTAGGAATATGGCTTTCAATTTGTGGTCTCTGTGGAATATGGGTTGGAGATCAGCACCAATTTTCCTTAGGATGCTCATGTGGGGGTTGTATGTGACCACAAGAGGTACCCTGTTGTTGTCCTCTCTCAGTTTGTAATCCAGGAGGTTGCTTCTTGGGATTCTTGTAGCCCTGTGGATCTGTTCATCTATTACCAGTGGATGGTATTGTGTGGCCCAGCTGCGCTTGGTGACACATGTTCCCTGGAGGATGCACAGAAAGGTAAATCACAAACACCTGATATTCATTCACACTCACACTTCCCTGTAGTGACACCAGAGGGAGCATTAGACTATATAAGGGTGTGAGAGACGTAGTGTCTAGTGCAGTCTTGTCTTGGAGACATTCCAGTCAGAGCCAGTCTTGGTGTGGATTTCCTGTCAGAGACATTCTAGTCAGACGGACGGAGATTTTACCTCAGAACAGGCTAACTGTCAGTTCCCTATGAACGTGGGAAGTGACTCTCGGAGAGAGCACGAAATCAGTCTGACGGAAGGTCCTGATAGCTACTCTGGACAGAGCCTATGAAGGAGCAGAAGGAAGGGGACTACAGTTATTTGTAACAACGAGTCGACTGAGAAGCGGTCAGTGAGCTGTGGATAGAAGGAAGCTGATGACTACACCTACTGTTGCCTGTGCTTATGTTAAGGGTGTGAGTAGGGCGACAGGCGAGTGGTAAAGAAGAAGAAAGAGTGACTGAGGTGATATAGCAACGATAGCTGAGCTCCACTCTGTACTACCGGACACCGGGTCCGAGCTTGCTAGTTCCTTCACGGCTAGTGGGAGAAACCGGAGACCCTGCTGGACTTCAGGTCGCAGAGGGGGCCCTTCAGTGCTGATACGTAACCGGGATCAGGAAGAACAGGAGTCAGGCCTGATCAGCCACATAGACTTAGTTCTGTCTAAAAGAAGGCTCCACCACAATGTCGGCCGGGCGTAGCTGTTCTACACGGAGTTAAACTTGGCTTCATGCAGGTTAGAAACTCACACACATTGGAAGAAAGGAGGCCTTAAACCTACTCAGTGATTACTGGATGTGCATCCTCCACCCTGAGCAGCTTCCCGGGACATACCTGCAAATACCACCAGTAAAGGTATGGAAAGAGACTGACTTGTGTGTGTCTGCCTTATTGCCTGCACCCTGCACCGCCATATACCCTGAGGGATCCAGTCTCGCCTGTGGGAGACTTAACACCTTGCTGCCCAATAACAACCCCTCAGAGGATTCACCCTGCAGCGCAGGTCACCCTGATCAGAAACCACAGGTGGCGTCACGAACAATTCCTACAATCCCTGTAAATATCCCCCTTTGAATGAGCGCCCAGGGCCACAGACCGAGCCACGCTACCCGTGACCTCTCCCCCATTGAAGTGAACGGGCTCGGTGCCGAGTACCCCATAAGCCCTGGTACGTGTGCGACTCATCTTTGGCGTCCCCGAACAGGATCCGAAGCTTACTATATGTGAGTCCTGTGTGCCTGGAATGGACTGTTTTGTGCAAAAAGACTGTGTTACGTTTTTGTGATTTTTGGCGCCATTTTCCGCCATTTTGCCGCCATATTCGTGCCCTGAGGCGCTGGTGAAGGAGGGCGTGAATTCGTGGGCGTGCCCCCCCCTGTGGCGCGAAAGAGATGTCCGCCTACCCTAAATGTGACTGCCTTAACCGGACATGCCCATCAGCAAGGGAAGTCCGCCTCATGATCCCAAAGGGAGTGAAGAGGAGGAAAAGAAAACCCCGCCCTGTACCAAAGAACGGGACCCCCCGGATGAAGAAGGGACGGGTGACCGGAAAAAGATGGCTGCCGGTTGCGAGCTGTCACGGGAGGGAATGAAGGAGCTCACCCTCCCCAGCGATGAAGTGGAGCAAAGCTGTCGGACTCTAAAGCTGCGGCTGCAGCAGAATCAATCGCTCCCTGCCCAGAGCGCGCGACTGACACCCGCGCCATCACCTGAGCTAGTGGCTGAAATCTGGCCGGAGGCTGATCCTGGAAGAGCTGTACCTGACCCCGCCGAGGAGCGGCGAGAGGAGAGGAGGCTGCGGAGGCCTTGTCCTGACTGGAACGCCAGCTAGGCCCGGAACCAGACACCGCACCTGGAGCAGAGGAGGATCCCGACATCGGAGCTGCCACCACAGCGGAGGCACCCGGCTCCACGGAGGAGCCCACAGAGGAACGTCTTCTCACGCCGCCTGCACAAGATCCGTGCCTGCCATCAGCATCGCCGGAGGAAGACAGACCCTGCGGCCTGGAGAACCGGGACGAGCCGGCTCCCGCACCTGTATGTGCTGAGCGCCGCCTGTCCCAGCAGCGGATGCGGCAGATGAGAGGTACTTTTGCAGGGGCAGCGACGGCCGGGGGCTACACATGATCCGATGGTGGAGTCGATGATCCTGGTGCTAGGCACTGGGCCCGTGAATAGGAACGGTCCTGTGCTGGCACCGCCACCAGGTGTCACCCAAGCTAAGTAAATGTCTAACCTGGACAAGGTTTCAGTACTGTATATAGTTGATGAAGTATTGCTGCACCTGGACAGGTGCAACTATATTCAAAGAAGAACAGTAGGACCCAGACAGGGTTTACTGAACTGTAAAAAGTTAAGAAGAATTGCACTTTATTGTGAATGTGATAAATGTCTGAAGTAGTATACCCCAGTTGGGTAATGTGAAATATTGTGTGAAATGTGAAAATGTTCTTATGCCAAGGACTGCGTGCTGAGGACTCTTGCAGCACAGAACTGTAATGTAAATAGTTAGCACTTCGGTGCCCCATCTTGGTTTTACGTAAAAACCATCTACCTCTGAAGAAAAACCCGTATGGTGTGGCCTTGAGTGAGGTCTGCAGCAGAGAAGTCCTGCAGCCCACCCAGGACCACCGTGGGAGGTTTGGTGCGGGTCCTCCACAAGAATCTTGTATTTATTTGCACTGTGAAAGTATTTTGCTATTTTTCTAATTGCAATTTGTACACAATGTAACGTTAAAGTGTCCTTACCTCCCGCAAGGGATGAGTTATGTTGTTGATGTTATTATAAAAATTGTTTTTCTTTTTCAGCCCGGGAGTGCTGAATATAACTAGGGGGGGATGTGTGGCCCAGCTGCGCTTGGTGACACATGTTCCCTGGAGGATGCACAGAAAGGTAAATCACAAACACCTGATATTCATTCACACTCACACTTCCCTATAGTGCCACCAGAGGGAGCCTTAGACTATATAAGGGTGTGAGAGACGTAGTGTCTAGTGCAGTCTTGTCTTGGAGACATTCCAGTCAGAGCCAGTCTTGGTGTGGATTTCCTGTCAGAGACATTCTAGTCAGACGGACGGAGATTTTACCTCAGAACAGGCTAACTGTTAGTTCCCTATGAACGTGGGAAGTGACTCTTGGAGTGAGCACGAAATCAGTCTGACGGAAGGTCCTGATAGCTACTCTGGACAGAGCCTATGAAGGAGCAGAAGGAAGGGACTACAGTTATTTGTAACAACGAGTCGACTGAGAAACGGTCAGTGAGCTGTGGATAGAAGGAAGCTGACGACTACACCTACTGTTGCCTGTGCTTATGTTAAGGGTGTGAGTAGGGCGACAGGCGAGTGGTAAAGAAGAAGAAAGAGTGACTGAGGTGATATAGCAACGATAGCTGACCTCCACTCTGTACTACCGGACACCGGGTCCGAGCTTGCTAGTTCCTTCACGGCTAGTGGGAGAAACCGGAGACCCTGCTGGACTTCAGGTCGCAGAGGGGCCCTTCAGTGCTGATACATAACCGGGGTCAGGAAGAACAGGAGTCAGGCCTGATCAGCCACATAGACTTAGTTCTGTCCAAAAGAAGGCTCCACCACAATGTCGGCCGGGCGTAGCTGTTCTACACGGAGTTAAACTTGGCTTCATGCAGGTTAGAAACTCACACACATTGGAAGAAAGGAGGCCTTAAACCTACTCAGTGATTACTGGATGTGCATCCTCCACCCTGAGCAGCTTCCCGGGACATACCTGCAAATACCACCAGTAAAGGTATGGAAAGAGACTGACTTGTGTGTGTCTGCCTTATTGCCTGCACCTGCACCGCCATATACCCTGAGGGATCCAGTCTCGCCTGTGGGAGACTTAACACCTTGCTGCCCAATAACAACCCCTCAGAGGATTCACCCTGCAGCGCTGGTCACCCTGATCAGAAACCACAGGTGGCGTCACGAACAATTCCTACAATCCCCTGTAAATATCCCCCTTTGAATGAGCGCCCAGGGCCACGGACCGAGCCACGCTACCCGTGACCTCTCCCCCATTGAAGTGAACGGGCTCGGTGCCGAGTACCCCATAAGCCCTGGTACGTGTGCGACTCAGTATCCTTGTTGTAGGAATGTATTCTTCAGTGATAGCAGCTGTAGTTCCCTGTCTTTACTGTCTGAACAGATCCGAATATATCTCAGAGCTTGACTGTAGATGATGGATTTTTTCATGTCTTGGATGAAAGCTGTTCCATCTAAGATATGCCGGACGTCCTGTGGGCTTATGGTAAATTGATGTTTGTACGGCGTTGTCCTTGATGTATATGGTCAAGTCCAGAAAAGGTATTTGGGACTTTGAAAAGTTAAGGGTGAGCTTGATGGTTGGGTGGTATTTGTTGAAGTTATTGTGGAAGGTGAGCAGATCATCTTTTGAGCCTGTCCAGATTATTAGCAGATCATCAATGTAGCGGAACTATGTAAGAGGTTTAATAGAGCAAAATGACAAAAAACTCCTCCTCCAGTTTCGCCATAAATAGGTTAGCATATTGAGGGGACATTTTGCTTCCCATGGCGCTGCCCATACACTGTTGGTATAAATTGTTCCCAAAAGAAAAATAGTTATGATGGAGCACAAACCTGATGAATTGCAGTGTTGGTTCTGTGGCCAGATTGTTCCTTTGAAGGAAATATTTGCATGCTGCAATTCCATCCTCATAAGGAATGTTGGAATAGAGAGACTCTACATCCATGGTGGCTAGTATCGTGTCCTCCGGAAGTGGGCCCAGCGCTGACAATTTGCAAAGAATATCCGTGGTGTCCTGGATATAGCTGGGTGTGCTCCTCACTAAGGGTTTCAGAATGTTCTTCAACCCCCAAAAAAACCCCCAAATAAATCAGCAGTTAGTGCCAATAAAAGCTGCAACCAACCATGTAGTGGAGTTTCCATTTAAAGTCATGTTACAGTTCAAAGTATATGGACTTGGGATGATTGCACAGACTATTAACAACTTTATAACTGGGCCAAATTTTCGTCCAGATTCATTTGTTACTCTCTTTCATGTTGTTAACAGAGCATTATGGCAGCTTATATTTTTGAAGGGCAGGTAGTAGTTTTGAATGACACCATTTCTTTTTTCATATAGTGTACTTAAAGACTAAAAATAAGTAAAAGCAAAGTTTAAAGGGTAGTCTAGTTTTAAT
Organism: Oophaga sylvatica; assembly: GCA_033576555.1. Taxonomy (NCBI): domain Eukaryota; kingdom Metazoa; phylum Chordata; class Amphibia; order Anura; family Dendrobatidae; genus Oophaga; species Oophaga sylvatica. The sequence continues at coordinate 298,656,879 of JARQOD010000002.1, forward strand.
TTACAAGTCTGCAGTCACTGTATGCCCACATCAAGGACACTATGACACTATGTGCTATGAGGATTCTCTAGTGCCAGGAAGAATCTGGCCGGGAGTATGCATGTCGCATATTTGCAATCACATGACCGCCCGCACCTGGAATACAGGATTTACATAGAGTCACTGCAGACTTGTAGCTTAACCCCTTTCCGACAGCGGTCGTAATAGTACACCGATGTTGGACACCCTCGATTTGATGTGGGCCCCGGCGGTGAGCCCACATCTTTCCGGCACATGTCAGCTGTTTTGAACAGCTGACATGTGCCCGGAACAGCTACGTGTGGAATCGCGATCCACCCGTGGCTATTAAAAATATATATATATATATATATATATATAAAAGCCCCCCTTTTGCCCCATTCAAAATAAAACAATAAAAAAATCAAACATACACATAATTGCTATAGCCGCGTTCAGAATTGCCTGATCTATCAATATAAAAAAAAGGATTAACCTGATTCACTAAACGTTGTGGCAAGAAAAAAAGCCAAAATGCCAGAATTACGTTTTTTTGGTCGCCGAGACATTGCATTAAAATGCAATGAAGGGAGATCAAAAGATCGCATCTCTGCACCAAAATGGTATCATTTAAAATGTCAGCTCGGTGCGCAAAAAATAAGCCATCATCCAACCTGAGATTGCGAAATGTGGAGATGCTACGGGTATGGGAAAATGGCGCAATTTTATTTTTTAATAAAGTTTGGAATTTTTTTCACCACTTAGATAAAAAGAACCTAGACATGTTTGGTGTCAACGAACTCGTAATGACCTGGAGAATCATAATGGCAGGTCAGTTTTAGTATTTAGTGAACCTAGTAAAAAAGCAAAACAAAAAACAACTGTGGGATTGCACTTTTTACAATTTCACCGCACTTGGAATTTTTTTTCCCGCTTTCCAGGACACGATATGTTAAAACCAGTGGTGACGTTCAAAAGTACAACTCATCCCGGAAAAAAAAAAGCCCTCACGTGGCCATATTAACGGAAAAAAATGATGGCTCTGGGAAGAAGGGGAGCAAAAAACAAAAACGCAAAACCGAAAATACCTCAGATCATGAAGGGGTTAAGAATCTTTAAGTAATTAAAAAATAAATAAATTAAGCTTTGTTTATATGGCGTATTTCGTTCAGTAAAGCTTTTGTGGTACCTTGATTTTCCAGATCAGTATGATTACAGCAAAATCATATTTATATAGCTTTTTGAAAAATTTGGAAGTTTGTAAACAAAATTTGATTTGTGTTGCCATTTTCTAAGACTAACTTTTTTTTCCTTTCAATGGTATTGTTGCAGGGCATATTGATGTTTTTATTGGGACCATTTTGGGGTATATTGGACTTTTTGCTCACTTATATTTAAGTATATTTAAGTATATTTATATTATTAGTATTGGAGAGTAAATGTGGCGACCAAAAAACGCAATTTAGGCATTTAAATTTTTTTTTCTTTCATTATTTACCTTATGGCTATATAACTTTATAGTTTGGAAATTTCTTTGTGTTTTTCCAATACACACAAAGGAATTAAACATGTGTGACAAAACACGAGTAATTGCAATAATTTTCTGGGAGAATACGGTACTTTATTTTTTGGAACAATTTCAAGGGTGCCAACTAGTGATAAGCAAGCGTGCTCGGATAAGGTGTTATCAGAGCATACTAGTGTGCTAATCAAGCAATTTAGCTTGCTCGAATTCTATGCTTGAGTCACCACGGCTGCATGTCGCACGACTATTCGACAGCCGCAGCACATGCAGGGATTGCCTAACAAATAGGCAATCTCTGCATGTGTTGTGGCTGTCGAACAGTCGACTCAAGCATATTTTTCGAGCATGCCGAAAATACTCGATTAGGACACGAGCGTGCTCGGATAGCACCTTATCCGAGGACGCTTGCTCATCACTAGTGCCAACATTTTCGGCCTGACTGTATATAACTCAGACATCTGATGCACAGGCTGCTGGACATCAAATTCAGATGTATTTAATGAGTTCCCATCTCAGAAATTTCAACAACAAATCACGTATAGCAAGAAACAATTTTGAAGGTACATGTGTAGTCATTTTTGTGTCTACGTGCTGCCTTCCACTCCAAGCCTTAGGCTAGAGTCACACTGGCGACAAAAACGGACGAGTGGAATGCGATGAAATATCGCATTGCACTCGGACCAATGTTTATCTATGGGGCAGCTCCCAGCATCCGATTTCTTTTCAACCGTTTTCCTCGGGCCGAGAAAATCGCAGCATGCTGCGATTGTCACCGATTATTGGGCGAGAATCGCCAATGCAAGTCTATGGGTGCAATGAAAAATCGGATTACAATTGGATCACACATGTGACTTGTAAGAAAATCGCACCGGTGTCCTTTGGAAAAGCCGGCAATTCATCTCCGGCTATACTGTAAAATCACACTGACAGGTTTAATAAAGAATGGAAAGAATACATATATACACATAGAATACATATATACTGTATATATATATATGCCATTGAGACATATGTATACATATATTTATAGTTCATACACTTCTACATAGTATAATAGTCGCTAATTCAATTGCTGGTTTCTGTAAATCATTACAGAACCTGACATCAAATGACACATGGTTTACATACAGTTAACCATGTCATTTCATGTAGTTTGATATATGGTTTTCACTAACAATTACATGAGTGAATGTGTGCATAATTTCATACAAGTAGGGGTTAATTAAATGTGTAAATTTGTTGAAAAAAAATGCGTGGGCTCCCGCGGTATTTTCTCCGCCAGACAGGGACAGCCAGTGAGTGGGGGAAGATAATAATAGCCTAGGGAGGATGCATTTTTTTGTGCCCCCCCTGGCTACTAACATCTGCCCCCAGCCACCCCAGAAAAGGCACATCTATGATTAGATGCGCCTTTTCTGGCACTTAGCCCGTCTATTCCCGTTGCCCTCTAGCGGTGGCTAAAGGGTTAATAATGGGTTAAGGCCACCTTGCTATTGGAAGGTGACTTTAAGCCAGGTTAATGGAGAGTTGTCAATTAGACAACTATCAATTATTAATCTTATTGTATGAAATAAAAAAAAACACACACACATTAATTAAAAATAATTTTAATGAAATAAATACACAGTTTTTGACCATATTTTATTGTACTGGTAATCCTTGCGAATCCCTTGTTCTCCTGTAATAAAAAAAATTAATAAAACGACCATATTCTTACCTCTCCGGCGCTCAGTCAGGTCCCACGCTGCAATACATCTGAAAGGGTTAACAGTTTTACAGCGAGGACCGTTGGTAATGCAGGCAGCCTCGCTGTAAACCCCTGAATGAATGAGCTTATCTCCCCGGCTGACAGAAGAGGTGATTAGTGTGGGAAGCTTAATTGATTGTTTCCCACACTAATCACTCCGCACAGCATCAGTGACGTCAGAGGAAGTCCCCAGATGACCTGAAGTGAACTGATTACCGTGGGAAACAATCAATTAAGCTTCCCACACTAATCAGCTCATCTTCTGTCAGCTGGGGAGATAAGTTCATTCAGGGGTTTACAGCGAGGCTGCCAGCATTACCAGCGGTCCTCGCTGTAAAACTGTTAACCCTTTCAGATGGATTGCAGTGTGGGGCCTGACTGAGCGCCGGAGAGGTAAGAATATGGTTGTTTTATTATTTTTTTTTATTGCAGGAGAACAAGGGATTCGCAAGGATTACCAGTACAATAAAATATGGTCAAAAACTGTGTATTTATTTCATTAAAATGATTTTTAATCAATGTGTGTGTGGTTTTTTTCATTTCATACAATAGGATTAATAATTGATAGTTGTCTAATTGACAACTCTCCATTATTAACCTGGCTTAACGTCACCTTCCAATGGCAAGGTGGCCTTAACCCATTATTAACCCATTAGCCACTGCTACAGGGCAATGGGAATAGACGGGCTAAGTGCCAGAAAAGGCTCATCTAATCATAGATGTGCCTTTTCTGGGGTGGCTGGGGGCAGATGTTAGTAGCCAGGTGGGGCACAAAAAAATGCACCCTCCCTAGGCTATTGTTATCTGCCCCCACTCACTGGCTTTCCCTGTCTGGTGGAGAAAATACTGCGGGAGCCCTCGCATTTTTTTTCAATGAATTTACACATTTAATTAACCCTTACATGTATGAAATTTTGCACACATACACTCATGTAATTGATAGTGAAAGCCATATATCAAACTACATGAAATGACATGTTTAACTGTATGTAAACCATGTATCATTTCATGTCGGGTTCTGTAATAATTCACAGAACCGGCAATTGAATTAGCGGCTATTATACTATGTAGAAGTGTATGAACTATAAATATATATATATATATATGTCTCAATGACATATATATATATATATATATATATATATGTATTCTATGTGTATATATCTATTCTTTCTTTTGTGATTTAAAAACTATCATTTGGATTCATTATGTCGGTTTTGCTAGCCACCGACAAAATCTCGCCAGAAGATGTCAAACGGATGTCAAACGTACACTCAGATGTGAGAAAATCGCATCCTTGCATTCCAATCGGATGACAGACGGAGCAATGTTCAGGAAACATTTGTGCGATTCTCGTCCGTCTAAAACGGTCTGATTTTTTAGACGTTGTGTGTGACTCCAGCCTTATAAGTGATTATGTACTTAGCATTAGGATATGTCAGTTGTGCAAAGTACATGAGGAAAGAGGCATGAGCCAATAATGGACTGAATAATACCTATACTTCTCGTTTCTAAAACATGATAAAGAGGAAGTGTTGGCAAACAAATTGGTTCATAACAGCAGGAAAAATATGTACTTTGAGTCTTACATTCAGGTTGTATGTTGCCTAATTGGCAAATGCACTGATGGTGCATTTTATTAAGATGATCCTTATACGTACAGTAACCTCGGAAAGCACCAGATATCTACAAAAGGTTCCTCTATTATTTTCTCATTATCTGTTAATGAAGAAAAGGCACAAAGTCTATGTGAACTAGATGCCAATTCACCCTCTTACCCCCAATAAATATGGAATTTATAGTTGATAGATAATCCAAACTAATAAGTGTTAATATCCTTTTTTTAATTGTGTTAGGCTAACTGTATATCATTTATTTATTTTACTCATTATATATAGTGCCATTAATTCCACAGCGCTCAATCTCAATTCCCTATCAGTATGTCTTTGGAATGTGGGAGGAAACCGGAGAACCCGGAGGAAAACCCACGCAAACACGGGGAGAACATACAAACTCCTTGCAGATGCAGTCCTTGGTGGGATTTGAACCCAGGACCCCAGTGCTGCTGTGCTAACCACTGAGCCACTGTGCCGCACAATCATTCATTTAAAGCCCTAGTTCTAAAGCTTCCTTAGGCCAGTAAACCCCCCAAAAAAACTAAAGGTCCCATAGGACAAGTCATTAGACCTCAATACTTATGAGGTTCATAGTGAAAAAGCTATTGTAGGACACAAACGACCAGGTGATATATGGTAAGTATGGTCAAAACATTGTGTAAAGAAGGCAGACATTCCAGACATAGAGATACCAACATTGTTGAAATCCAAATATTTTTTAATGCATCCACAATTACATCTGAAATATAGGCACATGGCTATGCTAAATAGCATACATACCGTGACGACAATGATCACTAATGAATGAGTAGCAACCAACAATATTGTAGGTTCATGAAAACAGTAAGTTAAAAGAGATTTCCTAGTGACCGAATTGGAATTCTTCATTAGTGTAACTTTCCCATATTACAGTATTTCAAAACAAGGAACTGAAAATCATAGTTACTTGCCAACCTTGACACAACTTTCACTAAAACTATGTTGTGTCAAAGGAAGATTTTTATTGTTAGGTTTAATAATACTGAGACTATTCATAGCACTTTTATAAAGTCCCCAAATATTACTGAGGAAAAACTCAAGTCTTCAATTAGCATATAAAATGAGATCAGAATTAGTGATCTTACTATATTGTAGTGATTTTACTGTATTCTGTATATTAAATGATACATTTATCAATAGTAGATTTGGTGCCAATTGATTTGCATGTCCCAGTTCATCAGCTACAACAGTGGTCTGTAGCCGCTGGAGTGCAAGTTTGGCTGGAAAAATGCATTACATTTGAGGAGCTTCTGATTGGCCAAAATAGCAGAAGCCATCAAAAATGACCCAATTTTGGGAATTGCACCACTCAGTGCATTCATCTAGGAGGGCAATGAGCATTTTTACCTCACGTGTTTTACTAATTTCTTTACTACTGTATTTGGGTGTGAGAAATTGAAAAATTTGTTACAATGATAAGTAGATTTTACTCAAAATTTTCATTTTTACCATGGCTTTTAAGAAGAAAAGTACCCTGAAATGTATTATGCTACTTCTCCCAGGCACAGCATATGTGGTCATACATTATCGTTTCAGCAAATGGCAGGACTAAGAAGGAAAAAGCGTATTTTGACTTTTGAAGACCAGATCTTCCTGGAATAGTTTGTGAGTGTGTTGTAACTGTTTTTGTTCTGACACAAAATCAGACATGTCGACTCACCAGTGAGGCCGAATTAAGAGATTAGGCCCCCAAATAACGAGCGCTCGGAGAAAAGCATGCACACTGGTTGTGAGCAAGTCACTTTTCTGTTTATTCACCCAAGAATGCAGTATTTTATACCATTTACAGCAATGTAACTCAATGTAACTCATGTAGCCTCCCTGTTAACCAGGTCATGATGACTTTATTTACCATGTACACAAAACATGCTTTTGCAGACTCTTGAAAACATTGCATATGATATAAGAAGTATAAAATCCTTGAATTGGAGACTATAAGGCTGCAACAATATAAAAACTAATTCTAGCAAAAGAAGAAAAACATTAACCCTTCTATATCAATTTTCCCCTTTTGTAAATGGTATAACCTTTAGCCACAGGGTCACTTGGTGTCCACAAAGAACCTCTGTCTCATAGGTCTAGTACCCTTAAGGGGGTTTTCTACCTGCTTCACCATCCACCCTCAGTGTGGACACTCACTTCCCCAGTCAGCAGGGTCTATGATACGCTGTGGAAGGTTCAGCCTTAGATTCTTTTTTTACACATACTCTATTCAATAGCTTAGGTAATAGATATCTCAGTGCTTTTATGGCTAAGTAGAGCAATAAACATTCAATAAAATACAATAAAATCTGCAAGCAAGTCTGTACAATACCAGAAATCCATCCCGCTAGGCCACTATACCAGTTGGCGGAATTTAAAAAGGAGAATGTGTTACCCCACCAGGAATCTCTGTTTGCACTGTGTTGTTTTAACCATAGGTCTCTAAGTCCACCTATTTTGTCTATACTGGCCCTGACCTGGAGATTGCCAGCGGGGTCAATATAATTGCAACAGGTGGGACCAATTATTTTACACATTCCTCCTTCTTTTGCTGTCAGGTAATCTAGTACTCTAGTATGCTGGCTAGTAACTATGATTAATTGTCTCTGTATTGTATTAGTCTCATTAAGAACCTGAAGAACCTGGAAAATCTGATCATCCAGGTAGTAGGTAGCTTCCACTAACTTATCTCACATTTATGTTATGAAGGGGTATATTACAGTCATGGCCAAAAGTTTTGAGAATGACACAAATATTATATTTTCACATGATCTGCTGCCCTCTGGTTTTTATGTGTGTTTGACAGATATTTTTTTATCACAGACAGAAATATAATAATTTCAAACATATGAGTAACAAAAGCTTATATTGACAGTTAGAATGAGTTAATGCAGCAAGTCAATATTTGCAGTGTTGACCCTTCTTCTTCAGGACCTCTGCAATTCTCCCTGGCATGCTCTTGTGTAGCCCTGGTACACAATACCAGGAGGATGAGTGGAGAGGTAACAGTTAAGGTCTCTTCATGACATCATGTACACTTCTGACACACCCAGCAAGGGGTGTGGAAGGGAGTGATTTAGTCAGTCAGTGTTCGGACTTCAGAGTGAGAAGTCAGTTTCCTGTCCTTGGACAGAGTAGACGTGTCCAGTTTAAGTCTATCATCAGTTCAGAAAGTGGAGTCTGGTGTAGGTGTCTGTATACACCTTAGTCTAGTCAGAGCTGTGCCCCACTGGAAGAAAGACTGAACTATCTATTAAGAGACAAGCAAGGCGAAGGGCAAAGTGGAAGGAAGGTAATTGGAAAAGTGCTTTTGACTTGGAAAAGTCCTGCACGTTGCAGCCGGTTACTGGGGACCGAAGGATCACTATTGTACAGCATAGTGAAGAGAAAACCAGGAATCTACCGGACCCTAGGTCGCGGCAGACAAGCCCCTTTATAGTCAGAACGTAGCTGGAGTCAGGGGGTGTGAAGACTTTGAGTTGTGCACGACAAGAAAAGGATTCAGCTCCCTCGCAGGAAGGCTTCTAACACAAATTTGACTGGGCAGAACAGCTAAAGACTAGCTGGAATCATAGAGAGGATTACGCTTCAGGCTGGTCGTACTCAGCTTCATTGGAAAGTAAAGGAGGCCCCTAACTTGCTTATCTGTTGCCTCAAAGCTCATCCTCCATCAACCCCATCAGCCTCCCTGGGACCTGCCTTATCATCCTGCAAGTAAAGGTATGGAAAGACGTTGACTGTGTGAGACTGAGTTATTATTGCATGCCTGTACAATCCTCACCTAACTACCGACCTGAGGGAAGAGTCCCACCTGTAGGGGACCCGACATCTAGCTGCCTCACCATCCCCTCAGAGATCTACAGCAGCGCTGGTACAAATTACCAGAATACTACAGGTGGCGTCACGAACTGTACATACATCAATCCCCTGTAAATATATCCCCAACATACGCCAGACCGCCCGGGCCACAGACCGAGCCACAGCTACCTGTGACAAAATCCCCATAGACTTCTACGGGCTCGGCTCTGAGTACCCCATTGCCCTGGTAACCCACAATTGTGGTGGCGGGTCGACACAAAAACTTGGCGTCACGAACAGGATACGAAACTTGCAGCATTGCGAGCCCTGTGTGCCTGTGGATTGTTTTTGTGAAAAAGGACTGTTTGCTATTTTTGGCGCTAAAATCCGCCATTTTGCCGCCATATTCGCGCCCTCAGGCGCTGGAGAAGAAGGTGGGCGGACCTGAAAAAGCGCGCAAAGTCTTGGACACGCCCCCAACCTGTACCCCAAACCGCATCGCAAACTGCATAGCAATCTGCATCGCAAACCGCATCGCAAACTGCATAGCAATCTGCATCGCAAACCGCATAGCGAACTGCATAGCAATCTGCATCGCAAACCGCATAGCGAACTGCATAGCAATCTGCATCGCAAACCGCATCGCAATCCGCATAGCAAACTGCATCACAATCTGCATTGCAATCCGCATAGCAAATTGCATCGCAAAATAGAGCGGCAGGTCCTGCAACAGGAAGTGAACGCTCTGACATCAGAGCGCCTGCGACGAAGGTCCTGTTCCCACTGCGGTGCCTGTGAAGTAGCAGCATCTGAAACCGGTAGGCTCCGTTTAACCAAGGGGGCGCTAAGATGTCACAACAACCGGCTGACAGTGCGGCCCCGGTCGGAGTCCCCAATCCCGCACCGTCTGGTATTGTAGCGCCGGATGGGGGTGCAGGCCCTGCACCCAGTCCGGTAGTCCCGATCATGCCACTAACGCTCCCATATATGCCTGGGGCGAAATGGCTTCCCCAATACAGCGGTGGGCCAGGCACATTAGCAGGCTTCAAGCGGAAGTTATGCAGCATCCTAGAAATGTACTCCATGCCTGAGAGACAAAAAGCTGCTGTGCTAATAGGGCAGCTAACTGGCGCTGCTGAGAGGGAAGTGGAAACTTGGGATACCGTTGATCAGGAGTCGGTACCTGCGATCTTCCTTAAGCTACATGCCATATTTGAAGACCGCACAGAAACGGATCTCCGGATGGCCTTCTATCTCTGTTCACAACAGCCAGGTGACAGCATCCGGGACTATGCTTGCCGACTACAGGGAGCCCTGAAAGCACTCAAGCAAATTAACAATTTAAATGCTATCGACGAGAATAGAATGCTGAAAGAACAATTTATACAGGGATTGAGATCCCCAGAGGAACGCAGAACTGTAAATTGGTGGTCCTTAGATCATCCGGATGCTACCTTTGATGCCCTAAAGGACATGGCAATAAAAGGGCTGCGGCCCCTGGGCAAACCTGAGGTGTCCACCCAACATCATCAGGGTGAAGTCACTCTGGAACCGGCAGTAACCCCCTGTTCCCCGCTAGTGGCAGAAACCAAAACGCAGGTGACACCTCCTAGTGAATTGGACTGTCTGCGCTCAGAGGTGCGCCAGCTGACTAAAAATCTGGCCGCTGTGATGAGTGCCCTACAGCTGCGGAAAGAAGAGGAAGGGAAGATCTTGTTAGCTGACTGCCCGGAGGATGTTCCGTGGATGCACCGGAGAAGAAAGAAGACGTCGCCCCCCCGGAGGAGGACAACGCCACCCCCAGGAGCAACCTCTGATCAACACCCTTCTCGTCGAGAGATCATCTGTTATCGCTGCAACCGGAAAGGTCATCTGTCTACACAGTGTCCTTTAAACGGGCAGAACCTGGGTCCAAGGGCCAACACCCAGGAGAATACCCGTCAGGCCCCCTAGACTGGAACCGCAGGTATGTGGGCGGGCGACCCTACCTGTCTATTATTCTAGATGGTATTGCTGTTCCAGCATTGTTAGACACTGGGTCCCAGGTGACCCTAATACCTGATGCTCTATATACCAAGTACTGGTCAATGGACAGTCTTAAACCTCCGAGCCTTGACTTTACTGTGTATGCTTCGAATGGTCTTCCTGTAGAAGTACTCGGAACAAAATGTGTAGATGTAAAGGTGGCAGAGAGGAGTTGAAAGACCAAGGGCTTCTGGTAGTAAAGACTGTAAATGAGGAGAATGGTCTAAATATAATTTTGGGTACTAACATTATCGGTAATTGTTTGGGAGAAGTGGTGTTCTTGCTCCAACAGCTCGCTGAGATTGCCCGACCAAGGCAGAGAGGAGTAATCCAAAGAGAGATCCGGGCCCTGGTGTGTCAGCAGCAAGCGAAGCTTACCGACGGCGAAATTGGTAATGTACGGGTCACTGACTCAGATCCTATTGTGATACCCCCAATGAGTGAAATGATCATTTGGTGCAGGGCAGCCATAGGTCTGAGGGGACAGAATTACCAAGCTGTAGTAGAACCCCACCATTCAGAACATAGACCTACACTTATGACTGCTAGGGGAGTAGTAGAAGTGGTGAATGGAAGAGTACCGGTACGGCTTCTCAATTGGGGAGATGATGAGGTAAATTTACCCCGTTATGCAACCATTGCTAAACTTCATGCTGTTGATAATAATTCTATTCTCCCGGCTGAGTCCTTAGACTCCTGTCAAATAGAGGAGGACAATGACCCAGCAACTCAGGTGGCGGAATGGTGTCAGCAACTCCATGTTGGGACGGACACCACTCCCGCTCACCAGAAGCAAGGGGTATTACGGGTGGTGCAAGAGTACGCCCAAGTGTTTAGCAAAAATCCACTTGATTTTGGGACAATTAAGGGAGTACAACATCATATTCCTACAGGCAGTCATCCTCCCATCAAAGAGCGGTATAGGCCCATACCTCCAGCTCATTATCAGAAGGCTAAAGAAATGTTGAATGATATGAAGAAAGCTGGGGTGATAAGGGATAGTTGTAGTCCCTGGGCAGCCCCTCTAGTTCTGGTTAAAAAGAAAGATGGTAGTATGAGAATGTGTGTGGATTACAGGCAGGTGAACCGCATAACACACAAGGATGCATACCCGCTACCACGCATAGAGGAATCATTAGCTGCTCTGAAAACGGCTAACTACTTTTCTACCCTTGATCTGACTAGTGGTTACTGGCAAGTGGCTGTGGCTGAGGAGGATCGTGAGAAAACGGCTTTCACCACCCCAATGGGGCTCTGTGAGTTCGACAGAATGCCGTTTGGGCTCAGTAGTGCCCCAGGAACATTTCAGAGAGTGATGGAAAACTGTCTGGGACATCTCAATTTTGAAACCGTGCTGCTATACCTAGACGACGTTATCGTGTATTCCAAGACATATGAGGACCATCTGAAGCACCTGGCAGAAGTGTTTGAGTCCCTGTCCAGGTACGGGATGAAATTAAAACCCTCAAAATGCCATCTACTCAAGCAGAAGGTACAATACTTGGGCACATCGTCAGTTCGGAAGGAGTAGCGCCGGACCCAGAGAAAGTCACTGCCATCCAGAAGTGGCCGGAGCCGAAAAACCTTAAGGAAGTGCGACAGTTCCTGGGACTAACGGGTTACTACAGGAGATTCGTGAAAGATTACACGAAGAAGGCAGCTCCTTTACAGGACCTCCTGGTAGGACAATCCTTAAAGAGCAGAAACCCTCCCTTTAATTGGGGTAAAGAACAGGCTGAAGCATTCCAAAAGATGAAAGAGATCCTGACAGGTGATGAGATCTTAACCTATCCTGATTACAGCCAACCGTTCCTGTTGTACACCGACGCCAGTAATGAAGGGCTGGGAGCAGTTCTCAGTCAGAAGCAGAATGGCCAAGAAAAAGTCATCGCTTATGCTAGCAGAAAACTCAGGCCAACTGAAAGGAATCCGGAAAATTATAGCAGCTTCAAGCTAGAGTTTCTGGCGCTGGTCTGGGCCATTACTGAAAGATTTAAGCACTATCTGGCCTCCAATAAGTTCACGGCGTACACAGACAACAACCCGTTAACGCACCTGGAAACCGCCAAGCTGGGTGCCATGGAGCAGCGATGGATGGCTCGGTTGTCCAATTATCAGTTTACTATCAAGTACCGGGCAGGTCGAAAGAATGCTAATGCTGATGCGTTGTCCCGAATGCCGCATGACTCTGACACGGAAGAAGAATCGGACGACCTGGAAGAAATTGAGCTACCCGCGTTCCATCGAAATGGGTAGTCCACGAGCATCAAGTCCACAGAAAGCAGTATGGTGCAACATTAAATCCTTTACCCCATCATAGTTGGAAAGAGACTCAGGACAGTGATCCAGTGGTCAGCCGCATCAAGGAGTTGTTAAAACAGGAAGGTTCCTCCTTGGAAAAGGATGCACCTATGTCAGCCAAGCTCCTGTGGAACGAGAAAAGCAGGTTGTTCCTATACCGTGAGAAGTTGTGCAGAAGATACGTCAACCCCAGAACCCATGAGATGGTCTGGCAAATAGTGGTCCCCAAGGCAGACGTCCCAATGGTGTTGGAAGCGTACCACGATCAAGCAGGACACTTTGGCTGGAGGAAGCTGGAGACCCTGTTGAGATGCCGGTTCTACTGGGTAGGGATGCGCAGCTCTGTCGAGAGGTGGTGTCGGAACTGTGGACCCTGTGGTCTCAGAAGAAAGGACTACGGTAGTCAAAAGGCCCCCCTGCAACCTATTCGGACGACTCGTCCCCTGGAGATTGTGGCCCTGGACCACGTCAAACTGTCGCCGAGTAGATCTGGATACTCATACGCCTTGACCATGGTGGACCATTACTCCAGATTTCTGGTAGTCGTTCCAGTGAAAGACCAGACCGCAGTGACGGCCGCGAAGACCTTTCAAGCAAGCTTCTGCAGACCGCATGGGTATCCCGAGCAAGTCTTAACCGATCAGGGACCTGCTTTCGAAGCTGATTTATTCAAGGAATTCTGTCATATGTACGGGTGCAAGAAAATAAGAACAACACCATATCACCCTCAAACCAACGGTCTTTGTGAAAAGATGAACCATATTGTCCTTGACTTGTTGAGATCCATACCGTTGGAAGACAGGAATCGATGGCCGGATTTACTACCTGATTTGGTTGATTTGTACAACCATATACCTGTAAGCTCAACTAACTGCACTCCAGCCTATCTTATGAGAGCAAGGCCCGGAAAACTACCAATGGATCTAGAACTTGGAGTGGTAGAACCGGAGGCAGACGACGCTGTTGAGAACTGGGACGTCAATCGGCAAGAGCAATACAGAAGAGTACAAATCTGTGTGGAGGAAAGTCTCAATAAGGCACGGGAGAAACAGGAAGATGTTTACAACCGAAATGCTCCTGCCAAGCCTCTGATGCCTGGAGAGGTAGTACTAAAAAGAAAAAGAAAGATGCATAAACTGGATAATCAGTGGGAGCAAGAACCCTACGTCATACAAGATTCTAAATACGACAACAGAAAAGTTTGTGTCGTCAGTAAAGACGGAGGAAGAACAACGACCACTGTGTCCAGAGATCATTTGAAGTTGTGTCCAGAACACTTAAAGAGTTGTGAAAAGAACCCTGTCCTCAATCAAAGAGAAAGAAAGGAAGAGGTCATCCACACCGATCTGGGAGATTTTCCTGCGGATTGGCCCCGACTGGGAGATGCTGTGATAATTCCAGTGTTGCAGTTTTATCAGCCGCAAGAGGAAGTTCTACCTCCAGTTGTGCCTGTGGTGCCAGTTGAGCCCGCTCAGGAGTTACCCATCCCAGCAACACCTCAACCTGTGGAACCTCAAGATGGATCATCTGAAGCAGCGCCTCATACTATGGGATCTCCTGGTGAAGCTGACTCACACCGCCCAGCCATCAGTACGCTTGCCAGATCCATAGAAAGGTTAAGGCAGTTCTATAGTTTGCCGTTACGCAGTGCAGATAGATCGCAACTTGATATACCTGAAACTACACCACGTAGATCAGAGAGAATCACAAAAGGGAAATTACCCATTAAATATCAGCAGTAGTTATAACGAATTTATGTGAACATTGTAAAAGTCTGTATATAAATGTGTTTTTCCCTATTATGTCTTCGTTTAACAATGGACTCAGAGGCTGAGGACTGAGCCAGCCCAAAAACTGTATCCTGTAAATAGTTGCACTAAAGTGCCTTCTTAAGGGTTTCACATGAAACCTTGACTCACCTCTGAACCAAAAACCCGTGTGGTGTGGCACTGAGTGAGGTCTGCATTTGGATGTCCTGCAGCCCACCCAGGACCCACGTTGAAGGTTTGGTGCGGGTCCTTCACAAGTATCTTGTATATATATTTATTAAATGCTATTTGATACTTTTGTATTTCTATATGTAAAATGTTATTGTTCGTAACGTTCAAGGTGTTCTCACCTCCCGGATGGGAAGAAGTTAATGTTTGTTGTTATGCATAAACAAAATTTTCTGTCTCTTTGTATTTTACAGCCCGGGAGTGCTGTCATTTACCATGGGGAATGTGTAGCCCTGGTACACAATACCAGGAGGATGAGTGGAGAGGTAACAGTTAAGGTCTCTTCATGACATCATGTACACTTCTGACACACCCAGCAAGGGTGTGGAAGGGAGTGATTTAGTCAGTCAGTGTTCGGACTTCAGAGTGAGAAGTCAGTTTCCTGTCCTTGGACAGAGTAGACGTGTCCAGTTTAAGTCTATCATCAGTTCAGAAAGTGGAGTCTGGTGTAGGTGTCTGTATACACCTTAGTCTAGTCAGAGCTGTGCCCCACTGGAAGAAAGACTGAACTATCTATTAAGAGACAAGCAAGGCGAAGGGCAAAGTGGAAGGAAGGTAATTGGAAAAGTGCTTTTGACTTGGAAAAGTCCTGCACGTTGCAGCCGGTTACTGGGGACCGAAGGATCACTATTGTACAGCATAGTGAAGAGAAAACCAGGAATCTACCGGACCCTAGGTCGCGGCAGACAAGCCCCTTTATAGTCAGAACGTAGCTGGAGTCAGGGGTGTGAAGACTTTGAGTTGTGCACGACAAGAAAAGGATTCAGCTCCCTCGCAGGAAGGCTTCTAACACAAATTTGACTGGGCAGAACAGCTAAAGACTAGCTGGAATCATAGAGAGGATTACGCTTCAGGCTGGTCGTACTCAGCTTCATTGGAAAGTAAAGGAGGCCCCTAACTTGCTTATCTGTTGCCTCAAAGCTCATCCTCCATCAACCCCATCAGCCTCCCTGGGACCTGCCTTATCATCCTGCAAGTAAAGGTATGGAAAGACGTTGACTGTGTGAGACTGAGTTATTATTGCATGCCTGTACAATCCTCACCTAACTACCGACCTGAGGGAAGAGTCCCACCTGTAGGGGACCCGACATCTAGCTGCATCACCATCCCCTCAGAGATCTATAGCAGCGCTGGTACAAATTACCAGAATACTACAGGTGGCGTCACGAACTGTATATAAACCTATCCCCTGTAAATATATCCCCAACATACGCCAGACCGCCCGGGCCACAGACCGAGCCACAGCTACCTGTGACAAAATCCCCATAGACTTCTACGGGCTCGGCTCTGAGTACCCCATTGCCCTGGTAACCCACAATTGTGGTGGCGGGTCGACACACTCTCAATCAACTTCTGGACCAAATCCTGACTGATAGCAGTCCATTCTTGCACAATCAATGCTTTCATTTTGTCAGAATTTTTAGGTTTTTGTTTGTCCACCCGTCTCTTGATGATTGACCACAAGTTCTCAATGGGATTAAGATCTGGGGAGTTTCCAGGCCATGGACCCAAAATCTCTATGTTTTGTTCCCTGAGCCATTTAGTTATCACCTTTGCTTTATGGCAAGGTGCTCCATCATGCTGGAAAAGGCATTGTTGATCGCCAAACTGCTCTTGGAGGGTTGGGAGAAGTTGCTCTTGGAGGACATTCTGGTACCATTCTTTATTCATGGCTGTGTTTTTAGGCAAGACTGTGAGAGAGCCGATTCCCTTGGCTGAGAAGCAACCCCACACATGAATGGTTTCAGGATGCTTAACAGTTGGCATGAGACAATACTGGTGGTAGCGCTCACCTTGTCTTCTCCGAATGAGGCGTTTTCCTGATGTCCCAAACAATCAAAAAGGGGATTCATCAGAGAAAATAACTTTACCCCAGTCCTCAGCAGTCCACTGCCTGTACCTTTTGCAGAATATCAGTCTGTCCATGATGTTTTTTCTGGAGAGAAGTGGCTTCTTTGCTGTCCTCCTTGAGACCAGGCCTTGCTCCAAGAGTCTCCGCCTCACAGTGCGTGCAGATGCACTCACACCTGCCTGCTGCCATTCCTGAGCAAGCTCCGCACTGCTGGTAGCCCGATTCCGCAGCTGAAACACTTTTAAGAGACGGTCCTGGCGCTTGCTGGTCTTTCTTGGGCGCCCTGAAGCCTTTTTGGCAACAATGGAACCTCTCTCCTTGAAGTTCTTGATGATGCGATAGATTGTTGACTGAGGTGCAATCTTTCTAGCTGCGATACTCTTCCCTGTTAGGCCATTTTTGTGCATTGCAATGATGACTGCACGTGTTTCTTTAGAGATAACCATGGTTAACAGAAGAGAAACAATGATGCCAAGCACCAGCCTCCCTTTAAAGTGTCCACTGGTGTGATTCTTACTTAATCATGACAGACTGATCTCCAGCCATGTCCTCATCAACACCCACACCTGTGTTAATGGAGCAATCACTGAAAAGAGGTTAGCTGGTCCTTTTAAGGCAGGGCTGCAATGATGTTGAAATGTGTTTTGGGGGATAAAGTTCTTTTCTAGCCAAATATTGACTTTGCAAGTAATTGCTGTTAAGCTGATCACTCTTTATAACATCCTGGAGTATATGCAAATTGCCATTAGAAAAAGTGAAGCAGTAGACTTTGTAAAAATTAATATTTGTGTCATTCTCAAAACTTTTGGCCATGACTGTAGTATACTACTGAATATTTTATTTGTTATCCCCATTTCTACTAAATGTGGCCTACCATTTGGATGGAGCTTATTGTCTGCAGCCCTTCTATACAAGGTGTGAATTTTGACTGCTGCTGTGTCTATTTTACTATGAGGAACTATGAAAGTGACTAGAGTTAAGGCACTGCCACACTTAGCGATCGCACCAGCGATCACGACAACGACTTAACCTGGCGAGATCGCTAGTGCGATCGCTATGTGATCGCTAGTTAGATTCCAAAGACAACTCATCAGCGATCTGTGATTCCAAACACAACTCATCAGCGATCTGTATAACGACCTCTGCGGTCGTTGGGAAAACCTAATCCCACCTGCGACGATGGTGAAGTCGTTCATAAAGGGTGTCACACTCAGCGATTCAGGCTCACCAGCGGGACACCAACGACCAAAAAACGGCTCAGAACGTTCATAAGCGATCAGCGACATCTCAGCAGGGGCCACATCGCTGCTACATGTCACACACAGCTAAGTAGCTAACGAGATCGCTACTGCTCATAAATGGTGATTTTGCTTAGTGTGGCATACCCTTTAGTCTGATACAGGAAAGATGTATATGTTTGTACCGTGTTAGCCGTGTTAGTCTGGCAAGAGTGCAAACCCTTCTTATGTCTGGGCTCACCCAACTGTAGGCACGATGTCTGCAAACTAAGAATACTCCTTCTGGGAGAACACAAATGTGACCAGGTGTCATGTGTGCATTGCCACGAAGATCGTCGCGGTTGCACATTTTGACTTCTCACAGCTGAGCTGCTGTTTCTTTGTGTTTGGCAGCTAGGGAGTTAATTCTGTCTGTGCTCGGTGCTGGGACTGGGTGCAGTTTCTCCCGGCTTCAATTGATTATTTGTTGATTGGTTTCCTTTAAATTCCTGGTTGTCTGCTTGGGGAGTTGCCAGTGAAACCTTCATGCAGACCACAGATAGGAATGAATCTGTATAGACTTTAGTTGTGAGCTCCTTAGTTGTTCTAAGCTCAACTTGGTTAGAGTTTATTTCCCAGACCATTTATGTTCCTTTGGTGTTTGAGTGTGTATGCAAGCGAGTGTTATCCTGTCTGTCTTATATGTCTAATCTGTGTATTTAGCTAAGATCAGCCCATATCCCTTTGGTGGTAGTCAGGATCCTTCTTAGGACTGATTACAGGGTTCAGGGTCTGATAGGAGACAGGGTTAGGTTGGAGACTTGGACCTCTGAACCATTATCAGTACCTCCAAGGTGAGGGATTAGTTAGGACCCCAGTTTAGGGTCAGGTTAGATCCCGGTCCACCTCTTTCCTGTTTCAGCTCATCAAGTCCTCAAGATTAACCCTGAGTTCAGCAGATATCGTGTCAGGTAAATCTATTCTATACTTACATGCTGATGTTGCTATACTAGTTGTTGTATAGAGTGTTGTTCCTGTATTAATAGTTTACTGACATTGTATACATATCATTAGACAGCGTGACATTTTCACTGGCCATTAAAAATTATCTCCAGTTACCATGGATCCAGTAGCCCAGCTGGCTCTGCAGTTGCAGGGATTATCCATGGAGCTGACGGACATTAAGTCCAAAGTTTTGTCTCCCCTGGAGCAAACCAGAATTGAACCTAAGGTTGCTCTCCCGGACAGGTTCACTGGTGGGCGAGACAAATTTTTCACCTTCCGGGAGGCATGTAAATTGTATTTTCGGCTTCGGCCTCGATCATCAGGGAGTGAGGAGCAGAGAGTGGGAATTGTTATCTCACTTCTGCAGGGGGACCCTCAATCCTGGGCATTTTCCCTTCCTCCGGGATCCCCGGCTCTACTGTCTGTAGATCAATTTTTTACTGCCCTGGGATTGGTATATGATGACCCAGATCGGGTCTCTCTTGCTGAGACAAAATTACGTAAGATACAGCAGGGAGATCGTCCGGCAGAGGAATTTGCTTCTGAGTTTCGTAGATGGGCCACAGATACTCAGTGGAATGACCCAGCTCTTAGGAGCCAGTTTTGTCATGGGCTTTCTGATAAATTAAAAGACGTTTTGGCTCAGTATGAGTCTCCTCCTTCTCTGGAGGCTGCTATGGCCTTAGCTATCCGTACTGATAGACGGCTTCGGGAGAGGGGTGAGGTAACCCCACTCCCTGTTGTTTCTCCACCTACCACTAAAGTCCCTTATGTTGAGGTTCCCCTTGTCTGTTCGGATGAGCCTATGCAGTTGGGAGGGACATCATTTCGTAGGAGGGGATTGGCGGTACGCCGCAGGACTAGAAGATGTTTTTTCTGCGGGAAATAGGGACATTTTGTTGGAGAATGTCCATCCCGTGCCTTGTTGAGCCAAAAGTCGCCGGAAAACTGTTAATCCCAGGTTGTGTGGTGGACGACAACCTGGGAGTATGTATTTCATCCGCCAGTTCTTCTCAGTTTCTTGCACCAGTGGAGGTGGTAGTTGGTACGAGAGTGGAGAGACTGTCTGTTCTTCTTGATAGTGGTTCCGGGGCTAATCTGGTTGACGCTCAGTTTGCTCAGGCTCAAGGTATGCATCTGAGTGTATTGGTCAAACCGATCCCTATATTCTCCATTGACGCCAGGCCTCTCGGCCAAGGTAGCTTTGTTCATGAGGTTCATAACATTGACCTTCGGGTAGGGGCAATACATAGGGAACAATTATCTTGTTATGTGTTGGAGGGTCTACCTACTCCCATTGTGTTGGGACTTCCTTGGTTGGTTAAACATAACCCTGTGATTAATTGGCAGTCCAGAGAAATAAGCCAATGGGGTGAGTTTTGCAAAAGCAACTGCATGAACACAGTCATCAGTGCAGTCCTGCCTAGTACATTGCCTCCTTTTTTGGAGGATTTTGGGGATGTTTTCTCTGAGGAGGGGTGTCAGGAGTTGCCTCCTCATCGCGTGTATGACTGCTCTATTAATCTCCTTCCTGATGCTAAGTTGCCTAAAGCTAGGTTGTATAATCTTTCTGGTCCTGAGAGGCAGGCTATGAAAGATTATATTTCGGAAAGTCTGGCCAAAGGGCATATTAGACCTTCATCTTCCCCAGTAGCCGCGGAGTTCTTCTTTGTGAAGAAGAAAGATGGAGGCCTACGCCCTTGCTTGGATTTCCGCGAACTTAATCGGATTACTGTTCGAGATCCGTATCCACTCCCTCTTATTCCTGATCTCTTCAATCAAATTGTTGGCGCCAAATGGTTTTCTAAATTGGATCTCAGGGGGGCGTATAATCTGATTAGGATAAAAGAGGGGGATGAGTGGAAAACGGCGTTTAACACGCCGGAGGGACATTATGAGAACCTAGTCATGCCTTTTGGTCTGACTACTGCACCAGCAGTATTCCAACATTTTGTTAATGACATTTTTCGTCACCTTGTGGGGCTGTTTGTGGTTGTATATTTGGACGACATTTTAATTTACTCGCCAGATCTTGTGTCTCATCAGGAGCATGTGAGACAGGTGTTGCAGATCTTGCGAGACAATAAATTATACGCCAAACTGGAGAAGTGTGTATTTGCCGTACAGGAACTTCAGTTTTTGGGTTTTTTGGTGTCAGCCTCCGGTTTCCGTATGGACCCTGAAAAGGTGAGAGCAGTGCTTGAATGGGATCAGCCAGGGGATCTTAAGGCTCTGCAGCGTTTTTTGGGGTTTGCTAACTACTACCGGAAATTTATTTGTAATTTCTCATCTGTCGTCAAACCTCTCACTGACATGACAAGAAAAGGGACTGATTTTTCTAAATGGTCGGACAAAGCTTGCCAAGCCTTTTCCTCTTTGAAGAAATGTTTTGCTTCGGCACCCGTTCTCATCCAACCAGATGCATCTCAGCCGTTCATTGTGGAGGTGGATGCGTCTGACGTAGGGGTGGGTGCTATATTGTCCCAGGGTCCGTCCCCTGGTAAATGGCATCCGTGCGCTTTCTTTTCTAAGAAATTGTCGTCCGCCGAAAGGAATTATGATATCGGCAATAGGGAACTTTTGGCCATTAAGTTAGCTTTTGAAGAATGGCGTCACTTTTTGGAGGGGGCAGTCCACCCGGTTACCGTTATTACTGATCACAAGAACCTGTTGTATTTGGAATCCGCTAAGCGTCTGAATTCCAGACAAGCTCGATGGTCGTTGTTTTTTACCAGGTTTAATTTTGTCGTCACTTATCGCCCGGGGTCTAAGAATGTAAAGGCTGATGCCTTGTCTCGCAGTTTCCCAGGGGCCGGGAAAACGGATGACCCGAGTCCTATCCTTCAGGAGGGGGTGGTAGTGTCGGCTGTATTTTCTGAGCTTGAGGAGGAGGTGTTAGAGGCTCAGGGGGACGCCCCTGCAGGACCTCCAGGGAGACTGTTTGTCCCAAATCTGTTGAGACAAAAGGTTATTGAGGCACATCATAATTCTGCTCTAGCAGGACATCCAGGGAGTAAGGCTACTTTAGATCTCCTTTCTCGCCGGTTTTGGTGGCCTAATGCTAATAAAGATGTTATAACTTTTGTCGCGTCATGTGGGGTGTGTGCTCGCTCTAAAACCCCTCATACCCGCCCGTCTGGGACCCTTTTACCCTTGAAACTTCTGGAGCGTCCATGGACTCATTTATCTATGGACTTCATTACGGACCTTCCTCCGTCGTCAGGGAATACTGTCATACTGGTGGTTGTTGACAGGTTCAGTAAGATGGCACATTTCGTTGCTCTTCCTGCACTCCCTAATGCTAAAACTCTGGCGCAGGTGTTCATTAGGGAGATCGTTAGACTTCATGGGTTGCCTTCTGATGTGGTGTCAGATAGGGGGTCTCAGTTTGTGTCCAAATTTTGGAGGGCATTTTGTTTACGTCGGGGGATGCAATTGTCATTTTCCTCGGCTTTTCATCGCAGACCAATGGTCAGACAGAGCGTCTGAATCAGAGCTTAGAGACATATCTCCGGTGTTTTGTCTCAGAGAACCAAGAGGACTGGTCTTCTTTCTTGCCTCTGGCAGAGTTCGCTCTTAACAACAGGCGGAGCGAGTCCACTGGTAAGTCCCGTTTTTTGGGGCATATGGTTTTCATCCCCAGTTTTGTACTTTCAATGGGGGGGGCCCTTCTGGGGTTCCTGAGGAGGAGCGTTTCTCGTCGTCACTTGCTTCTGTGTGGAGAGGTGTATTGAATAATCTGAGTGCGATGGGGAACCGTTACAAACGTATGGCTGATAGGAGGAGAGTTTCTGGTCCAGATCTGAATGTGAACGATCTGGTATGGTTGTCTACCAGGAATATAAAACTTAAAGTGCCCTCCTGGAAACTGGGTCCCAGATTCATCGGGCCGTACAGGATCAGTTCCATAATTAATCCTGTGGCATTTCGTCTGGACCTCTCTCCTACGTTTAAAATTCATAATGTGTTCCACAAGTCATTACTTAAAAGGTATGTGGCACCAGTCATACCGTCACCTCTACCTCCTCCTCCTGTGTTGGTCAATGGTAACTTGGAATTTCAAGTATCAAAGATCATTGACTCACGTCTGAATCGCCGGTCCCTTCAGTACTTGGTGCATTGGAAGGGGTATGGTCCAGAGGAGAGGACGTGGGTCCCTGCGTCTGATGTTAACGCAGATCGTTTGGTTCGGACCTTCCACAGAACTCACCCGGGCAGGCCTGGCCCTGAGGGTCCGGAGGCCCCTCGTAGAAGGGGGGGTACTGTCATGTGTGCATTGCCACGAAGATCGTCGCGGTTGCACATTTTGACTTCTCACAGCTGAGCTGCTGTTTCTTTGTGTTTGGCAGCTAGGGAGTTAATTCTGTCTGTGCTCGGTGCTGGGACTGGGTGCAGCTTCTCCCGGCTGCAATTGATTATTTGTTGATTGGTTTCCTTTAAATTCCTGGTTGTCTGCTTGGGGAGTTGCCAGTGAAACCTTCATGCAGACCACAGATAGGAATGAATCTGTATAGACTTTAGTTGTGAGCTCCTTAGTTGTTCTAAGCTCAACTTGGTTAGAGTTTATTTCCCAGACCATTTATGTTCCTTTGGTGTTTGAGTGTGTATGCAAGCGAGTGTTATCCTGTCTGTCTTATATGTCTAATCTGTGTATTTAGCTAAGATCAGCCCATATCCCTTTGGTGGTAGTCAGGATCCTTCTTAGGACTGATTACAGGGTTCAGGGTCTGATAGGAGACAGGGTTAGGTTGGAGACTTGGACCTCTGAACCATTATCAGTACCTCCAAGGTGAGGGATTAGTTAGGACCCCAGTTTAGGGTCAGGTTAGATCCCGGTCCACCTCTTTCCTGTTTCAGCTCATCAAGTCCTCAAGATTAACCCTGAGTTCAGCAGATATCGTGTCAGGTAAATCTATTCTATACTTACATGCTGATGTTGCTATACTAGTTGTTGTATAGAGTGTTGTTCCTGTATTAATAGTTTACTGACATTGTATACATATCATTAGACAGCGTGACACCAGGGGTCTGTATATATTGGTATAAATTCAAAAGTCCCAACTTAGGTTTATGGGTGCACCAAGTATTATTCATTTGTTTTCCGTTTATACCAAATGTACATTTACCCCTTTCTTTCCTTACTATTTTACCGATAAATGTTTTACAGCCTTCAACACCATCTTGGTACACTGTCTCATTAACCTGGGTTCGATTATGAATGTATATATGGAATTAATTATTGTCCTCACCACAGGTATTTGCTCCAGTGTGTTGAAAACTGAACCACAATCCATCGTTGGGAATGGGGTCTGAATGAGGGCTCTCAGTCCTCCTCTTGGTGACCACATTTCCAACTTCTGAATCATACTCCTGCCACATTTGTACCTTAGGTCGCGTTATATTAAACTGGAACCAGGGATTAGCGTCCCACCCGATTATAGCCAATGAGGCAGGTATATCACAGAGCACATCTTTTCCTTGAAACTTTGATTGAGTCCAGGTCTCATAGTGTATGCAGTGTGGTGTTAATACCTTCCATGACTCCAGAGGTAAGGCTAAAGGGTATGCCACACTAAACAACATCGCTAACGGGATCGCTAAAAAACGTCACTATTTAGCGATCCCGTTAGCGATGTTGTTGTGTGCGGCATCTGCCAGTGACGAGCTTCCTGCTGTGATCTCGCTCGTCGCTGGAATCGTTCCGGACCCTATTTTCGTCGCTGGCGCCCGCTGGGTAAGTATATATCGCTAAGTGTGGCACCTTTTTTAGCGATTTAGCGGTACTTTTGTACCGCTAAAGTCGTTAAGGAGATCGCTAACCGCGATAGCGTCCAAACGACATCGCTAAAATAGGTAGCTACTAGCGATATAGAAACAATCCCGCTAGCGATCTCATTAGTATGCGACGCTAACGAGATCGCTAGCGGGATTGTGTAGTGTGGCAGTACCTTAAGTACGGCATAGTTCTTGCAGATACTGGGCTGTGTGTACAGATCCAACAGTCTTTTCGTTTTTGTCCTTCCATGTCCTTTATAAGAGTATGATGTCAAATAAGTTTGTTGTCCCAGTCAATATTTAAAAGTTTATCCAGTGTCTCTGTAGGGTGCAATAATCCTGTTACTCCCAGCAAGGTGATTAGTAGAACAGTCATTCTGCCGGTGAAGTAATCTTTTTGTAGTGACTGGTGTGGATCCAGGTGGATCCAGTCTTTGGGGCACTAGCAAACAGGATGTCAAAAGGAGACAAGCCTGTCTATTTGGAGTCTGTCTGACTGAGAAGAGTCAAAAAGCAATAGGAATGGAGAGAAAGACACCATACAGCAAGGGAAAAGGAAAATAAAATTTAAATAAAATGGAATAATAAAAAAATTAAATAATAAAAAAAAATATAAATAAAAATTGATAAAAATAATAATAAAAATAGAATAATTAATGAAAATAATGATTAAAATCACAACAATTAATGAAGAACCAACTGAATAGTAAAAAGGCCTTTATTGATGAATGGCAACACCAAAACAAAAAATAATAACCACAATAAATGTATATTAAATAATAAATAATAATAATAAAATCAGCAATGGCAATAAGATCACATGATTGTATACCCCACAAAAAAATATATATATAAAAATATATATAATAATAATTAAACCGGCTCAGTTAATATGTCAGGAAATTCAAAAAACCCTTGCTCACAGATGCAAGTAATGAGAAATAAAAGTGCAATCAATTAGGAATAATCCCTAAAGTGAAAAATATATATACTACCAAAATAAAGTGCTATGTGCCAGAATAACCGTGATAAATGTTAATTAACAAGGGCTGTATAAAAAAATGTCTACATTAAAATCAAAATTGAACTTGTGGACAGGTAACACCTTGCCTAGTGAATGTGAATAAAACCAGTGAGCATAAGCCGGCACTGGAGCAGGGATAAAATCAAATAAATATACCTGAGAGCCAATGTGGGTAAAGTAGCCTGCTGAACGCGCCCCGACGCGCGTTTCGGATAGCAAATCCTTCGTCAGGGGAATTTGCTATCCGAAACACGCGTCGGGGCGCGTTCAGCAGGCTACTTTACCCACATTGGCTCTCAGGTATATTTATTTGATTTTATCCCTGCTCCAGTGCCGGCTTATGCTCACTGGTTTTATTCACATTCACTAGGCAAGGTGTTACCTGTCCACAAGTTCAATTTTGATTTTAATGTAGACATTTTTTTATACAGCCCTTGTTAATTAACATTTATCACGGTTATTCTGGCACATAGCACTTTATTTTGGTAGTATATATATTTTTCACTTTAGGGATTATTCCTAATTGATTGCACTTTTATTTCTCATTACTTGCATCTGTGAGCAAGGGTTTTTTGAATTTCCTGACATATTAACTGAGCCGGTTTAATTATTATTATATTTTTTTTTTTTTGTGGGGTATATAATCATGTGATCTTATTGCCATTGCTGATTTTATTATTATTATTTATTATTTAATATACATTTATTGTGGTTATTATTTTTTGTTTTGGTGTTGCCATTCATCAATAAAGGCCTTTTTACTATTCAGTTGGTTCTTCATTAATTGTTGTGATTTTAATCATTATTTTCATTAATTATTCTATTTTTATTATTATTTTTATCAATTTTTATTTATATTTTTTTTATTATTTAATTTTTTTATTATTCCATTTTATTTTAATTTTATTTTCCTTTACCCTTGCTGTGTGGTGTCTTTCTCTCCATTCCTATTGCTTTTTGATTTTGCCGGGTGGTCTGCCATCCATTGTTAGGAGATTTTGAATCTATTTCTATTTTTTATTTATTATATTAATTATTATTATCATTATTATTATTATTATTTTTAATATTATTATATTTATATTTATATTCATTATTTTTATTGTTATATTGATTCAATATCTTCATATTTAACTGACTGAGAAGAGTTCAAGAGACAAGCACTCTTCCCAATTCTTTCCTGTCTCTGTCATGGCCTTTTGAATTTTTAAGTTTAAATGTCGTTTTAGCATTTGCACATTTTACCGGATACGATTCAGGCCATCCAGAGAAGAGATATATATTTTTCGGACTATAAGACGCACCGGACCATAAGTCGCACCCCAAATTTTGGGGTGAAAATAGCAGAAAAAAAGATTTTTACAATATGGGGGTCCGTCTTATTGTCCGAATTTTAAGGTACCTGTGGGCCGGCGGTGTTACAGCTGGGGTTTCGGCAGTGGTGTGGCAGAGGTGCGGTGATGCTGATACTGTACTCACCTTCCTCAGGTGAGGTGACGCTGCGGCACGGAGAGCAGAGCCGGGTTTGTGGCTGTGGTGTGGCGGTGGCAGAGGTGCGGCGGTGGCAGAGGCGCGGTGGGCGGCGTGCACCTGAGCAGGGTCCCTTCCTCAGGTGTGGTGATGCCGCGGTACGGAGAGCAGAGCTGGGTTTGTGGCAGGTGTGGTGGTGGCAGAGGTGCGGCGGTGGCAGAGATGCGGCAGTGGCAGAGGCGCGATGGGCGGCGTGCACCTGAGCAGGGTCCTTTCCTCAGGTGTGGTGACGCCGCGGCACGGAGAGCAGAGCTGGGTTTGTGGCAGGTGTGGCAGTGGCAGAGGTGCGGCGGTGGCAGAGGCACGATGGGCGGCGTGCACCTGAGCAGGGTCCCTTCCTCAGGTGGTGAGGTGACGCCGCAGCACGGAGAGCAGACAGGACAGCAGAGCCGGGTTTGTCGGTGGTGGCGGCCATCTTCCTGAGGCGGCGCGTGCGCAGAGTACTCTGCTTCCTGGGGCTTCAGAAAAATGGCCGCCGCGATCGCTATCTGCGCATGCGCGGCCTACCGCGGCCATTTTCCTGAAGCCACAGGAAGAAGAGTACTGTATCTGCGCACGCGCCGCCTCAGGAAGATGGCCGCCACCACCGGCAATCCCGCTCTGCTGTCCTGTCTGCTCTCGGTGCCACGGCGTCACCTCACCACCTGAGGAAGGGAACCTGCTCAGGTGCACGCCGCCCACCGCGCCTCTGCAACGCCGCATCTCTGCCACCGCCACACCGCTGCCGCAACCCCCCGGTAAGCTGCGGTCGGGCTATAAGACGCACCCCCATTTTCCTAACAATTTTTTGGGGAAAAAGTGCGTCTTATAGCCCGAAAAATACGGTACATACTAGGACATATTCATACACTCCTACATTGGGTAGCTGTATGAAGTCAATCTGCAGTCTCTGAAACAGGTAGAGTCCTTGGTGTTGGTTTCTTAGGGACTGTTTTACCTGGGTTGTGTTGTGCACAGATGAGGCAGGACTACATGAGTTTCGCAGTTGTGTAACTGAAACCAGGAGCGATCCAGAAGGCATTTACCATGGTACACATGTGACTTTTTGAGGCGTGAGTGGTGCCATGTGTTGCTTGCGCCATCACTGGGAACAGGTACCTCGGTAAGCACAATTTATCCCTATTCTCCCATACTCCATTTGAGTTCAGCTCAGCTCCCATTCTCCCCCAGTGTTCCTTCTCTGAGGGGGAAGCCTGTTGCTGGAGGGATTTCAGGACATCTAGGCTCCATGTGGCTGGAATATGCTGACTCCCTGCCACCATCCTCTTCTCCCTAGGCCGCCTTGCTGCTACTTTAGCAGCCTCATCCGCCCTTCTGTTGCCCTCTACCTCCAGGGAGCCACCTTATGCGTGTGCTTTCACCTTGATTATGCCAACTTGGACTGGTAACATCAATGCCTCCATTAATTGTTTCACCAGCTCTGCATTTTTAATGGGCTTACCAGCTGATGTAAGAAAAGCTCTTCTTCTCCAGATAGGGCCATAATAATGGGATATTCCCCATCCATAGTTCGAATCTGTGTAAATGTTAGTTACTTTACCTGCAGCAGCTCTACATGCCTCAGTGAGTGCCTTCAACTCTGCCTCCTGTGCTGACATGTGAAGAGGGAGTGGTTCAGCTCAGATTACCTCATGTGAGGATACTACTGCATATCCAGTGTAGAATCGTCCATCCTGGTGGTATCTGGAGGCAGCTACAAAAAGCTCAAAATCTGCATTAGGAACAGGTTTATCATGAACATGTGCAAACCCCACTGTCTTCTGACTCATCAGTTCTACGCAGTCATGTTCGTGCATCATGTCAGAGTACTCTTCCACAATTGCTAATACTGTCACCAATTCCCCCTTTTCTGAATCCACAGACAGAAGTGTAGCTAGATTCAGAACATTACATCTTCTGAGGGGGACATACTCAGGAATTAGTAGAGCACATTCAAGTCTGACCTGTCTGGCCATAGATAGGTGGTCATTGCTCCTTGTGGCAGTACCGTTCAACAGTATTGTCTCCATTCATGAGTGAAGGCAAAAAGATGCTGACAGGATGGTGGGGGACAGAGAAAAGTGAAACATTTGGAGGTGGCTGGGATGTGACAGTAAGGTGTGTGGGTTAGGAACAATTGAGTTCACACTCTCTGTAACATTATTAACAGCACTCAAATCATGAACCATTCTGTAAGTGTCAGGGGAACCTTTGGGTCCTTTTTTCTCTTAATGGGATACAAAGTGGTGTCACAGGGGGAAGATTTTTGCACCAGAGCCCCTGCCTTGAATCCCTGGTCAGGGCCATGGATTTGGCTGTTAAAGGGTATTGTTTTAAACAAGAAGGAGTGGTCCCCTCTTTTAATTCAATCATGACCAGGTGGATGGGAGGCCGACCCACATCAGTTTTTCCCTTTGCCCAAACGGTGTCTGGTACCTGACTCACTTCCCTCTCCTCAGACATTCTGGTGTCAGATGCTACTTTCACAGCTTTGTCATATACACCATTTCTCCAAGCTTGGACAAGTGCTTATCTGAGAGGGAACTTGTTACTGTAATACCCTCAGGAGAGTACTGTATGATGGCCTGGATAGCACTCAACGCATCTGTTCTCAGCAAAATCATAGGCGTATTCTTACTAACAATAAGCTTTGTAAGCACATCTTGGCTATCTCTTAATTTTAGTTTTATTCGTTTAGTCAGAAGAGCTTCAGTCACTTGTCTCTCTACACCCACACATTCCACAATCTTGTTAGTAACCATGTCTGGCATTATTAAGTCTTTGTGCACCACAGTCCCGGCTGCCCCAGTGTCAATCAAAAATTCAGCCTCTTTCGGCATTGTTATGGTCGTCATCAAAGTAGGACCAGGTCCTGAGGGGACAAGGACAGGGTACTCATTTGTCACGGGGTTGCCAGTTTCCAAGTCTGAGGGCAAAAGAAGTGGAAAATCAGTCTGCTTAGTGTCCTTTGTCATATCTGTGGGAGTTTTAATTATGCGTCCTAGAACGTCACCTGCCTTCGCAGTCACCAAACTCTCTAGGTCTGCAAAGGTGCACTTATATGTCCATTGTATTGTCTTTTTTTTTCTTTCTGTAACATGAAAAAGATTGGTTCTCAGGGTCAGGAAACTGTTTCAACATAGCTAGCTGGTTAGAGGGGCTAAAGGGATAATACTCCCGTGTATCTCTTTCTCTAGTCACCCTCCTTGGTCCTGATGTGGAAGGTTGTCTGTTGGTGGAGGTGCCAGATGTTCGATGGGGGGTGACATGATGTCCTACACCTTCTTCCCTCTCAGGACTACTGTCAGCTTCCTCCCCAAAAGTCATTGTCCCCACTACAGTGTCAGCTTCTTCTGTCACTACATGTGATCTTGTCCGGACATGATTCAGGGTAACTCGCTTATGTCGGGTGGTAGCACAGGTCACATAAGCATCTCTCCATAAGAATATATAAAGCAGCATTCAGTCCAGGTGAAAAAGTAAAAAAACTTCTTTTACTTTTTCACCTGGACTGGATGCTGCTTTATATATTCTTATGACTTTTGTGGTTCAATTGGGTCCTTGAACTGGAAGCATGCATTCCAAATACTCCTGTTGTGCTGTCAGCGGCTCGCAATTTACAAGTATCTCTCCAGTCTTGGTTTGGCTGACCACAATGTTTAAAAGTCCATTTGTCTTGTCTGGGTCTCTGCTTATACAGAAGTGTGGTGGTTGCAGTCATGTGGCAGTCATAGTCTTAGACTTTTGTGCATCAAAACATTCATAATACACTTTACTTCTGTACTGCTGTACTTTATTAGCTACACAACACCATTTATTCACTTGCTATTTTCTTTCTTTGTCTGTGCCATTTTTGTACATCCAAACATCCACACTCTGGCATGTTTGCCTTTTTCAATACTGGTTCCACATTTTTCACTGCTTCCTTTTCATCTCTGTGTTTTACAATCTGTATAGCTGTTTTGAATCCCATTGTGGTTCTTGACTGCACCCAGAACAAGTTGTCCATGGCTTCAACTTATTCTCCAGACAGTTCACCTTTCTGCAAATGCCCTCTCAGTGTGCCTGGACCTTGTCTATAGGTCACACTCTAGCAAGTCAGAATGAGCTTGTCAAGGTGTAGCGGGAAGGCTCTCGTGGCTCTCTCATCTGGTAGGCCTGCAGGATGTAACAGGAAGGCTCTTTCAACTCTGTCATCCGTTAGACCAGCTGACTAAAGTAGGAAGGCCCAGGTGTGATAAGCCTCTCACCAGTGGCGTAAATACAAAGTTATGGGCCCCGGTGTGAACTTTCAAATGGGCACCCCCCCCCTTTGGGAAGAAAAAATAAAGCGCAAAAATGTAAAACCACCTGGTCGAGAAAGGGTTAAAGGCATTTTCAGAGTGACAGCATGTTCTAGTGGGTTTCCAGGACCAGGAATATTCCTACTGCCGGTATTAACACTTTCACTACCGTAGACCCCAAGTATTGCAGATAAAACCTAGACCTCCAAGAACACGCGCCTTTGAGTATATTCACATCTAGCGGTTATCTTATATTTACTAAAAAAAATAGAATAAAACAGCATGCGAACCTTGTTTAAAAGCTAGGTGAGTAGAGCCCTGTGTGGTATATTTTAGAGAAGTAACTACAGAGCCAGCTGGCTGAAGTAAACTTAGGGCTCAGATGCCATGGGGAACTAGCTGCAGGGTCGGCGTTAGGGGCAGACAGACCAGGCAGCTGCCTAGGGCCCACGCTCCCCCAGGGGCCCCCAGCTAGCGGCACATCATGCAGCCGCTATGGGGCCCGTGAGGCAGGGGGGCCTGCCTGTCGCCAGTGCCGACTCCCCCCGCCGCATTGAATTATACCAGCGCCTGCTGGAACAGTTCAAAGCAATGATGGAGGAGATAGCATCAGCTGATGCTCTCCCTCTCCCATCATTCCCCTCTGCCTCTGACACTGCGGGTGCGTGATGATGTCATTGCGCACTCACTGTGTGCCAGACAGTGAAGCCACTGAGACAGAAGCCAGCCCTTGGAGCAGCGCGGGCACGAGGAGAGGATTGTGTTTTTTTTATATATATCAGTGAGTACTGGACTGTGGGGCCATTCTCGGGGGGAGATGTGGGCTGTGTAATATACTATGTGGCTGTGTTATATACTATGTGGCTGTGTTATATACTATGTGGCCTGTGTATATACTATGTGGACTGAGTTATATATGTGGGCTGTGTTATATACTATGTGGGCTGTGTTATATACTATGTGGCTGTATTATATGCTATGTGGGCTGTGTTATATACTATGTGGCTGTGTTATATACTATGTGGACTGTGTTATATACTATGTGGGCTGTGTTATATACTATGTGGCTGTGTTATATACTACGTGGACTGTGTTATATAGTATGTGGACTGTGTTATATATGTGGGCTGTGTTATATACTATGTGTACTGTGTTATATACGATGTGGCTGTGTTATATACTATGTGGACTGTGTGATATACTATGTGGCTGTGTTATATACTACGTGGACTGTGTTATATACTATGTGGACTGTATTATATAAGTGGGCTGTGTTATATACTATGTGGACTGTGTTACATACTATGTGGACTGTTTGATATACTATGTGGCTGTGTTTGTCACGGGTGTGTCGCCACGAAGATCGTCGCGATTGCACAACCTGACTTCTCACAGCTGAGTTTTTGGTGCTTGGTGTTTTTCGGCAGTGAGGGAGTTAATTCTCTCTCTCTGTGCTAGACGAGGCCCAGCCTCACCCAGCTGCAGTTAATTCTGCAGTATTGGGACTCCTTCAAATACCTGCTGGTCTGATAGGGTAGTTGTCGGTGAAAGCATTTCATACAGACCATCAGAGCGGATCGTGGTATTGAAGAGTTTGGAGTGAAGTGTACTCGGTGTGGTTTTTTCCCTTCCTCGCTTTATCATTTATCTCCTTACCCGTTTGTGTTCCCTCTGTTATTGTGGTGTGAGTTTTTGTATGCAAGGTGGTTTTTGGTTTTCCCTTGTACTGTCTCGTTCGTCTAGTACTGTGTATAAGCATTTACTACCCTGTCCCCTACTGTTGTGATCGGGGTCCTTCTCAGGACTAGATTACTGAGGTTCAGGGATTCTCAGGAGGTAGGGTTACGCTGGCGGCCTGGACCTCTGTACCATTAACAGTACCTCCAGGTAGAGGGATTAGTCAGGGCCCAGCTTAGGGTCAGCATAGGACCCTGACCTCCTGTACACAGTGACAGCGTGACATTTTCACCGACCTTACAAAAGATTCTCTCCAGCCTCCATGGATCCAGTAGCCAGTCTAGCTCGGCAGTTGCAGAGTTTGTCCATGGAGCTGGCGGACGTTAAGTCCAAGGTTTTGTATCCCCCGGAGCAAGCCGGACCAGAACCTAAAGTAGCTCTCCCTGACAGGATTACTGGGGGGTGGGACAAGTTTTTTGTTTTCCAGGAGGCATGTAAGTTGTACTTTCGGCTGCGGCCACGGTCATCGGGAGTGAAGAACAAAGGGTGGGAATTGTCATCTCGCTCCTACAAGGGGAACCACAATCTTGGGCGTTCTCTCTTCCCCGGGCTCCCCGGCTCTCCAGTCAGTGGATAGGTGTTTCGCAGCTCTGGGTCTCGTATATGATGACCCGGATCGGATTCCCTTGCTGAATCTAAGTTACGTAGGATCCAGCAGGGAGATCGTCCGGCGGAGGAATTCTGTTCGGAGTTCCGTAGGTGGGCCACGGACACCCAGTGGAATGACCCGGCTCTTAGGAGCCAGTTTTGTCAAGGTTTATCTGACAAATTAAAGGATGTATTTGTGTAGCCCTGGTGTGAAGGCACACGCGGTACCTGGAGAATG
>JARQOD010000002.1:298691233-298764453 GCA_033576555.1 Oophaga sylvatica
GATCCACACGGCCAGACAACTGTGCAAGCTCCATTGAGAGAAAAAAAATATCCTCCTCAGCACCCAGAGAAAAAGGGAAAAAATGCAACAAACAGAGAAAAAAAAATCTCTGACAACTCTGACAACTTTTTTTTTTCTTTCCACACTATTTTTCCCTTCTGTGAGTACCATATAACTTTCAGTTTGGGCCGGTGATACTGTTGTGTTTTGGTAGCTGAGGAGAATAAGCAAAAACGTCAATACACCAGAGAGGCTGGAACCTATTGGATTGCAGTAACCTGAACTAACCACACAACTAGAGGTAGCCGTGGAGCGTTCCTACGTTGATCCTAGACTCCTCGTCACAGCCTGAGAGATAACTACACCTAAAGGCAGAAAGATGAAAGCTATCTGCCCCGGAGCAGATCCCCAAAGAAAATAGGAAGCCCCCAAACATGTAATGACGGTTAGACAAGAAGAAGCACGGACACAGACAGAAAATAGAATGAGCAAACGCTGGGGCCCAATCTGTCTAGACAGAAAAGTACAGGAAAGGATACTCACTGCAATCCAAAAAAACCCTAAAAAATACCAACTCTTCTGATTGCAAAAACACCTGAGATTACACGATCTCTACCACCTAAATCAGATATCTGTTGTAACAAAACTAAGCCGCAGCCACTGAAAAAACAGGAAAAAGCAAATGAACAAATAACAGTGGCTTCAGATAAACTGAGAGAGAGCACACGCCCCCCAGAGGGCACCTGGCTGACCTCCACAGAAGTGCAGGGAACAATGCAAAAAACAAGCACAAAAATAAAAGCAGAAAATATCTTATCTGATAGCAGAAGATGCAGGCAAGACTCAGCAAACTTCCAAATGAACCAGGAACCACAATTGAGACATGAACAATTGATCACCGGCAACCATCATGGGAGGGAACCTCCTTATATCAGACCAGTCAGTGAACCCAGATTGCCATTCCTCGCTGAAAGGTTCAGTACTGTCTGTAACCACCTGAGGGAGCCTCTGCTCAGAAACCATCTCTAGCACATTCATAACAGAGAATACTGTCTGCAACCCAACAAAACCCTAGGAAAAATTCCAACACTTCTGATTCCAAAAATGCTGAGACCACACGGTCTCGACCACCTATATCAGATCTCTGGTGTGAACACGCAACTACCCAGCAGTAAAATATCACAGGAACTGAGCACAAGTGCAAATACAAAAAGAGAACAGAGACCAGCACAAGCCCCCAAAGGGGACCCGGCTGAACTCAAAAGCAAGGCAGCAAAATCAAGGGAAATCAAACCACAGAAAAAAACCAGAAAGTAACTTATCTGAATGATAGCAGGAGACAGCAGAAAAGCAAGCTGAATTCCAACCTAGACCAGGAAGTAACAATTGATCACCGGCGAGGATCATGGGAGGCCAGCTCACTTATATCAGGCCAGTCCGCCCCCCCCCTGATAACCATTCATCCACTGCAGGTGGAGAACTCTTGCTGTTGAACATAGGTTCAATACCCTCAGCAACCACCAGAGGGAGCCTCAGCTCCGAAGTCATCTCCAACACGTTCACAACACCTCACTATCCAATAACCCCAAACGTCTCTTTGACACTGTTCACTCCCTACTGAACCCAAAAGTGCAGGCTCCAACCACGGATCTCCATGCTGACGATCTGGCCAATTATGTCAAAGAAAAAATTGACCACATCCGACAGGAAATTATCTCCCAATCCCCTCATACCATGCACTGTCCTCTCTCCCCCACTGCATCCAGCTCACTCTCTGATTTTGAACCAGTCACTGAAGAAGAAGTAATCAGGCTCCTTGCATCTTCTCGCCCTACCACTTGCATCAGTGACCCCATTCCATCACATCTCCTCCAGTCCCTTTCCGCTGCTGTCACCTCTCACCTAACAAAAATATTCAACCTCTCTCTCTCTTCCGGTATCTTTCCCTCCTCATTTAAACATGCCATCATACATCCATTACTTAAAATATCATCCCTCGACCAAAACTGTGCCGCTAACTATAGACCTGTCTCTAATCTTCCCTTCATCTCTAAACTCCTGGAAAACCGGGTCCACACCCGTCTTATCCGCTATCTCTCACATAACTCTGTTCTCGACCCTCTTCAATCTGGTTTCTGCTCTTTACACTCAACTGAAACTGCCCTCACTAAAGTCTCCAATAATCTTCTAACAGCTAAATCTAATGGTCACTACTCCATGCTTAGGGTATGTTTCCACGTTCAGGAAACAGTCCGGATTTGCTGCGTGTTTGACGCTGTGCGTTGGCGCAGCGTCAAACACGCAGCGTCCAGATGTTACAGCATAGTGGAGGGGATTTCAAGAAATCCCGTCTCCACTATGTTGCAAAACACGCAGGCGGAAGACCTGCGTTTCCGGACATGCGGCGCATCTTTTTAGACCGCAGCATGTCCTATTCCCTTGCGGCGACGCTGCGTCGCCGCAAGGGAAATAACACAGGGCTATGTAGCCCTGCGGTCATTCCGGATGTGTTCCGGATGTGTTCCTGAACACATCTGGAATGAGCGCGCGTTCAAAAGGGGGCGGGGCTTTGGGCGGAGCGGAATTTCCGCTCTGTCCAAAGCGCTGTGTTTCCGTAACGTGGAAACACAGCCTAATTCTCTTGGATCTCTCCGCAGCATTCGACACTGTGGACCATCAGCTCCTACTCACTATGCTACACTCCATCGGCCTCAAGGACACCGTTCTCTCCTGGTTTTCCTCCTATCTTTCTGACCATTCCTTCACTGTATCTTTTGCTGGTTCCTCCTCGTCTCATCTTCCCCTTACTGTTGGGGCTCCTCAAGGATCAGTCCTAGGCCCCCTCCTCTTCTCCTTGTATACTGCCCCTATTGGACAAACAATCAGTAGATTTGGTTTCCAGTACCATCTCTATGCTGATGATACTAAGTTATGTACTTCTTCACCCGTTATCACGCCTGCCTTTTTAGAAAACACCAGTGATTGTCTTACAACTGTCTCTAACATCATGTCCTCCCTCTATCTGAAACTGAACCTGTCAAAAATGGATCTCCTCGTGTTTCCTCCCTCTTACTAATCTACCTTTGCCTGACATTGCATCTCCGTGTGTGGTTCCACCATTACTCCCCAGCAACATGCCCGCTGTCTTGGGGTCATACTTGATTCCAATCTTTCATTCATCCCCCACATCCGATCACTGGCTCACTCTTGTTATCTCCACCTCAAAAACATCTTTAAAATTCGACCTTTTCTTACTTTTGACTCTTACTGTTTCACTTATTTATTCTCGTCTGGACTATTGTAACTCTCTACTAATCGGTCTTCCTCTTACCAAACTCTCCCCTCTCCAATCTGTCTTGAATGCTGCAGCCAGGATCATATTCCTCACCAATCGTTATACCGATGCCTCTACCTTGTGCCAGTCATTACACTGGTTACCCATCCACTACAGAATCCAGTACAAACTTATTACCCTCTCTCACAAAGCACTCCATGGCTCAGCACCACCCTATATCTCCTCCCTTGTCTCAGCCTACCATCCTACCCGTGCCCTCCGTTCTGCTAATGATCTGAGGTTAGCATCCTCAATAATTAGAACCTCCCACTCCCGTCTCCAAGACTTTTCACGTGCTGCGCCAATACTTTGGAATGCACTACCCAAGTTAATACGATTAATCCCCAATCCCCACAGTTTTAAGGGTGCCCTAAAAACGCACTTGTTCAGATTGACATACCGCCTCAACGCATTAACCTAACTATCCCTTTGGCCCATTCAAAAATTTTCTACCATAATCAGGTACCTCGTATTATGTTCTCACCCGCTTTATGCATTTAATAGCTCTCTGTGTCTGTACTGTTACATACTTTGGCTATTAACTGATTCATGCAGAATTACATGAACACCCGATTCTTACCCTATGGCTGGTCCGAATAATGAAAGCAATTGTTACCATCTACCTTTTGTGTCTCCCCTTTTTCCTCATAGATTGTAAGCTTGCTAGCAAGGCCCTCATTCCTCTTGGTATCTACTTTGATCTGTGTTTATTGTTATGCTGTAATGTCTGTACATGTCCCCTCTATAATGTAAAGTGCTGCGGGATATGTTGGCGCTATAGAAATAAAATTATTATTATTAATCTCTGTATATATTTCAGGAGGTAGACTGACGCTCAAAGGCTCAGTATGGATTACACAAGAATATAAAAAGATCCGCAAGAAAAAATCACACATGTGGGCCAATGTTCCAGGTGTCAATGATGCACTTAGAGTGGTGGGTGGAGGAGAACTTTATGGCAAAACGGGTACTGTATCATAAGTGTACAGCTGGATACAGTCTAGGGGTCATTGTAAATCTCCGTATATATTTACGGAGTACCAGACAGACGCTCACAGGCTCAGTATGGATTACACAAGAATATTATAAGAAGAAAAAGGGGTACTGTATCAGCAGATACCAGGTATATATAGTATAGTCAAATATTCTAAATCTCAGTATATATTTCAGGAGGCAGACTCTGACGCTCTCAGGCTCAGTATGTATTACACTATATTATAAAAAGCTGAAAAAGGGTACTGTTTCACCAAATACAAGGTATATATAGTATGGTAAAAATATTATAAATCTTCGTATATAGTTCAGGAGGCAGACTCTGACGCTCACAGGCTCAGTCTGGATTACACAAGAATATAATTAGAAGAAAAAAGGGTACTGTATCAGCAGATACCAGGTATATATAGTATAGTCAAAATGTTCTAAATCTCCATATATATTTCAGGAGTCAGACAATGACACTCTCAGGCTCAGTATGTATTACACAATAATATAAAAAGCTGAAAAAGGGTAGTGTTTCACCAGCTACAAGGTATATATAGTATAGTGAAAGTATTCTAAATCTCCGTATATATTTCAGGAGGCAGACAATGACGCTCACAGGCTCAGTATGGATTACACAAGAATATAAAAAGTTGGAGCGTAGAGGAGGTGGGGGGACAGCCCAGATAGGGAGGTTGTAAAAATGGCATATGTTGAGGTGTATAATGTACGTAAAGCAGCTGCAAATGGATGAATTGGAGAAGTCCGTGGAAGAGGAGGACAAAAAATGGGGTACTGTATCATTAGATACAAGGTAGCAAGGTCGGACTGGCCCACCTGAAAACCGGAGGATTCTCCGGTGGGCCTAGGCTCTGACACCTGCTGGCATATTGGCCAGCAGCTGCCTAGGGTCCCCACTGCTCCAGGGGCCCCCAGCCAGGGGCATGTTGCTAATAGCAGCACACCCAGCTGCTCTGGGGCCCTTGAATCAAGGGGGTCCTCCCGGTGCCAGGAGCAGCAGCTGGAGACAAGAGCCTGTCCCCTCTGCTAAAGAGAAATGAATATTCACGCTTCGCTTGGAGAGGGGTGGATACCATTTCTCTTTAATAGCGGGCAGCGTTAGTCGCAAGCTGCGACTAACACTGCCCGCTGGTGCTGCTGAATCGGGGCCCCAGAGGTGGATCCCTAAAGGTTGGAGAACCCTAATTGCAATCCCTGCAGCTTGGGAATGGAAAGGAGCTGCAGGGATCCGACGCTGTCCTCCTTCATGCTTGCCAGCCCGGCACTTCCTGTCTGACGCAGCACGGCTGTTTCAGAGAGGAAGCTGCTGGGCACGGTGAGGATAGGTGAGTGTGTGTGTCTGTCTGCCTGCTTGTTTGTGTGGTGCGGTGCTTTGTGTGTGTATGTGAGAGAATGCTGCGGTGCTGTCTGTGTGTGGTGCTGTATGTGTGATGGTGGTGTGGGGAGGCAATGATGATGGTAATGGTGGTGGGGGGAGGCAATGCTGATGGTAATGGTGGTGGGGAGGCAGTGATGGTGGAGTGAGGCAATGATGATGATGGGGAGGCAAAGATGGTGGTTGGGGGAGGCGATGATGGTGGTGAGGAGGTGATAATGGTGGTGGGGAGGCAATGATAATGATGGGGAGGCAATGATGGTGGTGGAGGGAAGGCAATGATGATGGTGGTAAGGAAGCAATGATGGTGGTGGGGGAGGCAATGTTGGTGTGGGGAGGCAATGATTATGGTGAGGAGGCAATGATTGTTGTGGGAGGCAATGATGATGATGATGGGGAGGCAATGATGGTGGGGAAGGCAATGACGATGGTGGTGAGGAGGCGATGATTATGGTGATGGGGAGGCAATGATGGTGGTGGGGAGGAGGCGATGATTATGGTGGTGGGGGAGGCAATGATGGTGGTGGGGAGGAGGCGATGATTATGGTGGTGGGGGAGGCAATGATGGTGGTGGGGAGGCAATGATGATGATGGGGAGGCAATGATGATGGGGAGGCAATGATGGTGGGGGAGGCAATGATGGTGGTGAGGAGGCAATGATGATGTGGTGGGGGAGGCAATGATGATGGTGGTGAAGAGGCGATGGTGGTGGGGGAAGCAATGATGGTGGTGGGGAGGTAATAATGGTGGTGAGGAGGCGATGGTGGTGAAGAGGCAATGATGATGGTGGTGAAGAGGCGATGATGGTGGGGGGAGGCAATGATGATGATGGGGAGGTAATGATGGTGGTGGGGAAGCAATGATGATGGTGGTGAGGAGGCGATGGTAGTAGGGGGAGGCAATGATGATGATGGGGAGGCAATGATGGTGGTGAGGAGGCAATGATGATAGTGGTGAGGAGGCAATGATGATGATGATGGGGAGGCAATGATGGTGGGGAAGGCAATGACGATGGTGGTGAGGAGGCGATGATTATGGTGATGGGGAGGCAATGATGGTGGTGGGGAGGAGGCGATGATTATGGTGGTGGGGGAGGCAATGATGGTGGTGGGGAGGAGGCGATGATTATGGTGGTGGGGAGGCAATGATGGTGGTGGGGGAGGCAATGATGATGATGGGGAGGCAATGATGATGGGGAGGCAATGATGGTGGGGGAGGCAATGATGGTGGTGAGGAGGCAATGATGATGTGGTGGGGGAGGCAATGATGATGGTGGTGAAGAGGCGATGGTGGTGGGGGGAAGCAATGATGGTGGTGGGGAGGTAATAATGGTGGTGAGGAGGCGATGGTGGTGAAGAGGCAATGATGATGGTGGTGAAGAGGCGATGATTGTGGGGGGAGGCAATGATGATGATGGGGAGGTAATGATGGTGGTGGGGGAAGCAATGATGATGGTGGTGAGGAGGCGATGGTAGAAGGGGGAGGCAATGATGATGATGGGGAGGCAATGATGGTGGTGAGGAGGCAATGATGATAGTGGTGAGGAGGCAATGATGATGGTGGGGGGAGGAAATGATGATGATGGGGAGACAATGATGGTGGTGAGGAAGCAATGATGGTGGTGGGGGAAGGCATTGATGATGATGGGGAGGCAATGATGTTGGTGGGGAGGCAATGATGATGGTCGGGGAGGCAATTATGGAGGTGTTGGAATGGGCAATGATGGGGGTGTTGGGGGAAAAAGCAATGATGGTTGTGGTGTAAAGGACAATGATGGTAGTGGTGGAAAGGACAATGGTGTGGGGAGGAGGCAATGATGGAGGTAGTGAAAAGGACAATGGTGGAGGGGGGCTGCATTATACCCTTTGAAGAGGGCTGCATTATGCCATATGAGGGTGCTACATTGTATTCTGTGGGGGGCTACATTATACTCTGTGGGGGCTGCATTATGCCATATGAGGGTGCTACATTATATTCTATGGGGGCTGCATTATAACTTCTGAGGGGGTTGCATTATATTTTGTGGGGTGCTGTATTATACCCTATGAGGGGGGCTGCATTATATTCTATGAGGGGGCTGCATTATATTCCATGAGGGAGGCTACATTATATTCTATGAGGGGGGCTACTTTATATTCTATGAGGAGGCTACCCCAAACCGTGCTACATAATTAAGACGTGTACTACCTTATATTATACCCTGATATTAGCGCGTTTTACCACACATTTGGAGGTCTTGTATTTATTTCTATGTAGCTACATAGTGGGCCCCAAGAATGATTTTCTCTGGTGGGCCCAAGGAGCTCCAGTCCGACGCTGCTAGGTAGTATAGTAAAATATTCTAAATCTGCGTATATATTACAGGAGGCAGACGTATGGATTACACCAGAATATAAAAAGTAGAAAAAGGGTAATGAATTACAAGCGTAAAGCTGTATACAGTGTTGGGGTAATTTTTAAATCTCCGGATATATTTCCGGAGTAACAGACAGACGTTCACAGGCTCAGTATGGATTAGACCACAATATAAAAAGCTGAAAAAGGGTACTGTATCACCAGATACCAGGTATATATAGTATAGTGAAAATATTAAAAATCTCCGTATATATTTCAGGAGGCAGACACTGATGCTCTCTGGCTCAGTATGGATTACACCAGAATATAATAAGAAGAAAAAGGGGTACTGTATCACCAGATACCAGGTATATATAGTCTAGGTAAAATATTGGAAATCACCGTATATATTTCAGGAGTCAGACAATGACGGTCACAGGCTCAGTAGGATTACACAAGAATATAAAAAGATCCGCAAGAAATAATCATACATGTAGGCCAATGTTCCAGGTGTCAATGATGCACTTACGGTTGGGGGGGTGTTGTGAACGTGTTGGAGACGACTTCGGAGCTGAGGCTCCCTCTGGTGGTTGCTGAGGGTATTAAACCTATGTTGAACAGCAAAAGTCCACCACCTGCAATGGATGAATGGTTATCAGGGGGGACGGACTGGCCTGATATAAGTGAGCTGACTTCCCATGATCCTCGCCGGTGATCAATTGTTACTTCCTGGTCTAGGTTGGAATTCAGCTTGCTTTTCTGCTGTCTCCTGCTATCATTCAGATAAGTTACTTTCTGTTTTTTTTTCTGTGGTTTGATTTTCCTTGTTTTTTGCTGCCTTGCTTTTGAGTTCGCCGGGTCCCCTTTTTGTTTTTCTTTTTTTTTGTAGGGTTAATTTGCCTTTTCTGTTATTTTTTACTGGGTAGCGGTTTTCCACAGACACCCGTTAATGGTCAACCTTTTTTCTCGCATTTTTGGGAATAAAAAGTTGGAGATTTTCTAGGGTTTTGCTTTGCGGGGCAGTATTCTGTTGTATTTCCCATCTAGCAGTTTGGCCCCAGCGTTTGTCAATTTTTTTCTGCTGGGTTCGGTTTACTTGTTAACCGCCATTATATGTTTGGGGGCTTCTTTCCTTTGGGGTTACCCCGGGAGTTTGTTCCTCTTTTACACTTCGGGGTAGCTAAACTCGGGGGGGACGAGGCGTTGGCAGTAGGGCCCCCCTGTTTAGTTTGGGGGTTCGTTTTAGTTGGTCTGAAAACCTTTTAGGTTCAACCCCCGGGGTTTTGGTTTTTTTGCTTTTTGCCCCGAACCCCCAAACCCCCAAAAATCTTCGGGAAAGGGGAGGACGACTTTTCAAAAAAGGGTACGTCCCCAGAAAGATTTTAAAAACAGTTAGGGGGTTATTTAATTCCGTATTTTATTTCGGAGTAACAGACAGACCTCACAGGCTCGTATGGATTACCCAAAATTAAAAACAAAAAAAGGGAAAAGGGTTTAAAGCGACAGCGTAACAGGGTTTGGGAAAAAAAATCCCCTTATTTTTTTTAGAGTACCCACGGTTCACGGGCTCAGTTTTTGATACACAAGAAAAAAAAATAGAAAAAGGGAAAGGGTTAAAAGGGGACAGCTGTAAAAGGGGTTTGGGGGAAATTTAAATCTTTTTTTCCAGAGTCAACACGGCCCCCACAGGCTAAGTATTGAACACCAGAAATAAAAAGAAAAAGGGAGGGTTTTCAAGGGGACAGCTGTATACAGGTTGGGGAAAATTTTAAATCTCCGTATATTTTCCGAGTCCACCGGTCCACAGGCTCAGTTTTGATACACCAGAATATAAAAAAAAAAAAGGGAAAGATTAAAGCTCACTTTTTAAACATTTTTGGGGGGGAAATGTAAATTCCGAATTTTCCAGAGTCAACACGGTTCACAGGTCATATGGATACCCAGATAAAAAGGGGGAAAGGGTCCGTAAGGCATATTATAACAGGGGTTTTAAAAAAACCCGTTTAAAAGGGGAAAAACGTAGGAGAAAAACACAGGGGGGAGGAGAAAATTTGAAACCATGGACAAGCTGTTCCTTTTGTTGGGATTTTTTACCCGGGTTATTTCGGAGAACACCACAACAGGTCAGAAACCCGTTAAACGATTGGCTGTGTAACCCGAAACCTTTCCATTTGGGTTTTTAAATCCCGTTTTTTTCGGGAAGTTAAAAACGGA
The DNA here is from genome assembly GCA_033576555.1 of Oophaga sylvatica. Classification (NCBI taxonomy): domain Eukaryota; kingdom Metazoa; phylum Chordata; class Amphibia; order Anura; family Dendrobatidae; genus Oophaga; species Oophaga sylvatica. The sequence goes on from JARQOD010000002.1 coordinate 298,701,490, forward strand.
CCAAGGTTTTGTTTGTTCCAAAATTATAATTTGGGGGGATTTGTTCGTATTTCCTTTATAGGTGGACCCAATTAAATTCGTCTTTTCATAAAAAAAGGGGGGGTCCCGGGATTAAAGGATATTACAATTGGGAAATGCCAATCAGTGATCATGCAGTGTTGGGTAAATTTCTCCTTTTCCAATCCCCCGTCACGCACAAAACCCTGGATGAATTTGGGAACCCAACATTTTTTTGTAAAATCCCCCTAAATAATCTCCCCCTTTCCTTTTCCTCTTTTTCCTCCACCTCGTCAGGGACAGTTCCTGGGAAAATGCCTGAATGTCAAAAAGGGTTCCCCTTTTTTCCCTTCCCCTCCATTGAGACGCCGTCCTTAATGTGTAAATTTTGCTTGAGCAAATAATATGTCTGTTATGGGGGTTTCATTGCCCAGCGGTCACCTAAAAAACATGAAGGACTTTAAAAGGTCTTTCATTTTGAATCCCCCGAAAATCCAGCGCCAAAAATAATCCCTGTGACCTCCAAAAGAATTCCCCCTCCCTGCGACACCCTTTAAATTGCATGGGGGAAAGTTTCCCTTTTGCAAGCTATTTTGGGCGGTGCTTAAAACATGTCACCCTTCTGTGACTGGAGCTGGGGCCAGCACGGTGTGCACACATCTTCCCTTTAGGAAGGGGGCTGTTAATCAGAAAATTTAAGGCGTGCACCACTAGGGTTTCAACCCTTAGCAAGGCAAGGTTTGGTCTGAGTTTTAGGGCATGGCCCCCCACAAAATATATCCTTGCCTCTCAAGATGTTACCCCCGCTGCTATTTTCCCCGGGGTTTACCCAGTCCTTGCTTGCGGAAACCCAAGAATTTTTTTTTAAAAGTGCTGACACTTCCCTGCTTTGTAGGGGAAAACCCTCGGCAAACGGATTGGGGATGGATTTGGGGATGCGCCTTTTTTCGACTTTTTTTCGGAAAAAGGGGGGAGGGTAAACCCCTTTCGCCCAACTTTGCCTATACGTCAGGTGCCAGTAAACCATCTTTTTTTACCCCATCTAAAACATTCCCCCAAATGCGCATGTGGAAAAAAAATTTGGCCATCCCCTCGGGCCCAAATTTTGGGGGGGAAATGACCTTTCCTTTCCCTGATTTTTTTTAGTGCTGGACAATCTTTTTTGATGGGGGAAAAGGGAGTTTTTGAAAAGAGTGGAGGGTTGGTTATACTTGGGGACCTCCCATTCTCCAACCTCCCCTTTTCAACCAAAAAGGGCATCACTTAATGGATCGTTTACATGGGGGTTTAAAAAATTTTGTGGGATGGGGTGGATTTTTCCTTTTTCTCAATTTTTTAACTCTAAGTCATTTGGGCTATGGTGGCTTACGGGATGAAAAGGGGGGGGTTTGGGAGCTGGTGGTGTTATCCCTAGTGCAGTCTTTCTTGCAAAAAATTTTATTTAAAAATGTTTCCCCGCTCGCCCCTTACTTTTTTGGGTTGGCCAACCGGTGGGCCGGGGGGGAAACTTTTACATTCTGGCAATTTCAGCGGAAAAGGGTGAATTCCTATTTTTCAAGGCATTTAGTAAAGCAAACATGAAAGGATTTTTTAATTTTTTCCCTGGTAAAATCCTTCGGCCTTTTACAAAAAGAAATAAAGGTTTTTTTTAAAAAATCCACTGGGATCTTTTTTGTTAAATTTTCAGGGCGCAATGGCTAATTTGCCCCTTTGGAAAACCCTGCCCTGCAATTTTGTTTTTTTTAACACCTTTTGGATCTACGGGCCCTGCCAATAAAAAGTGCCATGCAATACCGGTGCGGATCCCTCCTCAAAGAGTATTTTGCCAGCTACCCCCCCCAAAATGGGTGCCAATGGGCAAAACTGGGTATCCATCACTTCCTTAAATTTTTTCCGCACCCCCCTTGTGTACCGTGAAGGGTTTTTAAGTTGAGGAAGGGGCACCCTAGTTTTTTGGGGCACATTCGGCCATTTAAAATGCAGGGGGGGAAATGATCTCGAGAATGTACCACCAAATTAGCAGTGGTATGCATCATCCTCCAGTCAGATTCATCTTGGGAAATGGGGAAAGGAATTTGAAACCCGGGCGGTTTTTGTGAAAAAGTTTTGGAAAAATCTGAAGTTGGCCCCCCCTCCCCCCGCAACCCCCCCCCCCCCCCAAAAAATTTTTGGGGGGGGGGTGGAAGGAAAAGGAAAGGGGTTGGTTCAGGACCAAAGGGGGGACAGGGGTCGGGTTGGATTTTAAACTTCAAAAAAGGGGAAAGGGGAAAGGATCCCCAAAAGGGGAAATTGTTTCGGCAAAAAAATTTTTTAAAGCCAAAAAAAATTGTTCCCCTAAATGTTTCCGGGGCCCTTTTAAAAAAAGGGGTTCCCCTAAATTTCCAAAGAAAAAAAGGAAGGCCCTTTCCGGGGGGGCCAGGAGCGGGGCCCCAAATGGCAGGCTCCACACCCTCCCCCTGGCCATTAAAAAAGGGGGGTTTTATTTCTTTTGGGGGACTAAAACTTTTTAAACATAACCTCCAAAACAACCATAGACCCCAGGACCCCCTACGAACACCCCCCTCCCCCAAAAAAACTTTCCTAAATTTTGGGGGGGGAATTTTTAAACCAAATTAAAACCGCAAAATATATTTAACAGAAATATCTGGTTTTAAGGGGGGCCCCAAAAGGTAAAAAAAATTTAAAAATCTTCGGGTTTAAATTTGGGGATTTAAAAGGGAAAACGCCTCTCCCACAAACCAGAAAATTTTTTTTTTCAAATTTAATCCTGGTTTTTTAAAAACCCAAAAAAAAGTTGTTGTTTGGGGAAATCGCCTTTTAAATTCCCGTGGTGGGAAAACCCGTATTTAAAAAAAAATTTGGGAGGGGGAACTACCACGGGTTCACAAGCCTCAAAAATGGATAACCCCCACGAATATGGGGAAAAAGGAGGAAAAAAAGTTGTCCCCCCCCCCGGGGTAAAATTTCGTCCCCCCCCGACTCCCCCCTTATAAAAAAAAGTGGTTGGGGTAATTTTTTTAAAACTCAAAAGTAAATTAAACCCCGGGGGTTTTTAACACCCCCCCCAACGGTAAAACGGGGTCCCCAGTATGGTAACCCCCCATGATTTTAAAAGGAAATAGTGTATGTATTTCCCCTTTACGAAAACAAGGCTGTATACAGTGTGGGGTTTTTAAAATTTTTTAAAATCCCGGGTTCCTATAATTTCCCCTTTTGGGTTTTTTTAAATTTTTTGGGGGTAAAACACCACTCACAGGCCCCCCAGTTGGAAAAAACCCCAAATTTTTTTGAAAAAAAAGGAGAAAAGAAAAAGCTTTTCCTTTGGAGCGTAAAAAGCTGTAAACGTGTTTGGGGTTAATTTTTATCCCCCTAAACAAAAAATAAAACCGGTCAAAAACCCCTTTGGAAAAACACCCCGAAATTAAAAAGGGGAGAAAAAAAAACCCCCGATCAGAAGCTACAGGGGGGTTTTGTTTTTAAAGTGGGGGGTAATTTTAAAAATATAAACCCGGGGTTTTTATTTCCCCCCAGGATTTTTTTTTAACAAAGGGGACGGCTCAAGTATGGGATAAAAAAACCCCAAAAGGGGAAAATGAAAAGGAAAAAAAGGACTTGTACAGTTACACAAAGCCCCCTGTTACATTTGGGGAAATCATTTTAAACCCTCGGGTTTAACATTCCCCTGATCCCACACGGTCACGGGGGGCCCTCCAGTATAAATAAACCCCAAGGAAGTTGGAAATAAGGAAAAGAAAATGTGTTAAAAAACCCCCTTTAAAAAATTTTTTTTTAGTGGTAAAGCTGAAAAAATGGGGGGGGTTAATTTTAAAAGGTCCCGTTTAAAAGGGGAAATAAATTTCCAAAAAGGGGGGGGTAGGGGGGGGAAGTTAACAAAAAGGGGGCCCACAGGGCTCAAATTTTAAAAACCCCCCATTATAAATTTTAAAGGGGAGAAAAAGTTTTTACGTAATAAAAGTAAAAAAAAGTTTTTATAAGTGTTGGGATCATTTTAAAAATTTTCCCGTTTTTTTGAAAATTTAAGGTTAAAAAATTTTTAAAATTTTAAAACCCCACAAAGGGGTCACAGCTAAAATTTTGGGAAAAATAAACCCCCAGAAAGGGGGGGGAAAAGGAAAAGAAAAAGGACCCATTTTTTTCCCCCTTTTCAAACACTTTAAAATTTGGGGTAAAAATATCCCCTCATTTTTCAGGATTTCCCCAACGGCACCTTCCCCCATAGGATAAACTCAGAGAAGAAAAGGGGGGGAAAAAGTTGTTACGGGGGACAGGGTAGAAAAAAGTGTAATCGTGTTTGGGGAATTTAAATTCGTATAAATTTAAAGTCTACCCAAACCATTGGCCTCTCTCAGGGTAAATTTGACCTTAAATAACCAGGGGCGGGAAAAAACTTACTGTTTCAAAAAAGGGTCCGGGGGCCCTTTGTTTAAAGTTTTGGGGGTGAAAAAATTGGAAAAAATTTTCCCTTAAAGTATTTTTTTACGGAAAAAGTCAAACCCCCTAAATTTTTCAGCCATTTTGGGGGCCCCCTTTTATAAAACCAGCCCCGGTAAAAAGGGGTAGTGGTGGGAGCCCAACAAGTTTTAAATTAGGGTGGGGTTAAAAAAAATTGAAAAAGGGTGGGTAAAATTTGCAGGGAAAAAAAATTAAAGGTATTAGTGCTGGGTTTTGGGGGGGTTGCTGGTTAAAAAGGCCAGTTGCCCAAAACAGGGGTAAACAGCAATACGGGGATACAGGGGGGTTTTAAATTTCAGGGGCTTGGGGCCTTTGTGGGGGAAAATTTTCAGAAATTTTTTTTTAGGGGTTTTACTTTGGGGGGGGGGAAGCCAAAACGGGGTTCTTTTGGGGTTTTAAAAGAAAAATTTTTTTTTTTTATTTTTGGGGGGGGGGGGGCGGAGGGGTAAATATTTAGTTTCTTGAAATTTGTCCCAAAAAAATTTTCCCCCCCCTAAAATTTTGGGTGGGGAGGGAGCCTAATAATTTGGGGGGTCGGGGGGTTTCTTTAAAAAAAGGGCCTTTTTTTCCCCTGTATCTGGCAGGGGGAAAAAAGTTTTTTAAAGGGAAAAATGGGGGGGGGCAAAAAAACCCAAAAATCCTTTTCCCCCTTTGGTCAAAAATGCCAAGAACTGTCCAAAGAATCCGCTAAATCGCACAAGGGGGGGCCAAACTAAATTATTGTTTTTCCCAAAGGGGCCCAAAAAAATTTCCCCCTTTTCTGGGGGGAAAAAACCCAAAGGTCAGCAACCCTTTTCCTACCTAAAAGGGATTCGGGAAAAGAAAAGGCGGCCGGGGGGGGTTAAAAGGGCTTTTAAAAGGGGAAAATTTGTGGAGGGGCCTCAAAACTTTAAAATAACTTTTTAAATTTAAAAAGGTTCTTTTTGATTTTGGTTTGGAGTTGGGGAAAAAAAAAAATGTATCCATTAAAAAAAATCGGTTTTTGGGTTTATTTTTGGGGTAGGTAAAAAGGTTTGAACATTATGGGAAAAAAGAGATTTGGCGCGGGGGGGGAAAAGGGTTTGAAGGAAATTTGTAGGGAGGGTTTTTTTTGGGGGGGGGAAAAATTTTTAAAAATTTAAAATTTTGGAAATTAAAAGGGGGTTTTAAAAATTTTTGTCGGCGATAAGGTTGGTGGTTTTCCCTTTCCTTATTGGGGGGGTTGGGGTTTTTAAAAAGAAGTTTAAATTATATAAAATTTTGTGGAATGAAATTTCCAAAAAAGTGGGGAAATAGCAAACAATAAATTTTAAAAAGGGTAAAAAAAAATTTTTTTAATTTTCTGAAAAAACATTGGGATATGAAAACAAATTTTTTGGAAAATTTTGAAAGGTAAAAATTTAATTTTTTTTTCCTTTTTGTAATTTAAATCTAAAAATTTTAAATTTATATTATTTTGGGTTTTTAAAAAATTTTAAAAGGGCCCCCTTAAATTTCTCACCCAAAATTTCCCCCCTATAACTTCTTAACTCTTCAATTCTTCAATTTTCAAAATAAAAAACCCTACCCCCTCCCCCAACCCTTTTGAAAAATAACCATTGTTTTTTATAAAAATGTGGGAAGGTGGGGGAAAACTTTTAGACTTTACTTTCAACCACTACATTTCCCAATCCAAGCCCATCCTCTCCAAATTTTGGGCGGGGTTAAAAAGGGCTGTTACATGTGGATGGGCAAACCGCGGGAAAAGGGGCGGGGGGAAAGACTTGTAAAAAAAACCCTAAAAAAATCTCCCCCCTAACCTTTCCGGGTCAAAAAAAGGGGCCCAATTTTGCCAGGGGGCGGGCCCCGTCAAAATTCAATTTTGATAAAAAGTTTCCAAGTGGTGGGGGCAGGCCTTCGGATTTTTAAAGGGCCTTTCCCTGCCCGGAAAAGCCCCTGGCCTGGGATCAAAGGGCCCAAACAACATTTAATTAGCGTTTTCCCAGGGGAAGGAAATTATTTTGGGAATAAAAATCTTAAAATCTTTCCGTTTAAAAGACCCTGTTGGGTAAATGAAAAACCACCCCAGGGAAAAGGTGGATTTTATAAACATTCCCCACTGGGTTATCCAAGGGTACTGCTTTTTCAAAACGAAAAAAAAGGATTAAATTTTTTAAAACCCAAAAAAAACCCCTTCCTTCGGGATCCTGGAATTACGGGGGGTTTATTGTTAAAAATTTTATTTTTAAAAGTTTAAGTTTAAAAGTGTTTTTACCGTGCGGGCGGGAAATTCCGCCGAACGCAAATGTTGCACCATTTTTGTTTTTTCCCTCAAACCCCTCAAAAAAACCCGGGGGCCAATTCGCCCCGGGGCCCCCAACCCAAACCCCATTTTTTGGGCGGCCCCCCCGTTTTTTAATGAAAAAATAGAAAAACGTTTTTTTTTTTGCCAAATTGCCAAAAACTAGGGGGGAAGGTAAAGATTTTTGCCCTTTTTTTTTGCAAACCCCCTCACCAGGGGGGATGTTTAGAAGCTACGCGGGACCCCACAAAAAATCCAGGGAATGCACGGGAAAGGTAATCGCAAAAGCTTGCTATTCATGCACTTCCTTACAATTTCAGACAAACCCACCAGGGGATAGGAGGTGGTGACAGGGAGCAGAGCTGATTCAAGTTCCTGCTCGGCAGTCAACCATTTTTTTTCCTGTCTTCAGACAGTGCATTTATGAGTTAGTGGTTGGAAGGGGGGAGGATGAATCCTGCGGAGTAGCGTAGCTCACCTGCAAAGAAGGGGAGGCTATACGGGTAAAGTGCATCATCCTAGCCTAGTCAGAGTCCCCTTTATAGTACCCGTAAAAATTGAAGCAAGGAGGAAATGAGAGCTGCTCAGCGAGCTGGGGAGAAACTGACTATTTCCATGAAAGCTGCAAGTGTTTGCAAAGAGAGAAGCAGGGCGAAGGGGCAGTGGGAAGTTAGAGAAGTGCTCGGTATTGATTCCCTGCACTAAATTGCCGGACCCGGGGCCCGAAGGTTGCTCAGTTTCAAGCTTATAACAAGAAACCGAGGTTGGACTACAGGTCGCAGAGAGCAGCCCTAAGTGAAATACGTAACCGGGAAAAGGGGGAAAACAGGAGTCTAGCCTGACAGCAAATATAGACTTAGTTTTCCCCACTTAAAGTTTCCACCACAACTTTGGGAGGGCGTAAGCTATTGAGAGAGCTGGATTCAGAGTTAACTTTGCTTCAGCAATTTTGGACTCACCTACATTGAAGATAAGGAGGGCCCCTAACCTGCTCAGCGGTTTCCCGATTGCATTCCCACCCCGACCCGTCCCCGGGGTCTACGTGAAACCCCTCCAGTAAAAGGTATGAAAAAAAGCTTTTGTTGGGGGACTGAATTTTTATCTATACCCGCATCATATCACCAAAACTTCCAGGGACCCCTTACCTGTGGGAGTAACCCACGCCCCCAAAATCCCCCGTAAGCCTTAAGGCGGGTTTTAAATTAACCAGATACCACAGGTGGGTCACAAAATACCTAAATTTCCCCCAAAATTACCCCCCGAAAACCCCATTTAATTAGGCCCCCGGGCCGGCCGAGCCCCCTCCGTACAATCCCCCAATTTTATGGGGCCCCAGATACCCCGCCCTGGAAATTGGGCCGTTGCCCTAAAGACCTTTTTAAAAAAGTGCCGGCCCCCTTCTAAACCCCATCCCCCCCCACTTTTTAAACCCCCCCCCCCCCTTTAGCCTTTCCCCAAAACCCCCCTTTTTCTTCTCATGGAACTTTTTAAATGACACATGAGGGGGCCGCATCGCCATTCACCTTTTTCAGGGAAAAACCCGGGGAAAGCTAATGATCCTTCATCCCTCACCCCTCCCTTTTTTCTGAAGCACAAGATCAAGGGTTCCCCGCCCCGGGATCTCAAGGGGGGCCCCAAGGTTCCTTGGGGTTTCCGCAAAAATGAGATTGCTCCTTTTTTAACCCCCCTCAAGGGACCCCACCCGGGCCCCCGCCGAGGGGGAAAACCCCCTTGGTTCCCCAAATGGGTTTTTCCCTTTGGGCGGGGTTCCCTTAAAGTAACTTTCATACCTTTGGATGAAGGGGGGGGGGGAAGGGAACAAGGACCCATTTTAAACCTTTTTTATAATTAGTTTTACTCCATATTTTAACCCCTTTTTTTTAAAAAAAATAAATGGTTTTTTCTAGAAAAAAAAAATGATTTGGCCCGACGTACCGGATTTTCCTTGGGGAAGGGTGAGGGAAAAAAAAGGGGGGTTAAGGGGGGGCTTTACAGGGAAAAGGGGGGTTGGGGGTTTGAAAATAGTGGGGAAAAGGCCTAACCCCCTTCATTACACTTCCCAGGGCCAAAATAGGCAATTTAAAACCAAAGGGGGGTTTAAAAACAGAGAAAAAGGACTGGAAAAGGGGTTCCCCCCAAAAACAGTCCCGATGTTAAAGGCTTTGCAAAAGGGATGCCCCCGGACAAGGAACAGTCCCGGGTGTTTTAAACGCTTTCCCCCCCCGGAAAGGGGCGGCACAAGGGGGCGCCCAAAGGGGTTTATTCTCGTTTGGTGCGGAAAGGGCCCCCCCGGCATAAGGAGCCTGCAATCCCGGGGAAAAGGGGAAAAGGGGGATCCTCTAAAAACTGGCTGGGGAAATCCTTAGAACGGAGGGGGAGACGTCCCAAACGGAAAAGGAAGGGGGGACGATGGGAAATTTCCCGGAAAAGGAGGGGCCCCAAAAAAGTTAATTAAGGCTAACAAACCCGTTTTTTGGGAAACGATTTGGCTTTTAAAAAGGGTTCGGGGGTTTTTACCGCTCTGTCAATGAAATTTTTTTTTGCCCTTTTTTCACCCCACTCCTGGAACAAACCCCCGGGGAAATTTAAAAAAAAATTTGGGGGAAGCTGGGGGGGAAAAACCCTGGCTGAATTAGGCATGGCTCAGAAGGGTTTGAGAAACAAAAAGTGAACGTAAATGAGGAGAAAAAAAAAAAATTGTAAAAACGTTTTGGAGGCTTAGGACATGGCCCCAAGGGTTTTAAAAAAAATGTCCGGGGAAAAGGTTTTGGAAAAACTGTGAAGTGCCAGCAAAAAAAAAGGTGGACCTTAAAGAGACGGGCCCCAAAGATTTGCAAAGAAAAAAAAAAAAATGGTGAAATTTTTATGGAGGTTAAGGGACTTGGGGAAACCCCTTTTTTAAGAAAAATTGACAGCTATAAGCTGGGGGGCCGTTTTAAAAAATGGAAAAATGTCAAAAAAAACTTTCCTGGGGTTGGGGAAAGTAGTCGGGTATAAGGAGTCTGGTACCTTCCAGGGGGGACCATGAAGGAAGCAGTAAGGATCCAGGAAAATTACAAAACGGGAAAAATAATTTACGATTCAGCCTCCCGCAATCGCCCAGGTAATGTTGGAAACACCTGAGTCGTTTTAAAGAAGGGGTAACGGGCCCCAAAAGAGAAAATGGTGGTAAAATTACCAAGATTTAGGAAGCAAAAGGGTTGCCCCCTTGGTGGGGCCCTATCGCACCCCACTAGAGGCCCCGGGCCCATCCCTACACAGAAGCCAAGAAAAACCAATGAAAGGGGGGGAAAACCGGGAGTGTTAGGTTTAAACCCCTGCCCGGAGTTTTTGGAAAAAGTTTTGGAGCTGCAGTCCGGGTGATTTTTGGAGGGGGAAGGGATTTTAAGTAACCCAAACCCCTTGAGGTTTTTGCGCTGAAGGCTCCTTAATTCCCCCGAACTCTGGGTAAAAGGGGTTGGGTAAGGGGACAAGGGATGTTTTGGGGCAGGTTGGGGATGCGTTTCAGCGGCGACTAAAGGGGGGATTTTGGGAGTTGGGAAAAAACCCCCCCTTCCCTTTCGCGACCTGGGTTTGGGGACCCCAGGGAAAATGAACCCCGGGGCCCCCCGGGGGTAAATGAGGGCCCCCGGGCCTTTTGGGGAACCAGGCCCCCCTATTAAGCCTAAAAGGGGTTCACCCGTAAGACTGGGGGTTTTTCATCCAGGAGACCCGACCCAGAGGGGCCTGGGTTTTCCAAACCGGGGGGGGGTTTAAGAAGTGGGGGTGGAAACCGGTAACCGGGGGCATAGGGGGGGGGGGAGGTTTTCCCCTCTAGGGGGGGAAAAATTTTTGGAGGGATGGGGTTAGGGGTGGAGTCCCCAGGGGGGGAAAATGCTAGGGCCCCCAAATTTTGTATAAAGATGACAGAAAGGGATGATTTGAGGGTTCCCCTAATGAGAGGCCAGAAAATATGGATGCAGAAATAGAAAAGGGGATCGAAAATAGGTAAAGATCGGGAATTTTCTGTCTGCATAAAGATTAAATAAATTTCTTAAGGTATGTTCCTTTCCCTGAGTTTTAACGGGAATGGGGCTGGGGGAACCGGGGGTCCCGTTGCTTTCCGTACAATTTAAGGGGACAGGGCAGCCCCCTTTTAAAAAGCACAGGGTTTTTATTTTTCTAAAAAGGGCCCAGGAGTGGTTCTGGGAGAGGGCCTCTGCTCCGAAATTAAAAGTTAGGGGAGAGTCCCCGGGGGAAAGGAGTGGAGTTGACCTACTTTAACAAAGGGTGGGGGAAAAACATCTGAGGACCCTGGTCAGTTTTTTTGGGTGAATTTTTCAAGGTTCCCCGAAAGATTAAAGGAAAGTTGAAAACCCGAAAGGGCGGGATTAGAAAAGTTTAAAAAACGCGTCAGGAAAAGAAATGGGGTATGCCCCAAGAGACCAAATGTGTGAAAAAGGGGTAGGGAGGATGGGGCCCGGGGGTTTGCCGGACGGTGGGAAATGGGGGAAAAAGAAAAACCCCCATCCCGTGGTGGGGAACTGTGGCCTGGGCAGGGGGTTGGGGGTTTTTAGAAAAAGCCAAAATTTGGATGTCCCGGGTCGTACTTTCGCCCCCGGGCCAATCGAAATACCCCCCTGGGCAAGTGAAACTTAGGTCCCGGGGGCCCGAAGATGGGGAGGGAAGGGGAAGGAACTTCAAAAAAAGGGGTTTCTGGACTCGGGAATCGGCAGGGGAAGATGAAGTGATGGGGCCTGACTGTCCGGGGTTCCCTTTTCCCGTTGGATTTTTAAGCCCCCTCATACCACCCTCCGGCTTTGGGGAAAAAAGGGGATTTTGAAAAAAGTGGGGAAGGGGAAGGGGGAAAATTTACCGGGTTGGTTGTGGTTTGTAAAAATTAGAAGGGCCACACCTTTCATTAACCACCTTGAGCCGGGCCCGAAACTCCGGTTTAAATTTGGGGACAGAGTGGTGCTCAAAAAATTGGGACAATTTGCCGGAACAGAAGGTGTCCTGGGCCAAAAAACGTCCCCCAAAGGGAGAGAGAGGGAAAAAAAATTCCGCACAAAAAAGCTAAGATGTTGGCTTTTTTAGGAAAGGGGGGCCCCCAAGGGCATTCCCCAAAAGGGGAGCGCCTTTTCCTGGCAAAATTCCCCGGGGGAAAAGTTAATTTTTATTTTTTAGTTTTGGGGAGGGAAGGGGCCCCCGGGTAGAGATCCCAGTGGTCCTGGAAAAACGGGAATAAATGGTTCCTTTAAGGGAAAGGGGGAAAGGTCCTTAACAAAGGAGGGTATTTTTCTCAAAATGGAAATTTGGGGAAAGTGTTTTTTGGGGGGGGGAGTTTTTCCCGGGAAGGAGGGCCCCAACAATGTAATTGAGGGAGAAAACCCGGTTTTTTTTTTTCCCCTTTTTTTTTTTGGGGGGACAAAAAGCGGGCCCCCCGTTTTTTCCCCTGGCTGTGAACGTTTTATCCCCTTCGTCACCCCCACGCATCCTAGGGGTAAACCCCCCATGTTCACCAATACCAAAGTTAATAATACCGAAATTTTTTTTTCCCAAATCCAGATTGGAAATAATACCCCAACCTTTTTTCCCCCGGTTACCATGACTCTTTACTCTGAAATAGTGTATTTTTCAAAAAGAAAATATTTTTAAAAGTTCCTAAAATGTGTCTGATTTGAAAAGAAGAGTCACCTAGACATGAGCTTATAGTAATGTTTTCCCAAACCCGGGTTACTTTTTAAAACCTTAACCCCAATTCATCAAAGCATATTTTATTGGAATCAGGGGCCTATCTTTATTCTATCATTATTTTATACTTTTGGCAGCATGAACCTGCTGACAAATTCCCTTTAAGGTAAATAGAGTTTGGAGCAAGAAGTTTAATATTAAAAATCTTAAATTAGAAAAGATTAAAAAAACAGAGTTCACACCAGATTTCCCACCAGTCTCAAATTAAAGGTCAGTATAATCTGTTATCTGTAGCTCTTTATGTTCTTCCTTTATTTCTGAGTATTGATTCCAATAATTCATCCGACAGTTCTGTTAATTTACTGTTTGGATTTTGCTCTTTGTATGATCTGAACATTTGTCGAGGATGAGCTCTTTACTGGGTCTTGGTGGGATTGCCGGTTGGGCTTTATTTTCCACTTCATGTTGTTCGTCTATGAATGAAAGAAGACAATACATATAGTTAATGACAACATTAAAAATGCAGAAAAACACCTAATTTAAGATAATTTAATTTGGTGTTTCCTACTGTATCTGTTGGTTCTCCAGTCATGTATGGTAATAAGCTTAGCGCTATTTTGTTCTTTGCTTGTACTTTCCACAGTTTCACTCTGCTGAAGTTAGCTGACCAGATTGCCTAATCTACAGCTTGTGTTGTAGGCTGTGGTTAGATTTTTCAGCAGTTATAATTCTACATGTGCTTACCAATTGTCATAGATTTCAAAGCATCAGTAGATGGTTTAGGTTGTTTTAAATATGTCTTGCTATTCCTTCTGTAAGTATCTTGGCTGATTTCTTTGCGCTTTTGTGCATGGATACTATTAGAATTTGAAATTGTTCTCCTGCAAGAGAAATTAAACTTTTTCAATATATTTTTATTGTAAAATAGGCATACATCTATAGAAACACACACACACACATTATTATTGTCCTCTGGACATTGTACACAGAAGCTTTTAGACACCCTGCAGACTAGACCCCTTATGCTGTTATGCTGTTACCAGGGCATTATGCCACTGCACAGCCCTACATAGGATTATAGCATAACTACAGTTCATTTGTAATTCTCCCCCTCTTATTCATGATTCCCCTTATGAGGCCTGGATATTGAGGCTGAAGCGTGTAGGGATTTTGAGCGGTCATGTAAAATAGGTCCATATTTGGGTACTTCCCTCGTCAGGACAGGAGCCTATGTTGGGGCACGACCAGTGATATTAGGGTTACTGCTTTGCCTCCTCCTTACTCAAGTGCTTATCTCCTCGAGCTACAACAGCTATGAAGGATATTGGTGAGATCTGTCCAGTTTTTCATTTATTTTTGAATCACAGTTTTGTGTTCTATAGCACCGTGCTTTTTAACAAATTTATATACGGTTGCCTGAGCATGGCTCTTTTTATTATCATTTATTAAAGTTTATGTTTTATTGGTACTCTCATTGCTTGACATAGAGTGCGTTTTCTCCCAGCAATGTTCTGTAATAACAGAAGACGCTTGCTGCAGATTTTCTGCGAGATTGGTGTGCCAGGGTTATCTAATGATTCGGCTGTGCATGATAGTGACGACCAAATTAATAGCTGATGTGAGTGTGGTGTTGTAGAAAATGATATGGTTGACAGCGGTAGAAGAGAGTCAGAGTATGTGAATGTCTAGGCTAGACATGTTTCTGCACGGGTGTGTTAACTGCTGGCTTTTGGGGGCAGTTCAAGAGAGCAGAAACGAGGATGTGAGTAGATGGTGGTCGAATTGGGGGAAGGTGAGGTTAATTGGTTATATAGGGAACAGAGATGGATGAAGATGAGATCTAGTGTATATCCATCTCCGTGGGTAACTGTGGAAGACATTTTGTGTGACACCAAAGCATGAAGTGAGTGACGAGTTTTGAGGCTTCTGACTGGTGGATGTAAATGGGGATGTTGAAGCCCATGATGATGGTGGTAATGGCAGCAGAGAGAAAGAGTAGAAGCCAGGTGGTAAAGTGATTGATAAAGGCAGTGGAAGGCTCTGGGGTCGGTATATAACAGTCACTTGGAGGTTGGAAGGAGAGTAGATACAGAAATGAGTGAAATTCAAAAGAAGGAAAGGTAAGGGTAGGTGAGGTGAGATTGGGTTAAAGGTGCAGTTGTTAGAAAGGAAAAAGCCAAATCTTCCACCATGTTTGTTGTCAGGGCGAAGTGAAGGCCTCCATAACACAGGACAGCAGGGGTGGCTGTTACAAAGGGTGTTAGTCATGTTTTTGCGATACCCAGGAAAGATAGACTTTGAGAAGTGAAGAGGTCATAAATAACATTGAGTGTATTACAGATGGAGCAGTATTACATTCCCCTAAGTGGGAATGATGGTGCACGGGTCAAATAGATGAGTTTTAGGTTAAAGAGGCTGCACTGATTTCTAGTAATTAGAGATCTGTAGGAAGGAGAAATTGTTGTAGGTATTAGCTGTGGAAGACCAATATTGTGAGGTATATCACCAGCATTGAGGAGAAACAGAGAGTAGGTGGGAGAAGAAGAGCACCGCTTGTTTTGTATATTAAAGTGCCAATCTAAGGTTTAGGAGCAGTTCTACAGATGAGGTCAGATGAGGGGGTAAATGGGAAGGAGAGATAAATATTTGTTTAGAGAGGGTTGGCGATTGGGGATAGAGAAAAAGAGTGAGTGTAAGCATACTGAAAGAGTGTAATTTACGAATATTAATACAAGGGAAGGTGCAGTTTAATCTAAGCTCTTGCCTTTTATTCATTACTGGTACATTTCTAGCGTGCACTTAACAAGCTGCACTTAAAGAAGCTGCAGACATATACCACCATAGCATTTACAAAAAAAAGTGTGATTTTGTTATGTGCAGTAATATATGATGGTGGAGAAAACATTATTAGCTATGAACTGAATTATATGCAATTACAACTAATTAATTATGCTTTTGACATAGATCTAACATAGAATAAAAAAGGACTTTTTTAAACTTCACAATTTTGCCAGCAATCCTATCATAGTAAACAGTAATAGTCAGACTCATAGAGGGGAGATGAGGCTCATATGACCGACCAGCACATGATTTTTGAAAGAAATGGCTAGATTTTATATATTATATCTACTATTGGCCTCATTTGACTTCTCATAGGAGATGTTGTTGGTCAAAAGACCATAGTGGTAAGACAGTGGCCAATTTTTTAAAAAATATATTTTTACTGCTATTTAAATTTTATTTGTTTAGTTTTTACCTCCGAGGTGGCAAGCTCTTGGTCTGTTTTCCATTTGTAGCTGGAGCATCTCCAGACTTTTGAAGGTACATTGCAGGAAAGTATCCAGTCATGCTGCCTCTCCTGGTAAAAAAAAAAAAAAGAATGTTTACTGAACTAAGAGAAAATTTTAATTATGAGTCATGCAGTTGACGCGCACCACATTGGTGGTACCAGGGCTATGGGGTACTCTGAACTGAGCCCATGGAAGTCTATGGGGAATGTCACCGGCAGCAGAGCTCGGTCCGTGGCCCTGGCGGTCATGCAATGGGGGAATATTTACAGGGGATTGTAGTTATAGTAGTTCGTGACGCCACCTGTGGTTTCTGATCTGATTGACCAGCGCTGCAGGGTAGATCTCTGAGGGGATGTTATGGCAGCCAGGCGTTAAGTCCCCCACAGGTGGGACTGGTCCCTCAAAGTCTATGGTGGTGATGCAGGGTGCAGATAAGAATTCAATCACACACAATGCAGTCTCTTTCCATACCTTTACCTGTAGGTGTTGCAGGTATGTCCCGGGAAGCTGGTCAGGTTGGAGAATGCACATTCAGGAAAACTGTTGAGCAGGTTAGAGGCCTCCTTTATCCTTTTAATGTGTGTGAGTACAACTTGCATAAAGTCAAGTGCAACTCTTTCTGTAGCAACTACGCCCGGCCAACATTGTGGTGAGCCTTCTATGTCTCTGATTATCAGATGTTGAGAGAACTAAGTCCTTACTTTTGTCGTGCACTTGACTCAAAGTCCCTGTTCTCCCTGACTCCGGTTACATATCAGCGCTTAGGGCTACCTTCTGCGACTGGTAGTCCAGAAAGGCCTCCGGTTTTCTTATTACTAGGCGTGAAGCACTAGCAACGCTTCGGACCCCGGTGTCCGGTTAACTGAGTGAGGGTGATTTGTCCCTTTTGTCACTCTTGCTTCTCCACTCGCCCTTCGCCCTGCTCTCGCCCTTAACATAAGCACGTGTAGCAATGGTACAAAGGTCAGCTTTCCTTCAGTGCTCACTGATCTGTTCTCAGTTGGCTCGTTGATATAACTGCTGTAATTCCTTTCCTTCTTTCCTTCACAGAACTCTGCCCAGAGCAGCTCACAGGACGCTTCGTCAGACTGTATTTACGCTGTAGCTCTGAGAGTCACCTTCCACTTTCTTAGGAACACAGACAGCTTGTTCTGAGTAGCAGGTTAAGGGGTAGCTCTGACTAGGCTAAGATGATTCACTTCACCCATACTAGCCTCCACTTTCTTATCAGATGAGCTACACAAGCTCTGTGTGGGTTCAGTCTTCTCTCCTCTCCCTCCAAGACTAATCTGATCTTCTCTGTCCAAAGACAGGAACTTGAATGAATCACTATTGCTACGTCACACTACTAAATAGTCTGATATGCCTCTAGTGGCAATGCTGAGAAGTGTGCGTGAATGAATATCAAGCTTTACAGTTACCTTCCTGTGCATTTTCCAGGAGACATGTGTGCCTTGCGAAGCTGGGCCACACACAGTAGGTACTGATAGAAGGGTTTTCCGGGTGTACAGATTATTAAAACATTGTCAAGCCTGTGAGAAATGAAGAAACTTCATAATTTACTTGCTTTTAAAATTTTGTCCTGTCGCTGAGGTGTCCCATGTGGCCATGTGGCCTCCTGCTCTTGACTTCTTGCTACTGTCCATTTAAAGCACAGATTACAAAGATTACCAGTCTGTGCTCTAAAAGGAACATAGCCTGTCAGCCAAGCACAGACCTGCATGCATGTTCTGATTAGTAATGTCTTGGGTGGCGTGATCCTCACAAGAAGCATACAAGGTGGGAAGACAAAACACATAAAGCTAGGATGCAGCTGTGTAAAGTATATGGACTTATGGCTTTTTTACATCCGGGGTTAGAAACTAGAAAATCATCCTTCTTAGCACAATAAAAGCGTTCTTCCCAATCCACAATAGCCGTATTTATTATGGGCTGTCTTATTGTAAGACAAGATACCCTTTGCAAGTTATAATATTGTTGAATAAACTTTTTTTTTTATCATACTTATTACTCATGATGGTGATTTGTAGGTGCAGTGGGCACATAGAGTGTGGGAGTGTGCGGGGTGTATACAAGTCTGGCACAGAAGCTAGAGCAATGCATTTTATGAAATGTAGCCTAGAGGCATAATGGGACAGTTCATACTATAAACATTACATGCTACAAGGATGGCTGGGAGGGAGGGGGGATTAAGTGGTACTAAATAAAGGAAAAATTGTAACAATGGGGATTAGGGACTCATTACAGGGACGGCCAGATCATTTTTTTGTGCTTGAAAAACCCCTTTTAATTCCTAATTTAAGGAGGTTTTCTTTTAGAAAGTGATGAAATATTTCCAGAGCATGCCATTACTTCATGATCTGTGTTGCTCCAACCTCTAGGACTCACACCAATTTTGCGAATAAAGTTGGACGTAGTGCTAGATTGGATATGCATCACCTTCTAAGATTTTCCTGTTCACCCTGTCCCTCTAGTTCACCCTAAATGCGCCTTCTTGTGCATGTGAACACTATGGCACTAAACAAGCATCAAATTCACTTCATTCTTAAAAGAGTTGTCCACTATTAGGACAACCTCTTCTTGATCTGAATGTTTGTCGCCGATAAAATAAAAACACTTATAATCACTTCCAATGCCTTTCCAGTGCTCTCAGCACTCGCATTACTGGGGCTCTAGTGTGTCACTGTCCACGCTTTCGGACAAATCGAACATCAAGTAGAAGTTAGAGAGCAGGCGCAGCCCTGACTTCCTCAGCATGTTTGATTTGTCGGAAGACGGGGACAGTGATGCCAGCATTGATTGGTCCAGGGCTCATGTCTCATAACAACCTCACAGGGTCCTTGGGAATGTAAGTTCCAATGCCGCTGGAATGGAACTGGCACAGGCGGTGAGTATAAGTGTTTTTATTTTATCGACCTGAAACATTCAGACCGAGAAGGGGTTGTCGTAGTAGTGGACAACCCCTTTAAAATCTGTAGAGGTGTCAGAGATCAGACCAATCATAAAATGATGTCACATTAAAGGAATATGCTATTGCTGTACAAGAAATGAAGAAAAATCCTTTATTGGGCAGCACAGTGGCTCAGTGGATAGCACTGCAGCCTTGCAGCGCTTGAGTCCTGTTTTTGAATCCCACCAAGAACAACATCTGCAAGGAGTTTGTATGTTCTCCCCATGTTTGCGTGGTGTTGTGAATGTGTTAGAAATGAATTCTGAGCGGGAGCTCCCTCTGGTGGTTTCAAACAGTACTGAACCATTCAATGAAGATTGTGAAGATTGGCGATCAGGAGTTACAGACTGGTCTTATATAAGGGAGGTTCCCTCCCATCAGGGTTGCCGGTGATCTATTGTTCTTGTCTCTACTTTGGTTCCTGGTTCATTTGGAAGCTTGCTGTGTTTTGCCTGCATCTTCTGCTAACAGATAAGTTTTTTTCTGCTTGTATTTTTGTGCTTGCTTTTTGCATTGTTTCCTGCACTCTTGTGAGGTCAGCCAGGTCCCCTCCTGGGGCTTGTGCTCCTCTCAGTTTATCTGAGCCTCTGTTATTTGTTCATTTGCCTTTTCCAGTTTTTTCAGTGGCTGCGGCTTAGTTTTGTTACACCAGAGAACTAATTTAGGTGGTAGAGGTCGTGTGATCTCAGGTGTTTTTGTAATTAGTAGAGTTGGTACTTTTTAGGGTTTTTTTGGGATTGCAGTAAGTGTCCTTCCTATCCTTTTCTGTCTAGGTAGATTGGGCCCCAACGTTTGCTCATACTATTTTCTGTCTGTGTCTGTATTTCCTCTTGTCTAACCGCCATTACATGTTTGGGGGCTTCCTATGTTCTTTGGGGATCTGCTCCGGGGCAGATAGTTTTCCTCTTTCTATCTTTAGGTGTAGTTAGCTTCTCAGGCTGTGACGAGGCGTCTAGGACCAACGTAGGTACGCTCCACGGCTGCCTTTAGTTGTGGTGGTTAGTCAGGGTACTGCAATCCAGTAGATTCCAACCTCTCTGGTGTATTGCCGTTTTTGCCTGCTCTCCTCAGCTACCAAAACATAACAGCGTGGGTTTTCTCCGGGTACTCCAGTTTCCTCACACACACTCCAAAAAACATACTGATAGGGAATCTAGATTGTGAGCCCCATCGGGGACTGCGACAATAATGTGTTCAAACTGTAAAGCGCTGCGTAATGTGTTAGTGCTATATAAAAATAAAGATTATTATTATTATAATTGAGGTTGTAATTATAAAGTAGGCATATGATGCTTTTTTGCTGTTTAATAGTTAAAAGGGATTGTCCCTTTTCATCTTTTTACCTGCAAATATGTTCAAAGTGGCTGTCAAGACGAACTTATTGTTTAGTAGCCTAGTTGCCCCAGTGTTCCTGAAGGAGGTGCCCACAAGGCAAAACATGGCCGTTCCTGACCATCAAACTGTATAATCATAAACACACATAAAAGACTTCACACAAAACAGTCCAAACCCCTTTTTTCTTCTCCCGTGCACGACACATTATGTCCTTTTCTGTTAGGAACTATTGGTCACGTATACTGTGTGACCCAAACTGAGTGTCCATGTCCCTTGTAGGTGGGGTAACAGGCCCTCATGTAGCAACCGGCTACCGAGAAATCTGGAACACTTGCTGAGTACGGATAACACTGACTCAGGGAATGGCTTCTGTAACACGGCTATACAGGAAAAAAACAGGACAAGGGAAATACCTGGGAACACCTGGAAATGTACACTACTTCATCTTCTTCCAGACTTCTCCGGTGTTAGGGGATGGAGGTCAGTCCCACTTCCATAGTTGGTTTGAATCTCTCTGCCTTAGTTGGTTGTTCTCCAATAATTATAATAATAATCATTTTATTTCTACAGCGCCAACATATTCTGCAGCACTTTACATTATAGAGGGGACTTGTACACACAATAGACATTACATCATAACAATAAACACAGATCAAAAC
This sequence comes from Oophaga sylvatica, assembly GCA_033576555.1. Lineage (NCBI taxonomy): Eukaryota > Metazoa > Chordata > Amphibia > Anura > Dendrobatidae > Oophaga > Oophaga sylvatica. The sequence goes on from JARQOD010000002.1 coordinate 298,722,127, forward strand.
AGATACAAAGAGGAATGAGGACCCTGCTTGCAAGCTTACAATCTATGAGGAAAAAGGGGAGACGCAAAAGGTAGATGGTAACTATTGCTTTCATTGTTCGGACCAGCCATAGTACAATAGACCAGTTCCGGAGATAAAAATTTGAGTGGAAGCGTTGCTGTTCAGGCAGATGTTGGTAAAGGTACCGTCCACTGGGGACACTTTTGGCGCCAAGGCGTTGGTTACCTTCGGCCCGAACAAGGATTTGGGTAGCAGCACTCTCCCTCTTTGATGTCCTGGGAGGTTTTGGTCCTCTGTACATAAGCTGAGACTGTGGGTGCTGTCACTGGTGGTGGTGGGACCCCTCAAAGTCTACTTCCTCCCACTTTAAGATCTCCTCACTGAAGGTTGACCGTGTGACACACTTTTCAGAACTGTATCTTCTCTCGCACGTACAGGATGTGGAGACGGAACAGCAAAGTCTCCGTCTTGACCGTTGCCCGGTTGACATATGCTTCATCTCCAGTCACCTGCTCCTTAATGAATCCATACCATTTTATATAATTAAAGTCCACAATCTAGCCCTCCGTGCATTGCTCTTTTTGGGCCTGGCAGCCATTCCTGGGCTAAAGCATCAGTCCGCATTCGCTCCTCCATGACATCTGGGAGCTCCCGCAGCCACTGGAACCCAGAGAAAGTCAGCCTCTCATGAATTGAGGGTTCCCACTGTTCTCTATCCCAATCGGAGCGTTCGGGCTTAGCCTGTCTCAGGGGTGCAGGGGTCGGTAGCAGGGCTTCCTCCTCCTCTTCTCTCTCGACCTCTAGGAAAAGGTCAGACGGCCCAGCAGAGGAACACTGACTTGGAAATGATGCATCTTCCAAGGCCAGCATTCGGTCTTCCTCCGACATCAACCTCCAGTAAACTAACTGGACCTCATGCTGGATCAGGTCTACCACAGCTGCAGCATTGACTTCCACTGAATTTCCACAGATAATGATGACTCCAGTTCCACGGTCTTGCTGGGGATCTTTCCGACTGCGGCTCCTGGGGTAGTAAGGAAGATGGTCTATTCATCAGAAGATGTTTCCATCTTTTCTGCAATATTGAAATTACTTAAGTTCAGCTCATTACAGAAGAGTTCAGACTTGTATCTTCACTGCGCTAATGCTGTAAGCAAAATGGCACCAGTGAGTCACTTCCGGTGCACTTCCAGCCCCATAGGCTCCGCCCTTCCGGCAGCCACACCAATAACGTGGCCGACACCTCTGCTGTCACTCCCTGTGACTTTACATACACTCCCTTCTCTCGTCTTCTCTCCAGGTGAATCACACCTCCTTCTGCTCCACTCCACCTTTTCTGGGTTGGATCTTATATCTGGAACACCTCTTGGAGAACATCTCTTCAGTGGGCCGGGCACACCGTTTTCATGCCATCAGACGCTGACCACTAACACGAAGTGCAGGATCTTCCCTCCTTGGGCCATCAGTAGTCACCATCTTGAAACTCACGTTGCTGTCCTCCATCTTGGGAATCGAGCCGCCATCCACCTTTTTGGAGCTCAAGTCGCTGTCTGACATTTTAATCATCTTTCATGTACAGAAGTTTTCTTATTTCTTCCTTTTTCTTAATTTTCTAGGACTTGACTCTGCACACATCACCACTTGAAGGGGGACACAGGGTCAGTTGCTGTGGGCTGGAACTGAGTTCTCTTTGCCTGAAACTGCTCTTCTAAACAGGAATCAGAGTTGAGTGTGATGTGCTGTGGGGTGCTTTCTTTACTCACATGTTGCTCGGGAGCCCTTGTTATCTCCATGGGACTGGTTACAGCTACAGATATGACAGAGAACCTTAAGTCCAGTTCAGATTCAGCTTTACTGTACAATTCAGATATATGTAGTTGCGGCACACAGAGTGAGACAAAATCCCCTCAGGATGATATTCCCTTTGTCCAGTGTACTATCAGTCCTTGACTCTTGTTCTGCCCGACCTTCCCCACCTCAATAGCTCCTGTTGGTACTAGGGACCTTCTATTTGGCATAACAGCTTAGCTGTGGCCCACTATCTTTCCCTCTCGCTGAGACCCTGCCGACATCTTTCTCATATGGGAGACAGAGATATGGCACTCAATGCCTCTTCCGGGCCCTAGGGCAAGACCTCCCCAGTGTCTTCATGAAGCTTAAGATGTGTCCTCATACTGTTTGGAGACTTGCACTGACAGGACCCTTTCACATCTGCTCCGTCTGCTTTCTTGGAACCTGTAGAATGCTGTCACTATCTAGCACTTCTTTTGCACCCCACTTACACACTTGACTCTGAACTTGACTCTCTCTTAAATTCCACACTCACTAAAGCAGGAAGGGCTCCACTTGGCTAATCCCATGCTGTTAACTGTATACTATCCTGTGTGATGCAAACTATATCCCTATCCTATGCAATGGTTCCCCTAGTGGACAGATCTCGCCAATCCCCAGGAATAATCTTGAGGCAGAACCTCCAGGAGAACCGAGACACAAACTGTCCATAAGGATAAAATGCAAAACTCTTTATCAAACATATAACAAAACACATCATCATATAACTTTATTTACATTAACTCCTTCTTGCCACAACGTCTTTGTCTACCCCCCTACATTCCCATGGAACCTACAACTTGTGTAGCTCAGATATCAAGTCAAGTGACCACTGGGCATGGAGTAGGATAGGGATGATGCAGCTAATAAAAACAAATTATAAACCTTATGGCCCTGCTGCTGTTGGGACGATTCAAGGTATAACCCTTTAAAAAATAATTTTCAAGAAAACTGTAAACAAATAAAATGCATAGTAAAACTCTTTAAAAAAGTAAAATGATTTAGAGTTACTAATTTCTAGATCATTGCTACTAACTTAATGATATTAATTTTTACCAGAGGTTTATACATACCTTACAACCCACCAACCATCAAGAAGCTTGTGGATGACTTCAACAGTTTCTCCTTCTTGCATGGATAATTCATCTTCTAAATCTCCTGAGTAATCTCTTGTTGAGACATGCAGTTCACCTGTATGCACACATAGTCCAATAAACATGAAGGTTCTGAAAAGTCCTGGTATAGTATATAGATTAACATCTCCTACAGATGAGAATAACGATGACAAGCAACCACTTTCATTATCGCCTGTTAGTGTTACAGTACATGCATTTAGTGACGATCGAGCATGCTCAGATAACACCTTATCTGAGCACGCTCACCCATCACTACGGATGCATTGCCTAATAGGCTTATACCCATCAGTGCACTGTGATCTCATTTCATGGGCTGACAGAGTGAACAGTACACCCTACCTCCGTCAAGCTCCTAACTAGATCCAGATGAAAGAGCAAAATTTTGATTGTACATAGCCAAATAATAGTGTCTGAAGGGATTGATCTTCATGCCATCACTGAGTTATACTATCTTGTCTCACAGGAATGACCCATGAACTATGACATCCTAATACGCTACATTTTCAGATTTACACAAAAACAAGTTTAGAATTAATTTCTAGAATCACCTAAATGCTTAAACTTATAGAATGAGTCCCATTTTGTTATATAGTGCAGCATAGTCTATTATTAATGAACATTGTATTTGTTTTGTGTATGTCTTACGTATGTATACCTGTTTTAGCTGAAGTCTAATTTCTGGGTTGTTTGACATCTTGATTACTTCTTCCCCTATGATATTTTTCTCCTAATGCAGACCACATTTCCTATGCTGCCCCTGCAATTGTAGTGGAGTCTCATCACATTGCTTTTGCTTCTATCTAGTGGCAGCCACTGACAGATCAGTGACATAGAGCTTCTACCCCCTGATATCTAATACATGCTCTCAGTGTATCCTATGTGATGTATATGGCCGTAATCAGACACATGTAAAGAATTGGTCCGATTTTGTCTGCCGAGAATCGCACAAATGTTCTCCGTATGGTGATCCGTATGTATTCCATTTTCAATGCGATGGTGCAATTTCCTCGCATCTAAGTATCCGTGTGACATCCATATGGCATCGTATGGATTTTCATTTCTCACTGCTTTTCCCCTTTGAATTTAATGGTTCAATGGGCTGTAATGAGGAAAATGTGTGCGTATTTCTCGTAAGTCACACTGATGGTCCGTGTGGTGTCCATTTTTTTCTCGCACCCATAGACCTGAATTGGCGAGTCTCCGCCGATATACTCTGCAAATCAAAGCATGCTGTAATTTCACTTGCACGTATAATACGGATGAGAAAAAAATGGATGATGGGAGCTGCCCCATAGATTAACATTGGTCCAAGTGCTATGCGATTTTTTTTCTCGCATAGCACTCGTCCGTATTCTACGGTAGTGTGACTCCGGCCTACAGCAGAGTCTCAGCATATACTGTATCCTATGTGATGTTTACTGCATAGTCTCATTGTATCCTGTGTGATGTATGCAGCAGAGTATCCTTGTGTCCTATGTGATGTTTACATTAGAATTTCAGTGTATCCTATGTGATGTATACAGCAAATTCTCAAGGTATCCTATGTGCTATATACAGCAGGGTCTCAGCATATATCCTATGTGATGTTTTCTGCATAGTCTCAGTGTATTCTATGTGATATATTCAGCAGAGTCTCACTGTATCTTATATGAAGTATTCATCAGAATTTCAGAGTATTCTATGTGATGTATATAGAAAATCCCAGTGTATCCTGTGTGATGTATACAGCAGAGTATCCTTGTAATCCTATGTGATGTTTACATTAGAATTTCAGTGTATCCTATGTGATGTATACAGTAAATTCTCAAGGTGTCCTATGTGATGTATACAGCATAGACTCAGTGTATCCTATGTGATGTGTACAGCAGTTTCAGTGTATCCTATGTGATGTATACAGCAGAGTCTCACTGTATCTTATATGAAGTATTTATCAGAATTTCAGAGTATTCTATGTGATGTTTATAGAAAATCCCAGTGTATCCTGTGTGATGTATACAGCAGAGTATCCTTGTGTCCTATGTGAAGTTTACATTAGAATTTCAGTGTATCCTATGTGATGTATACAGCAAATTCTCAAGGTATCCTATGTGATGTATACAGCAGGGTCTCAGCATGTATCCTATGTGATGTTTACTGCATAGTCTCAGTGTATTATATGTGATATATTCAGCAGAGTCTCACTGTATCTTATATGAAGTATTCTTTGTGATGTATATAGAAAATCCCAGTGTATCCTGTGTGATGTATACAGCAGAGTATCCTTGTATCCTATGTGATGTTTACATTAGAATTTCAGTGTATCCTATGTGATGTATACAGTAAATTCTCAGGGTGTCCTATGTGATGTATACAGCATAGACTCAGGGTATCCTATGTGATGTGTACAGCAGTTTCAGTGTATCCTATGTGATATATACAGCAGAGTCTCAGCATATATCCTATGTGATGTTTACTGCATAGTCTCAGTGTATTGTATGTGATATATTCAGTAAAGTCTCACTGTATCTTATATGAAGTATATATCAGAATTTCAGTGTATTCTATGTGATATATATAGAAAATCTCAGTGTATACTGTGCGATGTATACAGTAGAGTCTCAGAGTATCATATATGATGTATACAGCAAAGCCTCAAAATATCCTATGTGATGTAAACAATAGAACCTCAGTGTATCCTATGAGATGTATATTGCAGAGTCCCTGGGTGTCCTATGTGATGTGTACAGTAGAGTCTTAGTGCATCCTTTGTGAGGTATACAGGAGAGTCTCGGTGTATCCTGTGTGACATATACAGCGAAGTCTCAGTGTATCCTATGTGATATATACTGCAGAGTATCCTTTTTTTCTATGTGATGTTTACATTAGAATTTCAGTGTATCCTATGTGGTGTATACAGTAAATTCTCAAGGTATCCTAAGTGATGTATACAGCATAGACTCAGTGTATCCTATGTGATGTGTACATCAGTTTCAGTGTATCTTACGTGATGCATATGGCAGCGTTTCAGAGAAAAAAATCGGATTGAACTCTTACCAATGTTATTAAATGGGTTACATTCCATCTGCAATTTTTTTCACAGCTGAAATCGGGCTGAGAAAAATCTCGGACTAGACACGCTAATGCAAGTCAATGGGCGCGTCCGTATCCATCCGTTTTTTACAGATACCTTACCATTCTGTGGCATAGAATACTGTAAATCGTCCTGTAAATGATTGTAGAAAAATAGCTGCAGAGAAAAAAAATGCATTGCATACGCATGTCATACGGATGTCATACAGATGCTATGTGAGAAAAATCGCATTGTACTCGCATGACACTCGTCCATTTTTTCGGTCCGGAAATCTGACCTTTTTTTCCACACATATGGGTATGAGCACTTACCTGGATAATGGTATTGCCAGGTTAGTTTTACCATAAAGTAAACATAAACAACCCAAAAAACAATTGTGGAATTGGACTTCTTTTGAAATTTCACAGCACTTGGAACTTCTTCCCCATTTTCCAGTACACTATATGGTAAAATCAATGGTGTCATTCAAAAGTACAACTCGTCCCGCAAAAAACAAGCCTTTATACGGCTATATTGGTGGAAATATGCAAAAGTTATGGTTCTTGGAAGAAGGAGTGGAAAAAAGGCTTAAAATGCACTTAGTTTTTTTTCTAATTTATGCCATTGTTTATACAGTAAAGATGTGTATCTTTGTACCGTGTTAGCCAGTAGATAGAAAAATATGCTGGAATGAACCTGTCACACGGATTTATGATGTTTTACATCAATCGCCTTAGAAAGACCTTTTTAAATCAGGGCTATCATCCAAGAACAATTGAAAACCAAATTACAAGAGCCACCAGAATATCAAGGGATCACCTGCTACATTACAAAGCTAAAGAAGAAAATAACCGGGTGCCTCTAGTGGTCACCTACAATCCAAATCTGGAGGTGCTAAGGGGAGCTGCACGGAAACTACAACCTTTACTACAAAAAGATGCCCGGTTACAATCCATATTTCCAGACCCCCCACTACTGTGTTTTAGACAGCCCCCAAATCTAAGAAGCATCATTGTCAGAAGTTCCCTGTCCTCCCCAACAGCTGCAGGAACCTTGCCTTGCAATCAGAAGAAATGCAAAACCTGTCCATTTATAATGACCACGGACAAGATAAAGATCCCCAACTCACATCAGGACTACAATATACCAGGTACTTTCAGCTGCATCACATCTAATGTTGTGTACCTAATTATATGTACTAAATGTCCAACTGGGGGTCTGTATGTGGGGGAGACCGGGCAAAACTGAGAACAAGGATGAATTCTCATCGCCACACAATAAGAGAAAAAAGAATGGATCTACCTGTGGCAAAACATTTTTGCTCCCCTGATCATAGCATGTCAGATATGAAAATACTGGTACTAAGAAGCAGAATCACATCTCAGAGACAGAGAAGAATTTGCGAATACAAATTGATGGTGACCTTTGACACTCTTAATGCTGGAAGAACCTGTCACATGGTTTTATGGCCTATTACATCAATTAAGGAATTTACTCCAAATACCCTGTGAAAACATCACAAAACATTACCAGACCCCAATCAGAGGGTAATAAAACTTTCACACTCCTTATCTATGAACTGTTCCAATATTTATGCTCATCCCTCTGCCATAATGACTATTCTGCTTCACGTCACTTGTCTTACCTATTGCATTTTTTCTGTGCTGTTTTGTGTATAAATATGTGATTCTTCAGATGTTGTATTAGTCTTTGCCTGATGAAGAGACCTGAGTAGTCTCGAAAGCTTGCAATTTGTTACCATCTTTTCAGTTAGCCATTAAAAGGTATCAACCACTGAGGACTCTCAACTCTAAATATTTTTCTTACATCAATTAAGGAATTTACTCCAAAGACCGTGTGAGAACATCACAAAACATTAACAGACCCCAATCAGAGGGCAATAAAACTTTCACACTCCTTATCTATGAACTGTTCCAATATTTATGTTCATCCCTCTGCCATAATGACAGTTCTGCTTCACGTCACTTGTCTTACCTATTGCATTATTTCTGTGCTGTGTTGTGTATAAATATGTGATTCTTCAGATTTTGTATTAGTCTAGCCTGATGAAGAGACCTGAGTAGTCTCGAAAGCTTGCAATTTGTTACCATCTTTTCAGTTAGCCATTAAAAGGTATCAACCACTGAGGACTCTCAACTCTAAATATTTTTCTGCCATTGTTTATAAAATGCTGTATCACCTTCATAGTTCGGCTCTTGTTCTTCAGACTCATCAGGGCTATCAAGTGGTTCAAGATAAGCAGCTGGAACCCATCCCCGCTTGTTATTAATTTGACAAAACCACCAACCTGTTATTGAGGAAATATTAGCCAAAAATATTATCAGTTTGGTAAAATCATGATGGTGCATACAGTATTGTGTTCTATTCTGTTAGATGTACATTAGCCTATGACACCATTTATAAACTATATTGGATAAATACTGTTCTTTACAACATAAATATCCTTATTCTGTCACAAAATTATTAAGCGCTTAAAGAGTAATATATTTATATATAATACATTTAGAGAAATACAGTACAGACCAAAAGTTTGGACACACCTTCTCATTTACTTCCACATGTTAATTCATAGTTTTGATGCCTTCAGTGTGAATTTACAATTTTCATAGTCATCAAATTACAGAAACATCTTTAAATGAGAAGGTGTGTCCAAACTTTTGGTCTGTACTGTATATTTTGCACTAGGTCAGGAACTCTTGTGGATCTGTGTGTTACGAGCACGAGATTATGTTACTCCATTTCTCCCCAAGCTCACTGGCATTATCTAATTATGTGATTATGTATCTTTATTATGCGGGATATGTCACTTTATATCTTGTTCTTGTGCAAAATTGTATTGGCTATTGCAAGGGGAACCGTACCTCCCCAATTATTAATTTATTCCATTATAAAATTACCATTCTCCTTTTTCTCCACCACATCGACAACTTCACCAGCATTTACAGACAGCTCACTCTTGGAATTCTTTTCATAGTCTGCAATGGCTCGATATGTTTGCAGAATAATAGGTCCAGTTATGTCTACGACAAGAATTCAAATTCTTTTAAAACCAAAATATACATTTTTTACATTTTCTGTGAAATAATCTCATAGAGAAAGTAATTTTGAAATATCTCTTTACATGCATTTATGTAATTTAAAAAAATATATATATTGTAAATCGTATGTCCAGTGTTGCTGGACTTCTTGTCTTCTGACAAAAGTTAATCTGTAAAAGCAGAAGACTCAGACAGGAAATTGAGCAGTACTGTTGACGAGGCAACTTCAAAATGTGGAAACCTCGCTTGCAAAGGAGTTGCTATACAGTTATTGCAGGGAAAGCTTTCATCATTGTATGGTTCCTTAAGCAAATGTGTCATCTGTGTAAGGCTACAATCACACAATGAGCTTTTGGTATTTTTTTTTTATCCTGCGAATTTTTGAAAAAAAAAAAGCAAGTAACCTATTTAACCCCTTAAGGACCAGGGGTATTTCCGTTTTTGCGTTTTCATTCTTTGCTCCCCTTTTTCCCAGAGCAATATCTTTGCTATTTTTCCATCAATATGGCCATGTTAAAGCTTGTTTTTTGCGGGATGAGTTGCACTTTTTAACAGCACCATTGATTTTACCATATCGTGTACTGGAAAACAGGAAAAAAAATTCAAAGTGTGGTGAAATTGCAAAAAAAGAAGTACAATTCCACAATGGTTTTTCAGGTTTTTTCTTACCATGTTCACAAAATACTAAAACTGACCTGCTATTATGATTCTCCAGGTCATTGCGAGTTCGTAGATACCAAACATGTCTAGTGGTGAAAATATAGTGGTGAAAAAATCTAAAGTTTGTAAAAAAAAAAAAAAAAACTTTCGCCATTTTCCTAGACCCTAGTCTCCATTTTTCGGCGGGACCTTGGGTTGGGTGAGGACTTACTTTTTTGCGTGCCAATCTGATGTTTTATTGATTCCATTTTGGTTTAGATAGGATCTTTTGATCTCCTGTTATTCCATTTTATTGCAATGTTGCAGCGACCAAAATAAACGTAATTCTGGCATTTTGATTTTTGTTCTCATTACGCTGTTTACTGATCAGATTAATTATTTTTACATATTGATAGATCGGGCGATTTTGAACTCGGTGATACCAAATATGTGTATTTTTTTTTAAATTGTTTTATTTTGAATGAGGCAAATTCGGGGGTGATTTGAACTTTTAAATTTTTTAAATATTTTTAAAAACTTTTTTTTACTTGCTTCAATAATCTCCATTCAATCGCTTGTGCCGTGTGTAGCAGAAATGCTCACTTGCTATGAGCGCCGATAGCTGGGCGGCGCATATAGCAATCTGGCAATGAGAACCACAGGGGTCTCCTGCAGACCCCAGGTTGTCATGCCAACCCATCAGTGACCCACAGTCATGTGACACGGACGCTGATAGGCGGGATTACTGACGAGCTTCCTGCGTGTGCATGTTAAATGCCGCTGTCAGAGATTGTCAGCAGAATTTAACATGTTAACAGCCGCAGGTGGATCGCGATTCCAGCTGACCGGAAAAAGTGCGGGCTCATCGCCGGAGACCGCACAAAACAGGGGGAGGCTTCCAATGTCGGATATATCCAGAATTGGACCTTAAGTGGTTTACCTTAATGGGTGTAGAAATGGTGCAGAAAATCTGCAACATCAAAAGCTCAACGTGGGAACGTAGTAACCTTGAGAATGTGACAGGAGATGAAAAATCCAGGAACACTGGAGGTGTACAGTTGTGCAGATAGAAAAACACCAAGCAAATCTTTATCATAACCCACAGGAATTATGCAACACCGGACATAAAAGACAGTCTATGTATAAAATATGGTTTAAAACCATGGAGTGAAAAAAAAGATATGTTGTGTGTCTCATTTTATGTAATGTTTAAGAAATATCTTATTTCCTACCGGACACATTTTTCTTCGTGTCATCTGTCTTCAACAAAAAGGTTTCAGGCTTACGACCACTGACAATAAAGCAAATATGAACATATTCTGAAAATTTACATACAAATTGATACATATTTGAAATATATAGCTGTCTCTCTTTACACTCAATATTAGGCTATGTTCAAGTGCAGTTTTTTTTCAGGTGCAGATTACATGTGTGATTTGTCTACAGCACATAAGTTAGTTTTAGTCTCCAAAAATGCAACAAAAAATGCTGAAAGATTTGTCATGCTGCAGAATTAAAAATGCTGCAGTTCTTAAATTCAGTCAGGAAAAAAAATGTGCATAAGATTTCTGAAATCTCACAGCTGTTGCCGGAACTGTAAAATGCGGATTTATTTTTAGTAGAAAAAAACGATAAAAATGTGGTGTGTGAACATCGCTTTATTATGCTTTAATTCATTTAGTAAATCAAAATAACATTTTCTAGAAAAGGCAAATTATTGCTGTAAACAGCAAATAAATATTATTTTTGGAAGTTATCAAACAAGTAAGAGACCATTTATTTTGGCAAATGCTGCCACAAAGCAATGAATAATGTGAATTCTTGTGGTTCCTTAGTGTATAAATACTTACTTGGTGCTTGCTGTGGGGTTTACATCATCAGGTCTGACCTTAAAAAAGGTGAGAACATGAGGGCAGCGAGATATTTTAGGTGGTAGATTGAGTAGGGATGAGCAATAATCCGCCAGCGTAACTTGTCGGTTCTCTGTGGACCTCAGGCCATCAAACCATTTTGGTGCTGACAATAAATATTTTGATCAAATGTTAGATGCAATGCTCCTGTTAATACTCCCCAACATGAGTTAGTCATATTAAGAACTAGGCGACGTGCACACGTTGAGAATTCGGTGAGTTTTTTACATCTGTATTTATAACCCAAACCAGGAGTTTGCAAAAAATGCAGAAGTGGTGAGTTGTTTCTAGTATACTTTTCCTCTTATTGTTCTGTAAGGTGGTGGCGGAGACCCTCGTTTGCCCCTCCCCCACACGGGACCCTTTTATGTTATGTCTCGTAAGCATTTACTGTAGTATGTGTGTTCTTACTGTGTATGGAGCACCCCAAGGGCCGTGGGGTACTCGGTACCAGGCCAGGCGGTTCTTTAAAGGGGAAGTCACAGCAGCAGTAACACGGTCCATGGCCCTGGGTGTCCAATAAAAATGATGGAAATGTAAAAATAAAAGTTATGGAGGATAGGGGAATAGTTTGTGACGCCACCCGTGGTGTTCGGCAGTGAAGGTGTTAGCCAACGCTGCTTAAGAGACCACTGGGGCTGTTGGTGATGCAGCAGAGTTGTTACAGCTCTCCACAGGTAGAGCTAAGCCCCAGGGCATTTAAAGTGTTAAAACTAATGGTGGTGGTTGTGGTGCAGGGCAGATGATGCAGTAAATAATTCTGAGGACACAACAGGGTGCAGTCTTTTCAGTTTACTCACAGGTCTTTGGTACAATCCCCAGCCGGGGTGCTGTGTCCTCTGGGTAGGTGGTCCAGACAGCTCTCAGGTAATTTGGGGTACACCGTGTCAGAACCCCCTTCAGATGTTCCTTTCCTGGCCTTCTCCCTGCACTGGCTCCCTCCTCTCCTGCCCTGCGCCTTCACACACAGTGTCCCAAGCCAGCAACCTCGGATCTTGTCGGGCGTCGTGCTCTAGGTCCCCTTGGTCCTATCTGGCTGCCTTTTCAGCTAATGTGTGCAGATGTGGCTGTAGCACATGCAGATACTGCAGCCTCTGGTTTGCTAGCTAGTCTTTAGTTTCTCCACTAGACTGAGGCCGGTGTCCTTACTGCGACCTGGTTCCTACACCTGATTTCAGTCAGCGTGGATATGGGCACCATGGGTGGATGCCTCACTTCCGATGCCCCTAGGACCCCTTCTTCCTCTCTTTCACTGAAGCTTCTTTTTCTCTCTATCTTTCCTTCTTAAGCTTCTCATTCTGTCTTTTCTGTCCTTCTCTCGCTCTTCTGTCATCTAGTCTAGGGACCAGCTACTCTCTACTCCAGTCCCCAGCACCCACCTCTCTTCTCTCCTCCAACTAACTGTCACTAACTGTCTGTGGTCTCACCGACCACTCACTAAGCTCCTCTCCTTTTCTACTTTCTCCACCCACACCCTCTACCTCGTCCCTCCCAGGCCTGCAGAGGTCTGGTATTGGATGTAAGTGTGTGGGTTCTGGGCAGTGTCCCCTCCTTACCCAAGAGCGGAGTACCCACCTCTGGCTGAGGTGCAGTACCTCTGTGGCGACTGGACCCTCAGGGGTGCCACAGGTATGACAACCCTTGTAATATATGTTACCTATTCATATTGTATTGCATTATGCTGTGCTCACACATTCTAGAGGTAGGGACAGCAAGGAGTTAAAGAGTGGGTTGGACTAACAGCTCAAGTAGGACAGGAGTGGTTCCTGTGGGGAGCTCAATAGCCCAGGCACGTTTGCCCTGGGTAGATCTGCAGCGATAGCGGGGGCATTGCCAGACCCCAGGAGGGGAAAGAATCTTTTGCCCTGGTTTAAGGATAGCAACATGGGCCCCAGGACTCGGTAAGGACCCCGCCGAAGGGACTTCAAGGGTCCAGATTCCGGCGGCTGCTGTGGGTATGGCCATGAATGAAGCTAGGGAAAGAGCCGAAAGCCAGTGTTTGTACTTTATTCATCTCTGTTATTAAAGTTGTTCTCCCTGTTGAATTGCAAAGTTGTGCCTGGGATTGTGTCTGTCTTGCCTATTTTCTGGACAAGGTGCTGGGGTGTACACTGACTGTGGCTTAGTTGACTCAGCTGGGACTACCACCCCATGCCACCTTGTTACAGTTCAACTCCTGGTTTTGGCTTACAAATACTGAGGTAAAATATTGATTGTGTGAATGTGGCCGTAGAGATTTACAGAACACAAGAAAATTAACAGCTTGTTATATTTTTGTCTGTTACTTGCTTACTTTAACACTCTGGAAACTTCTTTTCATCTCTCTGTCAAACAGAGTTTTAGAGATAAAAATATGACAGATGGTTTAAGTAAATGTTTCAGTTCTCGTTTTTGCACTTACTATGTAAATGTGTCGTCTAGAGTTAGAATACAGGGTTAAGGTAAATAGAGGAACCAGAATGTGTGAAAGTGTTACACAGATTAACCCCTTCCTTACCGATGAAAGAATAGTACGTCATCGGTAAGTATCCCCTGCTTTGAGGTGGGCTCCGGCGGTGAGCCCACCTCAAAGCCGCGACATGTCAGCTGTTATAAACAGCTGACATGTGCCCGCAATAGGCGCGAGCGGAATCCAAGCTGACATCAGGCATTTAACTAGCGCTTCTGGCCTCCGGGCCGGAAGTGAGCACATCGCTGACCCCGTCACGTGATCGGGGTTCGGCGACACGTTGCCTTGACAACCAGAGGTCTCATAGAGACCTCTATGGTGTTGCAGGTACATTGCTATGAGCGCTGCCCGGTGGTCAGCGCTCATAGCAATGCAGTAAATCTGCTAGATATGGGCGATCTGTTCATCGCCCATATGTAGCAGAGCTGATTGAGTTGTGCATGCTATTGCCAAGAGTAAAATAAAAAAAAGTGCTTAAAAATTTTAAAAAATAAAAAAAACCTAAAAGTTCTAATCACCCCCCTTTCGCCCCAATCAAAATAAAACAATAAAAGAAAAATCAAACATACACATATTAGGTATCGCTGCATTCAAAATCACCCGATCTATCAATAAAAAAAAGGATTAACCCGATCGCTAAACGGCGTAGCGAGAAAAAAATTCAAAATGCCAGAATTACGTTTTTTTGGTCGCCACAACATTGCATTAAAAACGTCAGCTCGGTACGCAAAAAATAAGTCCTCATCCAACCCCAGATCATGAAAAATGTAGACTCTACGGGTCTCGGAAAATTGCACTTTTTTTTTTCACCACTTAGATAAAAGAGAACCTAGACATGTTTGGTGTCTATGAACTCGTAATGACCTGTAGAATCATAGTGGTAGGTCAGTTTTAGCATTTAGTGAACCTAACAAAAAAGCCAAGCAAAAAACAAGTGTGGGATTGCACTTTTTTTTGCAATTTCACCGCACTTGGAATATTTTTCCCGTTTTCGAGTACACGACATGGTAAAACCAATGGTGTCGTTCAAAAGTACAACTCGTCCCGCAAAAAATAAGCCCTCACATGGCCTTATTGACGGAAAAATAAAAAAGTTATGGCTCTGGAAAGAAGGGGAGCGAAAAACGAAAAATCGAAAAAAGCTCTGGGCGCTAAGGGGTTAAAGGTATTTCCCATTCAAATAAGTGATGGCATCACTATATGCTAAGTAGGAGCTCTGATATAATACTGAATGCCCTTTGAAAGAGAAGCTGTCATGTCAAAAATGGTATCTAATCTGCAGGGAGGATGTTCACAAGCAGATTAAATTAGTATATATTTTGTGGGAAAGTTTTCAGTAAAACCTGCATTTTATTCATTGACATCCCTGGTGTTTGTATGCATATGAGTCCAGTGGGTGGTCCTAGTCAGTGATTGACCGTCTTCCATGTCTGCTGTGCACGCAAATATGGTTGTCAGTCACTACCTAGGACCATCCACTGGACTCATATGTATACAAACATAAGGGATTTTAATGAATAAAATACAGATTATACTGAATCTCTTCCAGCAAATCTATATATCATTCTGCTCAGCTTTTCCTTCCCTATACCATGCTGTTCACAGATCAGATTGTGTGTACAACGTGGGAGGTTCCTTTGAGGTGTTCCTGCATGCCTGACTGAGCAGAGAATTGCATTTGGGCCCCATTCACTTGACACCAGATTTAACATTTAGCACCTGTATCCTACATGAATGATCAATAACATTTTCAGCAACAGATCCCACAGACAGTATAAATGGGAAATCCCCAAAAAACTTGACTAGCCAACAAGATTGCCAACTGTCAAGAAATTCCAGGACAGTTCGTAAAATATGGCACTTTTTGCACTATCCGTAAAAGAAAGTTAAGTCATCAATCATTTTAACATCAAACAGTTTACAGTGAATACAGCCAATGTCTTCATATCACAATTATAGACTGTAGACTTGCATTATTTATATTCATACTGATCTACTATATAATCGTCTAATTCTGTCTGTAACAGAAATCCCGCGTCGCTGATTGGTCGCGCCCGGCCGGACGCGACCAATCAGCGACAGGCGCAGGGTGAGGTGTGGGCATGCCCTTGGATACCCGACCGCGGCCTTAGCAACGTCAAAGGGACTGTCACAGAACCTGTGTTAGAGAGCAAATGGAGGGGAAAATGAGCAAATGGAGGGAAAATAATTATTGCGGCGTGATTTATTTAAATACAGTTAGATATTCATTAATAGTTTATATATTTTGATGATCTGTTTAATAATTTCCTTCAGTTGTATTAAGTTCTATGAGCAATAACATTTAATAATATATATATATTATATATATATAATGTATATAATAATATATATATATAATATATATAATAATATATATATAAGTATATAATAATATATAATGTATATATTTTATCCGGAAAATCCTGTGTATTTATTGCATTATTCTTAAATCTTCATAAATAAACTACCGTATATACTCGTGTATAAGCCGAGATTTTCAGCCCATTTTTTAGGGCTGAAAGTCCCCCTCTCGGCTTATACGCAAGTCATATACGGCGGGGGTGTCAGATCATACTTACCCCTTCCCCGGCGCGTCTCTGTAGCCCCCCTGCTTCTCTGACGATGTCTGGCTCCTTCCTGCAGCGGTCACGTGGTATATACACATATTCATGACTTTAATGAGCGGTACCACATGACCGCTGTAGGACGGAAGAGCTGCCGGAGATAGCAGGAGAAGAGGAGAGGCTGCAAAGACCACGCCGGCGGAGGGGTGAGTATGCCGATATTTACCTGTCCCCGTGCCACTGCTGCTCCCCTCTGTGTCCTCTCGTCCTCTTGCTGTCATGATCAGGCAGAGGGCGTGATGATGTCGTTAGTGCGCGCCGCACCCTCTGCCTGATCATTCACTGCCGAGGACCCACAAGGAGGGAGCAGCGCGCAGCGGTGGACCAGGGATCAGTAAATATTGCAGGTGCCGGGGTCCTGAGCGAGCGGTGACACTGGCACCTGGCCCCCATAGCGCGCCGGTGTCACCACCTGCTCAGGACACCGGCACCTGGCCCCCAGCGGCGAGAGGTGAGTATGTCATTTTTTTTGCAGCAGCAGCGCGGCAGCATAAGGGACGTGTACTATGGGGCATAATCTGTGGAGCATATGGGGGCATAATCTGTGGAACATATGGGGGCATAATCTGTGGAACATATGGGGGCATAATCTGTGGAGCATATGGGGGCGTAATCTGTGGAACATATGGGGCATAATCTGTGGAACATATGGGGCAAAATCTGTGGAACATATGGGGCAAAATCTGTGGAACATATGGGGGCATAATCTGTGGAACATATGGGGGCATAATCTGTGGAACATATAGGGGCCATAATCTGTGCAGCATATGGGGGCATAATCTGTGGAGCATATGGGGGCATAATCTGTGGAGCATATGGGGCATAATCTGTGGAACAAATGGGGGCATAATCTGTGGAACATATGGGGACATAATATGTGGAACATATGGGGGCATAATCTGTGGAACTTATGGGGGCATAATCTGTGGAGTATATGGGGGCATAATCTATGGAACATATGGGGCATAATATGTGGAGCATATGGGGCAAAATCTGTGGAACATATGGAGCAAAATCTGTGGAGCATATGGGGGCATAATCTGTGGAGCATATGGGGCATAATCTGTGGAACATATGGGGCAAAATCTGTGGAACATATGGGGCAAAATCTGTGGAACATATGGGGGCATAATCTGTGGAGCATATAGGGGCATAATCTGTGGAGCATATGGGGGCATAATCTGTGGAACATATGGGGCATAATCTGTGCAGCATATGGGGCATAATCTGTGGAGCATATGGGGGCATAATCTGTGGATCATATGGGGGCATAATCTGTGGAACATATGGGGGCATAATCTGTGCAGCATATGGGGGCATAATCTGTGCAGCAAATGGGGGCATAATCTGTGCAGCATATGGGGGAATAATCTGTTGAGCACCATATGGGGCCCATTCTATGGATCATCTTCTGGGGGCATAACCTTTATGGAGCAGCATATGGGGAGTATTTTGTATGGACCATTTTATGGGGCTCCTGATTCAATATGGATATTCAAAAGCCTTTACCCTACTGATGTCTCAATTAATTTTACTTTTATTGGTATCTATTTTTATTTTTGTAATTTACCAGTAGCTGCCTCATTTTTCACCCTAGGCTTATACACGAGTCAATACGTTTTCCCAGTTTTTTGTGGCAAAATTAGGGGGGTCGGCTTATACATGGGTCAGCTTATACATGAGTATATACGGTACATACATATTCTAGAATACCCGATGCGTTAGAATTGGGACACCATCTAGTTTAATATAATTTCCAATGTGTCTGTAAAAAATATGTCTGTCCACGATTTTTTGATAACTCGTCCAGAAAAAAAAGTCAAGTTTGCCAACTTGCTAGTCAGTTCTGAAATTTTAGTCAACATATTATAACAATGCTGAAATATCTTATTGTTAAACTTTGTGCTTTTCCATTTCTCTGTTACCACAACTTATAATGTATGAATAAATTGACAGATGGGTGTTATCACTTGGGCGTGTTTCTCTACACTCTCTGATATTGTCCAACTAGGTCCATCTTCCCACATTCACTATTTGATCAGTATTTTACCTCAGGATTTGGTCAGTATTTTACCTCAGTATTTGTAAGCCAAAACCAGGAGTGGAACAGTCAGAGGAAAAGTATAATAGAAACATGTCACCACTTCTGTATTTATCACCTACTCCTGGTTTTGGCTTACAGATACTGAGGTAAAAAACTCACCAAATACTCAAAATATGCACATGGCCTTATAGTTTCAGATAAGTTAGGGATTCACCCCTTTAAATGGAGGAATGTAACACCCAGTAGTCAATTTATTCACAGATTTCTAAGCGGAATAATAGAGAAAACACAGGTGTAAAATAACCCAATGATCTTAAATTGTAGGAGGAGTACAAATAAATACCGAAAGAGATATTTTAGGAGAGCTGACAATGAAATAATGCCTTCTTTAAATTGCACGCCAATCTTAATGTTATCAGTGGGTATCTGCATATTCTCTGTTGGTGTTATAAATAGTAATGATGAACCATGTCGCAACATTTTCCTGGTTTTAACTGTATACTGTAAATAAGTGTCTGCTTTTGAGGAAAGATGTGTATCTTCGTACCGTGTTAGCCAGTAGATAGAAAAATATTTAGACTTGAGAGTCCTCAGTGGTTGATACCTTTTAATGGCTAACTGAAAAGATGGTAACAAATTGCAAGCTTTCGAGACTACTCAGGTCTCTTCATCAGGCATAGACTAATACAACATCTGAAGAATCACATATTTATACACAAAATAGCACAGAAAAAATGCAATAGGTAGGACAAGTGACATGAAGCAGAACTGTCATTATGGCAGAGGGATTAACATAAATATGACTAGTTCATAGATAAGGAGTGAAGGTTTTATTACCCTCTGATTGGGGTCTGGTATTGTGTTGTGATGACCCTAAAAGGTCAGGGAGGCAGATTCCTTAATTGTTGTAGAACGACATAAAACTCTGGGATATATTCATCCCAGCACTAAGAGTGTCAAAGGTCATCATAAGTTTATATTCCCAGACTTTTCTATCCTTCTCAGATTTGAAGTTAGATTTTAATACAAGTAATTCCATATCTGTCATGCTATGACCGGGCATACAAAAGTGTTTGGCCACAGGTAAATCCATTCTTTTTTCTCTTATCGTGTGGCGATGAGAATTCATCCTTGTTCTCAATGGTATCTTGTCTGTCTGACAAATCCATAAGAGCTGATGACCTGATACCAGAAAGTCCAAGAACAGGGACATTCTACATGCTTCCCAAAATCCACAAAGCCGGAAATCCAGGGAGGCCGATTATTTCATGTGTGGACACCCTTACTGAGCAAGTATCTGGATGGGTAGAGGGTGTTCTTAAACCCCTGGTAAAGGATACACCCAGCTACATTCAGGACACAACTGACCTACTGAATAAACTAGCAGCAATAGGTTCTCTACCAGAAGGAACCATCCTGGCCACCATGGATGTGGAATCTTTGTACTCTAATATCCCACACCGGATGGATTAAATGCCTGCAAAGTCTTCATGGGAAACACCGGGAATGATGCTGATTCTGTGGTGAAACTCACAAAATTCATCCTCACCCACAATTACTTCGAATTTGACAACAAGATCTATCTTCAGGAGACTGGCACAGCTATGGGAAGTAAAATGGCTCCACAGTATGCAAATCTTTTCATGGCCAAGCTTGAAAGCGAATTTTTGTCCTCCTGCCCCATCAGGCCTCGGGCCTACTACCGCTACATTGATGACATTTTAATCATCTGGACGGAGTCTGAACAACAGCTAAAGACGTTCCATGAACAGTTCAATCAATTTCATCCCACCATCAACTTAACACTTAACTACTCCAGCACTGAAATTAACTTTTTAGACACCACCATTAAGCTAAAGAACAATGAAATAGAGACATCCCTGTATCAGAAGCCAATCGACCGTCCAACATATCTTAAATGGGACAGTTTCCATCCTAAACACATAAAAAACTCTATTGTCTACAGCCAAGCCATCAGATACAACCGTATATGTTCCAACCCCATGGATAGAGATGAACACCTTGGTCGCCTCAGAAAGACTTTTTTGAACCAGGGCTACCATCCAAGAACAATTGAAAACCAAATTACAAGAGCCACCAGAATATCAAGGAATCACCTGCTACATTACAAAGCTAAAGAAGAAAATAACCGGGTGCCTCTAGTGGTCACCTACAATCCAAGTCTGGAGATGCTAAGGGGAGCTGCACGGAAACTACAACCTTTACTACAAAAAGATGCCCGATTACAATCCATATTTCCAGACCCCCCACTACTATGTTTTAGGCAGCCCCCAAATCTAAGAAGCATCATTGTCAGAAGCTCCCTGTCCTCCCCAACAGCTGCAGGAACCTTTCCTTGCAGACAAAAGAAATGCAAGACCTGTACATCTATAATGACCACGGACAGGATAAAGATCCCCAACTCCCATCAGGACTACAAGATACCAGGTACTTTCAGCTGCATCACATCTAATGTGGTGTACCTAATTATATGTACTAAATGTCCAACTGGGGGTCTGTATGTGGGGGAGACCGGGCAAAAACTGAGAACAAGGATGAATTCTCATCGCCACACGATAAGAGAAAAAAGAATGGATTTACCTGTGGCCAAACACTTTTGTATGCCCGGTCATAGCATGACAGATATGGAATTACTTGTATTAAAATCTAACTTCAAATCTGAGAAGGATAGAAAAGTCTGGGAATATAAACTTATGATGACCTTTGACACTCTTAGTGCTGGGATGAATATATCCCAGAGTTTTATGTCGTTCTACAACAATTAAGGAATCTGCCTCCCTGACCTTTTAGGGTCATCACAACACAATACCAGACCCCAATCAGAGGGTAATAAAACCTTCACTCCTTATCTATGAACTAGTCATATTTATGTTAATCCCTCTGCCATAATGACAGTTCTGCTTCATGTCACTTGTCCTACCTATTGCATTTTTTCTGTGCTATTTTGTGTATAAATATGTGATTCTTCAGATGTTGTATTAGTCTATGCCTGATGAAGAGACCTGAGTAGTCTCGAAAGCTTGCAATTTGTTACCATCTTTTCAGTTAGCCATTAAAAGGTATCAACCACTGAGGACTCTCAAGTCTAAATATTTTGCTTTTGAGGAAGCATTTGTGATCGTGTGGTTGGTGTAAGATGTCATGAGATGAAAAAATAACAATCCCACTCTTTTTTCATTTGTTTTCTTATGTTGTTATGATATATAGATTTAGTAATAAGGAACGCACTTTTGCCACTCACATGCTTTGTTTTGTTTGTCATTGCTACAACGCCAATAAAGTAGAGGCAATTGCTGTGATACATAACTGCCACTCTTTTCAATCACTGGTATTCAATATTTCAAGAAAATTGATCACATTTTGCACAAATCACATATGCTGCTCGCTTTTTCAATGACATATATACCTGGTAAGTGAGGAATTGTTCTGTGTTCTTTGTTAATTTCTCCAGACTCAATAGGAAACATTTCCTTCAGTGCTTTCTAGAAATGTAAAAAAAAATCTGCTATATATAAATTTTGGAAAATTATAGCTTATGTACAGTTTTTCAGATGAGCAATATTTCCACAGCTGTGTTAGCACTGTTGCGTTGCAGTGCTGGAGTCCTGAGTTTAAATCCCACCAATGACAGAAGTTGTTTGTGTGGGTTTACTCAAAAACATAGTGATTGGAGATATAGGGACAGTAATGATAATGTCTGTAAAGTGCTGCGGAATATAATCCTCGCACAGAGCATGGAGCACAGCTGCGTAGCTGGCGGAGAAATTAATTTCTCCATCTCCTCTGCTGTCGGTGTAAATGGCACCTCACTTGAGTGATATCCGAGTGATGTGCGTTGTGTCTCTCGCACCCATAGACTTTTATAGGTGTGAGTGACCCGAGACTCGGTGCCAATCGCAGAATGCCGATTTGGCATGAGAAAATAATTGCAGATGTGAGCTGCTCCATAGAGTAACACTGCTTGTACGGTAGTGTGACTCCAGCCTAATAGATCTTTCAGTGTGCATAGGCTGCCATTATATATATATATATATATATAGGTATATATATATATATATATATATATATATATATATATATAAAAGATCATTTCACCCTTAGTGAATGTTTTCCTCATTCATTGGGTGATCTCCAGCCTGTTTAGTGCACACAATTATCATGAAACAAGCGCTCCCAAAAGCACTCATTCACGATAATTCTGCAAGTTAAATGTGTAAATAGACGTTAACAGCATGTAACTGCACTGACGTGTGTCGTTGGAGCAGATCGATTTATGTTTGTACAGATACAGTGGCTTGCGAAAGTATTCGCCCCCTTATCATTTGTCGTGTTTTGCTACCTCCCAACCTGGAATTTCAGAGTGTTTTTTGGGGGGGGTTAACATCAGTTTATGTAAAGAATATTACTACAACTGTGAACATTTTGTTTTCTTTTATTGTGATGCAAACAAATAAGAGAAAATAACTGAATACTTCAGTTATTTGCATAACTATTCACCCCCTAAAGTCAATAGTTTCTAGAGCCTCCTTTTAAGGCAATTACAGCTGCAAATCGCTTTGGATAACTCTCGATGAGCTTTCCACATCTTGCCACTGGGGTTTTTGCCCATTCCTCAAGACAAACTGCTCCAGCTGCTTCAAGGTAGATGTTTTCCGGTAGTGAACAGCAATCTTCAAGTCTGACCACAGATTCTCAATTGGATTAAGGTCTGGTCTTTAACTAGGCCACTCAAAAACATTTACACATTTCCCCTTAAACCATTCAAGTCTTGTTTTAGCAGTATGCTTTGAGTCATTGTCTTGTTGGAGGGTGAACCTCCATTCCAGTCTCAAATTACCGACACACTGAAACAGGTTTTGCTCAAGAATATCCCTGTATTTCAGAACATCCATCTTCCCCTCGACTAGGACCATTTTCCCTGGCCCTCCTGGCAAAAAACATCCCCACGCCATGATGCTGTCACCACCGTGTTTCACTGCAGGGATGGTGTTCTTGGCGTGATGAGCTGTGTTGAGTTGAATCCAGACATAGCATTTACGTTGGTGGCCAAAAAGTTAAATTTTGGTCTCACTTGACCACAGCACTTTCCTCCATACATTTGGGCAGTATCCCTCATGTCTTTTGGCAAACTCAAAATGAGCCCTACAATTTTTTTATGTAAGTAAAGGCTTTTTTCTGCCCACTCTTCCATAAAAATCACCTCTATGGAGTGTACAGCTTATTGTGGTCGTATGGACAGATACTCCAGTCTCTGCTTGAGAACTCTGCAACTCCTTCAGGGTTTCCTTTGGTCTCTGTACTGACTCTCTGATTAATGCCCTCCTTTCCCAGGCTGAAAGGTTTGGTGGCAGCCCTCTCTTGGCATGTATGTTTTGATATCATGTTCTTTCCATTTGATGATAATGGATTTGATGGTGCTCAGGGGGATCATCAGAGATTGGGATATGTTTTTATAACCTAACCCTGACTTGTATTTCTCAACAACTTTGTCCTTGACTTGTTTGCAGATCTCCTTGGTCTTCATGATGTTGTTTGGTTAGAGGTGCACCTTGCTTAATGGTGTTGCAGCCTCGGTGGCCTTTCAGAAAAGGTGTATATATATACTGACAGACCATGTGACTCTTAAATTGCACACAGGTGAACTTCCTTTCACTAAGCATGTGACTTATGAAGGTAATTGCTTGCACCAGAAATTTTTAGGGGCTTCATAGCAAAAGAGGTGAATACTCATGCACATGTAAATTTTTAGTTATTTGATCTGATATATTTAATATATGCCTATATTTTACTCACTTCACTAACTTAGACTATTTAGTGATGATGCATCACACACAAATTGGATTACAAAATTATTTAAACACAGGTTATAATGTAACAAAATAGGTAAAAAGCCAAGGAGGTGAATACTTTTACAAGCCACTTTTAATACAATAAAACAATATCATGTAAGCTGGTCTTTGAAATTGTACTCTAGTTATTATAACATATTTTCTTTAGTGCTAACAAATGATCCAGTCTATGATTACTAACATCATTCATGTTACTTTACAACCTAAAATAGGCTAGCACTCAGATGTACAGATGCAAAACATCAATACTATAGTGCACATATAATAGAATTCAGTGCAAAAATAGATAAACTCCAAAAGATAGAAACGCACACAGAGAATATAAAAAAATATAAATCACTTTATTTCAACAGTATTTAAAATGCGTAAGTAGGTATAAAGAGACTGACTGTGGTGACCCAAAAGGGGTGGGACCACCAAAAAGACCAGGCGTATATAACTATGCAATTACAGACACATCACAAATATGTATATAGTGCCACATGCTATACATAACAAGAAACACTCACTGGTATTAGTAGTCCTGACTACAATGAGCCATTTAGGAAGTAATGTTACAGGAGTGAAGCATCATAAGGAGAGCTGTATGCACATCCAATATAGCAAAGGTAAGCATGCGTTACTTAATTAATACTACCAACCTGGAACCTGGTGGTGCCACCCTCCCCAACGCGCGTTTCGGCGCCGTGCCTTCTTCCGGGAAGAAGGCACGGCGCCGAAACGCGCGTTGGGGAGGGTGGCACCACCAGGTTCCAGGTTGGTAGTATTAATTAAGTAACGCATGCTTACCTTTGCTATATTGGATGTGCATACAGCTCTCCTTATGATGCTTCACTCCTGTAACATTACTTCCTAAATGGCTCATTGTAGTCAGGACTACTAATACCAGTGAGTGTTTCTTGTTATGTATAGCATGTGGCACTATATACATATTTGTGATGTGTCTGTAATTGCATAGTTATATACGCCTGGTCTTTTTGGTGGTCCCACCCCTTTTGGGTCACCACAGTCAGTCTCTTTATACCTACTTACGCATTTTAAATACTGTTGAAATAAAGTGATTTATATTTTTTTATATTCTCTGTGTGCGTTTCTATCTTTTGGAGTTTATTCATGTTACTTTATCTATTCTGGCTACCATCATATTTACTTTTGGATAATAGCACATACGTCATAAGTAGAAAATAATATCAACCCAAATGTCTAGTTCTGCATTTAACCTTCAGCTTTTTAGTTGTATGTAATACACTGCTCAAAAAAAATAAATGGAACACTCAAATAACACATCCTAGATCTAAATGAATGAAATATTCTCATTGAATACTTTGTTATGTACAAAGTTGAATGTGTTGTCAACATAATCACACTAAAATCATCAATGGAAATCAAATTTTTGAACCAATGGAGGCCTGGATTTGGAGAGACCCCCTAAATGAAAGTGGAAACAAGTCAACATGAAAATCAAAACAAGACAAAATTATAGTGGAAACAAGTCAAAATGATGCTCAGTATTGTGTATGGCCTCCATGTGCCTGTATGACCTCCCTACAATGCCTGGGCATGCTCCTGATGAGGTTGCAGATGTTCTCCTGAGGGATTTCCTCCCATACCTGGACTAAAGCATCCGTCAACTCCTGGACAGTCTGTGGTCAGGGCTGCCACTAGGAATTCTGGGGCCCCATACTGGCTAAATTTACGGGGCCCCCTAGAGACTCCGCCCAGGCTCCACCCCTAGCTCCACCTCCACCCTTGCTCTTCCTCCACCACCCGAACTTTCCATAGTCCCTCTGCCCTTTCTTAGAAAAACTCCATTTCTGCACCACGCCCTCACCAATTACACATGTGAGGAGTGACAGCCTCAGCTCTGCTACATGTGAGTAGTAACACCCTCAGCTCTGCTGCATGTGATGAGTAACAACCTCAGCTCTGCTACATGTGACAAGTAACACCCTCAGCTCTGCTGCATGTGACATGTAACACCCTCAGCTCTGCTACATGTGAGGACGGACAGCCTCAGCTCTGCTACATGTGACAAGTGACAGCCTCAGCTCTGCTACATGTGAGGAGGGACAGCCTCAGCTCTGCTACATGTGAGGAGGGACAGCCTCAGCTCTGCTACATGTAAGGAGGGACAGCCTCAGCTCTGCTACATGTGAGGTGCTACATGTGAGAAGTGACAGCCTCAGCTCTGCTACATGTGAGGAGTGACAGCCTCAGCTCTGCTACATGTGAGGAGGGACAGCCTCAGCTCTGCTACATGTGAGGAGTGACAGCCTCAGCTCTGCTACATGTGAGGAGTGACAGCCTTAGCTCTGCTACATGTGAGGAGTGACAGCCTCAGCTTTGGTACATGTGAGGAGTGACAGCCTTAGCTCTGCTACATGTGAGGAGTGACAGCCTTAGCTCTGCTACATGCGAGGAGTGACAGCCTCAGCTACTTGAGGTTGCTACTTGTCACAAGTAGCAGAGCTGAGGTTACTTGTCACACGTAGCAGAGCTGAGGTTACTTGTCACATGTAGCAGAGCTGAGGTTGTTACTTGTCACATGTAGCAGAGCTGAGGTTACTTGTCACATGTAGCAGAGCTGAGGTTGTTACTTGTCACATGTAGCAGTGCTGAGGTTGTTACTTGTCACATAGCAGAGCTGAGGTTGCTACTTGTCACAAGTAGCAGAGCTGAGGTTGTTATATGTACCTCGTTTTAATGTTTTACTAGTAGCGGTATACTGATATCCTGGGCGCATGCTTAATTATTGGCAGTGCTGATCATATCAGCTTTTCTCTGGTGAATAGTGTCCAGGGTATAATCTTTGGTGGTGTCACAGCCCACATACACTTGTTTTGTATACATGTTTATTCATACTAATTGTGGGTTTATATTTATCATTGTGTCTATCTTGAAGGAATGTTCATGCGGTATCGCATTTTAAAGTTCCTCTGTTATTCTGTGATGTTCACATACATATAAGCACATAGGCACTTTATGATTCACTTGTGTTATTAAGTGACTCTTAGATATTCTTTTGCACCGTGATTACACTCCGTGATTTTGTGATATATTTTTGCATACATGCACATCAGCACTTTTTTGTCTTTCTTGCATTTTTTTACGTATTATTCAGTTTTTTGTGATACTGTGCCACCCACTGATTGTGCTATTTAGGACACACACTGTGAGATATTTATTTATGTAAAAATATCATCTTGCATGCTGTAACCCTATGCAATCACTCTTGTTGTTATTTTAAACATGTATACTGTAGCGGATTTTTTAATTCCATAATATCAAATTTTCATTAATAAAATATTCTATTGGACTTATGGTCGTTTTCTTGTTCTTCTTGTTTTGCTGCATGTGATGAGTAACAACCTCAGCTCTGCTGCATGTGACAAGTAACACCCTCAGCTCTGCTACATGTGAGGAGGGACAGCCTCAGCTCTGATACATGTGAGGACGGACAGCCTCAGCTCTGCTACATGTGAAGAGTGACAGCCTCAGCTCTGCTACATGTGAAGAGTGACAGCCTCAGCTCTGCTACATGTGACGAGTGACAGCCTCAGCTCTGCTACATGTGAGGAGTGACAGCCTCAGCTCTACTACATGTGAGGAGGGACAGCCTCAGCTCTGCTACATGTGAGGAGGGACAGCCTCAGCTCTGCTACGTGTGAAGAGGAACAGCCTCAGCTCTGCTACATGTGAGGAGGGACAGCCTCAGCTCTGCTACATGTGAGGACGGACAGCCTCAGCTCTGCTACATGTGAAGAGTGACATCCTCAGCTCTGCTACATGTGACGAGTGACAGCCTCAGCTCTGCTACATGTGAGGAGGGACAGCCTCAGCTCTGCTACATGTGAGGAGGGACAGCCTCAGCTCTGCTACATGTAAGGAGGGACAGCCTCAGCTCTGCTACATGTGAGGTGCTACATGTGAGAAGTGACAGCCTCAGCTCTGCTACATGTGAGGAGTGACAGCCTCAGCTCTGCTACATGTGAGGAGGGACAGCCTCAGCTCTGCTACATGTGAGGAGTGACAGCCTCAGCTCTGCTACATGTGAGGAGTGACAGCCTTAGCTCTGCTACATGTGAGGAGTGACAGCCTCAGCTTTGGTACATGTGAGGAGTGACAGCCTTAGCTCTGCTACATGTGAGGAGTGACAGCCTTAGCTCTGCTACATGCGAGGAGTGACAGCCTCAGCTACTTGAGGTTGCTACTTGTCACAAGTAGCAGAGCTGAGGTTACTTGTCACACGTAGCAGAGCTGAGGTTACTTTCACATGTAGCAGAGCTGAGGTTGTTACTTGTCACATGTAGCAGAGCTGAGGTTACTTGTCACATGTAGCAGAGCTGAGGTTGTTACTTGTCACATGTAGCAGTGCTGAGGTTGTTACTTGTCACGTAGCAGAGCTGAGGTTGCTACTTGTCACAAGTAGCAGAGCTGAGGTTGTTATATGTACCTCGTTTTGATGTTTTACTAGTAGCGGTATACTGATATCCTGGGCGCATGCTTAATTATTGGCAGTGCTGATCATATCAGCTTTTCTCTGGTGAATAGTGTCCAGGGTATAATCTTTGGTGGTGTCACAGCCCACATACACTTGTTTTGTATACATGTTTATTCATACTAATTGTGGGTTTATATTTATCATTGTGTCTATCTTGAAGGAATGTTCATGCGGTATCGCATTTTAAAGTTCCTCTGTTATTCTGTGATGTTCACATACATATAAGCACATAGGCACTTTATGATTCACTTGTGTTATTAAGTGACTCTTAGATATTCTTTTGCACCGTGATTACACTCCGTGATTTTGTGATATATTTTTGCATACATGCACATCAGCACTTTTTTGTCTTTCTTGCATTTTTTTTACGTATTATTCAGTTTTTTGTGATACTGTGCCACCCACTGATTGTGCTATTTAGGACACACACTGTGAGATATTTATTTATGTAAAAATATCATCTTGCATGCTGTAACCCTTATGCAATCACTCTTGTTGTTATTTTAAACATGTATACTGTAGCGGATTTTTTAATTCCATAATATCTAATTTTCATTAATAAAATATTCTATTGGACTTATGGTCGTTTTCTTGTTCTTCTTGTTTTGCTGCATGTGATGAGTAACAACCTCAGCTCTGCTGCATGTGACAAGTAACACCCTCAGCTCTGCTACATGTGAGGAGGGACAGCCTCAGCTCTGATACATGTGAGGACGGACAGCCTCAGCTCTGCTACATGTGAAGAGTGACAGCCTCAGCTCTGCTACATGTGAAGAGTGACAGCCTCAGCTCTGCTACATGTGACGAGTGACAGCCTCAGCTCTGCTACATGTGAGGAGTGACAGCCTCAGCTCTGCTACATGTGAGGAGGGACAGCCTCAGCTCTGCTACATGTGAGGAGGGACAGCCTCAGCTCTGCTACGTGTGAAGAGGAACAGCCTCAGCTCTGCTACATGTGAGGAGGGACAGCCTCAGCTCTGCTACATGTGAGGACGGACAGCCTCAGCTCTGCTACATGTGAAGAGTGACATCCTCAGCTCTGCTACATGTGACGAGTGACAGCCTCAGCTCTGCTACATGTGAGGAGTGACAGCCTCAGCTCTGCTACATGTGAGGAGGGACAGCCTCAGTTCTGCTACATGTGAGGAGGAACAGCCTCAGCTCTGCTACATGTGAGGAGGAACAGCCTCAGCTCTGCTACATGTGAGGAGGAACA
Source organism: Oophaga sylvatica (assembly GCA_033576555.1). NCBI lineage: Eukaryota > Metazoa > Chordata > Amphibia > Anura > Dendrobatidae > Oophaga > Oophaga sylvatica. Next base: position 298,752,475 of record JARQOD010000002.1, read on the forward strand.
GCCTCAGCTCTGCTACATGTGAGGAGGGACAGCCTCAGCTCTGCTACATGTGAGGAGTGACAGCCTCAGCTCTGCTACATGTGAAGAGTGACAGCCTCAGCTCTGCTACATGTGAGGAGGGACAGCCTCAGCTCTGCTACATGTGAGGAGTGACAGCCTCAGCTACTTGAGGTTGCTACTTGTCACCTGTAGCAGAGCGGAGGTTACTTGTCACATGTAACAGAGCTGAGGTGTCACATGTAGCAGAGCTGAGGTTACTTGTTAAATGTAGCAGTGCTGAGGTTGTTACTTGTCACATGTAGCAGAGCTGAGGTTACTTGTTAAATGTAGCAGTGCTGAGGTTGTTACTTGTCACATGTAGCAGAGCTGAGGTTATTTGTTAAATGTAGCAGAGCTGAGGTTGCTACTTGTCACAAGTAGCAGAGCTGAGGTTTCTACTTGTCATAAGTAGCAGAGCTGAGATTGTTACTTGTCACATGTAGCAGAGCTGAGATTGTTACTTGTCAAATGTAGCAGAGCTGAGATTGTTACTTGTCACATGTAGCAGAGCTGAGGTTGTTACTTGTCACATGTAGCAGACCTGAGGTTGTTACTTGTCACATGTAGCAGAGCTGAGGTTGTTACTTGTGAAATGTAGCAGAGCTGAGGTTGTTACTTGTCAAATGTAGCAGGGCTGAGGTTGTTACTTGTCAAATGTAGCAGAGATGAGGTTGTTACTTATCACATGTAGCAGAGCTGTGGTTGTTATTTGTCACATGTAGCAGAGCTGAGGATGTTACTTGTCGCATGTAGCAGAGCTGAGGTTACTTGTCACAAGTAGCAGAGCTGAAGGTGTTACTTGTCACATGTAGCAGAGCTGAGGGTGTTACTTGTCACATGTAGCAGAGCTGAGGGTGTTATTTGTCACATGTAGCAGAGCTGAGGGTGTTACTTGTCACATGTAGCAGAGCTGAAGGTGTTACTTGTCACATGTAGCAGAGCTGAGGGTGTCACTCATCACTTGTAGCAACCTTGACGCTGTTACTGGGCCAGGGGAAGGCTACTGGTGACTGAGGTCCCGCGCCCAACAGGGCCCAGGGGAAGGTTAGTGGTGACTGGAGGCTTGCGTCAAACAGGTCCCAGGAGCCCGAGGCCTTGTTGGAATGTGGGCCCCCTGCTGCCTGGGCTGTTGTAATGTGGGCCCCTTGCTGCCTGGCCCTGTTTGAATGTGGGCCCCTTGCTGCCTGGGCCCTGTTGAATGTGGGCCCCCTGCTGCCTGGGCCCTGTTGAATGCGGGCCCCTGCTGCCTGGGCCCTGTTGAATGCGGGCCCCCTGCTGCCTGGGCCCTGTTGAATGCAGCCCCCTTGCTGCCTGGGCCCCCTGCTGCCTGGGCCCTGTTGAATGCGGGCCCCCTGCTGCCTGGGCCCTGTTAGATGCGGGCGCTCTGCTGCCTGGGCCCTGTTAGATGCGGGCCCTCTGCTGCCTGGGCCCTGTTAGATGCGGGCCCCCTGCTGCCTGGGCCCTGTTAGATGCGGGCCCCCTGCTGCCTGGGCCCTGTTTAGATGCGGTCCCCCTGCTGCCTGGGCTCTGTTGAATGCAGCCCCCTGCTGCCTGGGCCCTGTTGAATGCGGGCCCCCTGCTGCCTGGGCCCTGTTGAATGCGGGCCCCCTGCTGCCTGGGCCCTGTTAGATGCGGGCCCCCTGCTGCCTGGGCCATTAGATGTGGGCCCCCTGCTGCCTGGGCCCTGTTAGATGCGGGCCCCCTGCTGCCTGGGCCCTGTTGAATGCGGGCCCCCTGCTGCCTGGGCCCTGTTAGATGCGGGCCCCCTGCTGCCTGGGCCGTTAGATGCGGGCCCCCTGCTGCCTGGGCCCTGTTAGATGCGGGCCCCCTGCTGCCTGGGCTGTTAGATGCGGGCCCCCTGCTGCCTGGGCTGTTAGATGCGGGCCCCTGCTGCCTGGGCCCTGTTAGATGCGGGCCCCCTGCTGCCTGGGCCCTGTTAGATGCGGGCCCCCTGCTGCCTGGGCCCTGTTAGATGCTGGCACCTGCCCCCCTAGTCACTATTGAGCCAAGCCTCTTCTCACTGGAGAGAGACTCACGGTACTCACCCTGCTCGCCTGCGGCCTCCACCTGCTCATCCAGTCAGCCTGCCCTGCTGCCTCACTGGTCTGCCTGGCCGTCTGCTGTCCACCCACACATGGCACACACACGCTGCTCTGCTCCGGAATGAGGAAGTGGAGCAGCATGTGTTGTCATGTCAGGATGGACCATAATGCACCGGCCAGCAGCTTAAAGCTACAGTGCCTATTTCTGTTCACCGTCTGCATTTACAACACTGTAAACGCCACAGTGTTGTTATGCATCAGCGTTCAGAATCAGAAGCCTGAACAAAATGTCGGGAGGGGGCCCGAGCGCGGATCCGTTTGCCAGCGTGCTCGGGCCCCCTTTTTTGCTCCTAATCACCGGGCCCCATACAGTAGTAAGGGCTGTAATGCCCTGATGGCGGCCCTGTCTGTGGTGCAACGTGACGTTGGTGGATGGAGCGAGACATGCTGTCCCAGATGTGCTCAATCGGATTCAGGTCTGGGGAACGGGCAGGCCAGTCCATAGCTTCAATGCCTTCATCTTGCAGGAACTGTTGACACACTCCAGCCACATGAGGTCTGGCATTGTCCTGCATTAGGAGGAACCAGGGCCAACCGCACCAGCATATGATCTCACAAGGGGTCTGAGGAACTCATCTCGGTACCTAATGGCAGTCAGGCTACCTCTGGTGAGCACATGGTGGGCTGTGTGGCCCTTCAAAGAAATGCCACCCCACACCATTACTGACCCACTGCCAAACCGGTCATGCTGAAGGATGTTGCAGGCAGCAGATCGCTTTCCACTGCGTCTCCAGACTCTGTCACGTCTGTCACATGTGCTGAGTGTGAACCTGCTGCCTGCAACTGTCTCAGCAGTTCCTGCAAGATGAAGGCATTGAAGCTATGGACTGGCCTGCCCATTCCCCAGACCTGAAACCGATTGAGCATATCTGGGACAGCATATCTCGCTCCATCCACCAACGTCACGTTGCACCACAGACTGTCCAGGAGTTGACGGATGCTTTAGTCCAGGTCTGGGAGGAGATCCCTCAGGAGAACATTCGCAACCTCTTCAGGAGCATGCCCAGATGTTGTAGAGAGGTCATACAGGCACGTGGAGACACACACAATACTGAGCATCATTTTGGCTTGTTTCCACTTTAATTTTGTCTTGTTTTGATTTTCGTTTTGACTTGTTTCCACTTTCATTTTGGGGGTCTCTCCAAATCCAGGCCTCCATTGGTTCAAAAATTTGATTTCCATTGATGATTTTTGTGTGATTATATTGACAGCACATTCAACTTTGTACACAACAAAGTATTCAGTGAGAATATTTCATTCATTTAGATCTAGGATGTGTTATTTGAGTGTTCCCTTTATTTTTTTGAGCAGTGCACAGTATATACTTACCTTGTAATGTCTTCACATCCTGTTTCGTCGAGATGTGTCGGGTCCCAGAATTCCAAGCGGCAAAAGTTCACCGACCACCATATTGGGACACCCAAGTGATGGGTGTCTCAATATGGAAACTGCTGGTGGCACCAGCCTCTTGCGTGGTACCACCAGCAGAACACCATCGCACCACACACACACACATACACACACACACTGTATACACCGTACGCACCACACACACTGTATACGCCGTACGCACCATGTGTCGACCCGCCACCACAATTGTGGGTTACCAGGGCAATGGGGTACTCAGAGCCGAGCCCATGGAAGTCTATGGGGATTCTTGTCACAGGTAGCTGTGGCTCGGTCTGTGGCCCGGGCGGTCTGGCGTATGTTGGGGATATATTACAGGGGATTGATTTATGTACAGTTCGTGACGCCACCTGTAGTGTTCTGGTAATTAGTACCAGCGCTGCTGTAGATCTCTGAGGGGATGGTGAGGCAGCTAGATGTCGGGTCCCCTACAGGTGGGACTGGTCCCTCAAAGTCTATGTGAGTTGTGAAGTCGAGTGCGGTTAAAGAACACAGTCTCACACGGTCAGCGTCTTTCCATACCTTTACTTGCAAGATGATAAGGCAGGTCCCAGGGAGGCTGATCCAAGGAGAGTGTATCTTGAGACGGCAGCTGGACAAGTTAGGGGCCTCCTTTATCTCCAATATGACGAGTGCAACTAGCATGAAGCGTAGTTCCCTCAATTCTCAGCTAATCTTAGCTGTACCTGCCCAGTCAGTGTAGTGTTAGGGGCCTTCCTATGAAGGAGCTGAATTCTTACGTGGTCCTGCAGAACTCCAAAGTCTTCACTCCCCCTGACCCCAGTTACGTACTGACTATAAGGGGCTTGTCTGCCGCGACCTAGGGTCCGGTAGATTCCTGGTTTTCCTGTCACCGTGCCTGAAACAACAGTAACTCTTCGGTCCCCAGTGACCGGTTGCAACGTGCTGGACTTCTGCAATCCTGTAGCACTAATCTTATAATCCACTTGCCTTTCGCCTTGTCCACGCTGGTAAACATAAGCACTCTTACTAGCCAAGGGTCGAGCAGTCACTTCTTTCCTTTTCCTTTCCAATGAAGTTAGCCACGGATGCTCAGTTATCACAGGCAGGAGCACGTCTCTGAACCTGATACCGTCCTCTAGACAGGGATGCTGAAGACTTTCCGTGCTATTACTTCTCCTTTCTTCAGTAGGTGCTGAGAGGGTGATACAGCTCTGACCAGACTAAGGTGTATTCCAAACACCTATACCAGACTCCACTAAATGAACTGGGATGAAGCAGGCTAGACTCTTTACTCCCTCCAAACGTCTTCTCACAGATGTCTAAGCTCTACTCCACACGTCCTCACTGCCCGAAGACAGGAACTAGACTCCTCACTCTAACACTTACTACCTTGACCACTCCCTCTAGAGTATACTCCACTACCCTAGGGGTGTGTCTAGTGTGTGTAGAGTGAATGATTATTGAGCATTAAGCCGCCGTCTCGCCATACACTCTCCAGGGTACTGCGTGTGCCTACCACCAGGGCTACACAACCACACACACACACTGTATATGCCATACGCACTACACACACACACTGTAAAACACCGTATGCACCACACACACACACTATACACCGTACACACACACACCACACACACTGTATAACGCTGTACGCATGACACACACACACACTGTTTACACTGTATGCACCACACACACTGTATATGCCGTACGCACCATACACACACACCACACACACTGTATATGCCGTACGCACCACACCCCACACCCACACACACTGTATACGGCCGTACGCACCATACACCACATTGTATATGCCATACACCACACATTATACGCCTGTGCGCACCACAAACACACTATATATCGCCGTACGAACCACACACAACCTGTATACGCCTATGCACCACACACACACACTGTATAGCCGTACACACCACCATACTGTAACGCGTACGCACCACACACACACACACTACGCCGTCGAACCACACACACACTGTACATGCCATACGCACCCACACACACACACAACTGTATACGCCATACACACTACACAACTGTATATGCCGTACGCACCAACACCACAAACACACTGTATACGCCGTACGCACCAATGCACTGTTTACGCCTTACATACACCACACACTGTATAGCCGTACGTGACCACACACACTGTATACACCGTACAAACCACACACACAACTGTATACGCCATACACACCACACAACTGTATACGCCGTACACACCACACACACTGTATAGCCGTAAGCACCACACACACACTTTCGCCGTCGCACCACACACATGTGTACGCCGTACGCACCACCACACACACCAACACTCTGTATATGCCGTACACACCACAACACACACACACTGTATATAACTGTACGCAGCCTCTTGCACGGTACCACCAGCGGAACACCGCGTGGAACACGCCCGCCGCGGGTCAGCCGAAGATCACTGAACGCCATCTCTGTACAGGAGGAGCGGCATGCGCAGTTTTAAAGAGAGAGTGGATAGTGGGTGAGCACATGTGTGTAGCCTGGGTAAGGCACACGCATACCTGGAGGATGTGTGGAGAGATAGCAGTTTAATGCTCAATGAACATTCATTTCAACCACACACTTAGACACGCCCACAGGAATATATAAAGTCTAGTCACATGCATCAGGAGTCAGTCAGTCTAGCCTGGACGTGGAGGGAGGAAGAGATCCAGTCAGTCGCAGCAGAGCTGGGTGCAGTCGGTGCAGTAAGAAAGAAGTGAGTTGCAGATATACTTCAGTCTCCTGTCCCAAGGACAGTGAAGTTCAGAGACGTGCTCTGCCTAGAAGATTACTGAGATTCTGGCAACAAGCTCAAGAAAGGAATTAAGTAAGGACTTGACTTTGTTAACCCCGTGAAGTGAGAAATGCTTTGCTTACAGCGAGGACCAAGGCGAAAGGACATGGTAGAAATTCTGAGCTGCAAAGGATTGAGAAAGTCCTGCACGTTGTTACCGGTCACTGGAGACCGAAGCATCACCATTGTTCATGCATGGTGGTAGGAAACCCAGAGCTTACTCGGACTTAGGTCGTGGCAAGCATCCCTGAAGAGTCGGTACGTAACTGGGGTCAGGAGAGTGAGACTTTGAGCCTGATCAGCAAGATAGGAATTCAGCTCTCTCACGGAAGGCTCCGACCACAAAACTGACTGGGCGTACAGCTTTGGAATGCTGGAGTTTATAGAGGGACTACGCTTCATGCTGTTGTACTCATCGTTGTGAAAGTAAAAGAGGCCCCTAACTTGTCCAGCTGCTATCTCGAAATACATTCTCCTTGGATCGCCTCCCTGGGACCTGCCTTACCATCTTACAAGTAAAGGTATGGAAAAGACGCTGACCGTGTGAGACTGAGTTATTTACTTGCATGCCTGCACAACCCTGCTTTAACTACGACCTGAGGGAGGGTCCCACTGTAGGGGGACCCGAATCTAGCTGCATCACCATCCCTCTCAGAGGATCTACAGCAGCGCTGGTACAAATTACAGAGACACAGGTGGCGTCACGAACTGTAAATATATCTATCCCCTGTAAACTTCCCCCAACATACGCCTGACCGCCAGGGCCACAGACCGAGCCACCGCTACCTGTGACAACCCCATAGACTTCCATGGGCTCGGCTCTGAGTACCCCATTGCCCTGGTAAACCCACAATTGTGGTGCGTGGTCGAGACAATTGGCGTCACGAACAGGATGCGAACTCGCAAAATTGCGAGCCCTGTGTGCCTATGAGTTGTTTTTGTGGAAAAGGACTGTTTTGCACTTTTGGCGCCAAAAATCGCCATCTTTGTCGCCATATTCGCGCCCTCAGGCGTGGAGAAGAAGGTGGGCGTACCTTCGTGGGCGTGTACCCCCCTGTGGCGCGAAGAGAAAATGCTGCCTCTCAAAGTGCTATTACAACATGCGTATCCTGCCCTACAGCAAAGGAGGTCCGCCTCTCTTCACCTTTCCTGCAAAGAGGAGGAGACGCAAACCCCGCCTCCACGGAAGAGACCGGACGTCCTCTGGAGGGAGATGAAAGAATCTTTCTGGAACATCATGGAAGCAGGACGTGTGCAGCCGAGCAGGGAAGCGGGGAAGGCAGGCCCCGTTCCCCAGCCAAGCTGCCACCACACGGAGTCATCCGTGGTCCTGCACCTGCAGCAGCATTGCTGGAAATCAAAGAAGGAAAAATGCACGACTAAGAAAGATGATTTTGCCAAACCTGGATTTTGAAGAGATCGAGAGACGCCGGCGTACCCTGAGCAGCGGCGGCTGTGGGACGCGGTGTTCTCCCCCTTCGATGATCCCTACGTCTGGAGTTACCAAAACTTCTGCTGCCCAAGGCTAAGGAGCAACCGGAGGCTACCCCCAAAGGACCGACCCTGAACCTACCGAGGAAGCGGTGGAAGCGAGGGAGGTTTGAGAGGTTACCGCCAGTTTTCCGGAACGCCCGCCCGGCCGGAGGCCGCAGCAGATGATCGATCCCGGCAGGGACACGGAGGGTCCTGTCCGTCATTACCCAGGACGTGGACTGGGACGAGATGGCGGCCTGGATGACGTCGCCTACACCGCCCAGTGGGAACGTGGAGTGGCAGCGTCGCGAAGGGAACAGCGACGCCGGCAGGAGGAAGAGCGGAAGCACAGGCGGGAACCGGCAGCGGCAGTACGAGCAGCTGATCGCGGACAAGAAAGTGTCCGACGAGAGAAAGGTACTCTAAGGGAACCGCAGCGGCAGGGGTGTGTGACAGAGTTCCAGCTCCGGAAGGCTGGGGCTTCATCAGAGAACCGGGCTCTACCCAGGGGTCTTTGTCAGTTGCAGGGACGTTAGAATCCCACCTGCCCATCGGTCATCCGGGAGGGACCTAGTTAATGGAGATATTGTCAACTATACACGGCATTGGGGAATGAAGGGTGGTATGCCCTTAATGTCACAATCGTCCGGACCCCGTCCCTGACGCAGGTAACGTCACCATTGCCAGCGCAACCCAGTCCCAATCTTCAGCTGCACCAGACGTGCCCCAGCGACGCCCCCTGCAGGCTCTTGCAAATGGAAGCACAACCTGTATACTCTTCACTACCTGATCCTACTACATCGCAACCTGCGATTCATTCTACATCGCAATCACAGTTACACGACATCGCGCACGGCGACTATTTTCGCATCACGGAGAGCAAGTGGCCATTACAGTAACGCAAACAGCGTCTCATAAAGCGAAAGTACCCGTGCGCCCCTAGAGGTTCGCACAAAGAACTGTGGCGACCCAGACCCTAATAGAGCACACGACTTGTTAGTAATGGGATCTAGGGACCATCGCATTGTTCCAGCCCCCGGGGTGGAAAATGTATTTGAAATAATTAAACAGTAAAAGAAAAACCGGTGAGGATCCAGATAGGGGTCTAACCATAAGTAATGTTGTAAAAAGTTTAAGAATGTTTGCCAATTTTTGCACAAGTTAAATGTGTATATAAATGTTAATATATATATTGCCAAAATAGAATGCCCGGCTGGGTAATCAGATTAAAAAGTTTTGCACTTTATTATGATGTGATTTGATATATGTGTCTTTGTTTTACAATGGACTTCGAGATTGAGGGACTGTGCCAGCCCAGAACTTATCTGTATATAGTTGCGCTTCGGTGCCTAATCTTGGTTTTACATAAAACCACTAAATACCTTGAATACAAAACCCGGTGGGTGGACGAGGAGGTCTGCATTCGGATGTCCTGCAGCCCACCCAGGACCCAGTTGAAGTTTGGTCGGGTCCTTACAAGATTTGTCTTTTTATAGAAAAGTTATTTAATATGTATTTTTTCTATATATATAATGTTTTGTTCGCAAGTTCAAGAAATCCTTACCTCCCGGATGGGACGATTTAATGGTAATTTGAGTTTAATGCTAAACAAAATTGTCTTTTGTATTTTACAGCCGGGGAGGCTGTCATTTACCAGGGGAATGTGTAGCCCGGTGTTTAAGGCACACGCAGTACCCGGGGATTGTGGAGGATAGCAGTTTTAATGCTCAATGAACATTCATTTCAACACACCAACTTAGAAACGCCCACAGGAATATATAAGTCTGCACTGCATCAGGAGTCAGTCGTCTAGCCGCGTGGAGGGGGGGAAGAGATCCTTCAGTCAGCAGCAGAGCTGGTCTTCTGTGCAGAAGAAAAAAGTGAGTTGCAGATATACTTCAGTCTCCGTCCCAGGACAGTGAAGGTTCAGAGACTGCTCTGCCTAAATTACGAGAGTTGGCAACAAGCTCAAGAAAGGAATTAAGTAAGGGACTGAAATGTTAACCGTGAAGTGAGAAATTTATGTACCAGCGAGGACAAGGCGAAAGGCACAGTGGAGAAATTCTGAGTGCAATAGGATTGGAGAAGTCCTCACTTGTTACCGGGTCACTGGAGACCGAACACCCATAGCTTCTGCAGGTGTAGGAAACCAAGAGGCTTACCGACCTTAGGTCTGGCAAGCATCCCTGAAAGAGGTCGGTACGTAACTGGGGTCAGGGAGGTGAAGACTTTGGCCTGTCAGCAAGATGGAATTCAGCTCTTCACAGGAAGGCCCGCCCAAAACGATGGGCAGTACAGCTTTGGAATAGCTGGAGTTATGAGGGAACAGCTTCATGTGGTTGAACCCCGTTGTGAATAAAGGAGGCCCCTAATGTCCACGCATCTCGAAAAATTTCCCTTGGATCACCTCCCTGGGACCTGCCTTACCATCTTACAATAAAGGTATGAAAACCGCGTTGTGGAACGGGTATTTACTTCATCCGCACAACCCTGCTTTAACACCGACCTGAGGGAGGAGTCCCACCTGTGGGGACCCGACTCCTAGCTGCATCACCATCCCCTCAGAGACTCAGCACGTGGACAAATTACCGAGACTAAGGTGGCGGCCGAACGTAAAATTCTATCCCCTGTAAACATTCCCCCAACATAGCCGACCGCCAGGGCCAAGACCGAGCCACCGCTACCTGTGACAACCCCCCAAAAACTTCCATGGGCTCGGCTTGAGTACCCCTTCCCTGGTAACCCACCAATTGTGGTGCGTGGTCAGGACACATGGGGGAAGAGATTCTCAAAAGGCAAAGCCTGCCCCCCATGTGATTTACCGCCCCCCAATGCGATCCCCGCCTATCAATACTAATAAATCATTTAAAAAGTGAAGCGGGACGAGTCTTTTAAAAATTCATCATTTTTAGAAAAAATGAAAAAACAAAATGAAATTCTATATTCTGTATATTTTTTTTACACAAGCTTCTCAGTAAGATCCTTTCCATTTAACCTTTAAAAATGAAAACCCCAAAAAAAAGAAATTTAAACAAAAGTACCACATGAAAAAAAATTTATTTTTAAACTTTGCATTACATTATACCAATGTATTTATTAGCTTGTTTAAAAGGGGGCCTGTTGGTGAAAAACACTTTAACCTGCATGTGAATCCTGCTGCCCCGAGAAATGAACTTTATTCCTCCCGGCCGGTCAGACATGGGGTAGCGCCAGTGAGGTTTATCATTGGTTGTGCATTGAGAGCCGCGGGGTGTATTTGCGCCCCCCAGCACGACAAAAACTGAGTTCAGCATTGGGGGCCGATTTTGTCGTGGGGGGGGCGAGTTACAGATGCGGGCTCTCTTACTCAGCGGTGCGGGCCCCCCGAGCTCCCCCCTGACGTCGCTCCCGTGGTGGGAAAAAAGTTTTTCCCCTTTTCTGACAGCGGGGCTCAAATGTTTAAAACCCCCCAGGCAAGTTCAAAGTTTTAAAAACCCTGCAATTAAAACCATATCTGCAGTTTAATAGCTTTTTTTCATGGAGGTTCCCTTTTAAGCAATGAGCAGACTTTTTAATTTTTAAAATAATTCAAAATTTAAAGTATAAAAAATTAAATTTTTATTTTCTTTCGATAAAAAACCCACATATTTCTTTTCGCTACATTTTTTTCCCCTTTTTTTTTTTTTTTTTTTTTTTCCCCATAAGGTCTTTTTAGTCAGAAAATGTTGGTTTTTCAGAAAAAAAAAAGGGAGATTTAAAAACTGTTTTTGAAAAAAAAAAATTTTTTTTGATGCAATAGCAGCCAATCACAACAAAACTTTCATTCTGTATTCTCTTTAAAAATAAAAAACGTGCGTGATTGGTGATATAAGAACGAGAGTTTTTTTAAGAATTTCAAAAAAAAATGAGCCTGGTAAAAAAAATTTTTCATTGGGGGGGTCATTTTTGTAAATACTACGTAGGCTAACACAGCAAAACCTATATTTTGCTGCGTTTTTGCCTTCCCATTTTTTTATATTTTCCAAAAATTTTTAAAAAATGCTAAAAGTTTAGTTGCTTTCTTTAAAAACCACATTTCCAAACACTCAGGAAAAAAAAAAAACAAGTGTGTAATTGAGTTTCTGAAAACCCAAATTTTTTTACTTGCCCCCTTAAAAATTTCATCAC
>JARQOD010000002.1:298764553-298788006 GCA_033576555.1 Oophaga sylvatica
AGTTTATGTAAAGAATATTACTACAACTGTGAACATTTTGTTTTCTTTTTATTGTGATGCAAACAAATAAGAGAAAATAACTGAATACTTCAGTTATTTGCATAACTATTCACCCCCTAAAGTCAATAGTTTCTAGAGCCTCCTTTTAAGGCAATTACAGCTGCAAATCGCTTTGGATAACTCTCGATGAGCTTTCCACATCTTGCCACTGGGGTTTTTGCCCATTCCTCAAGACAAACTGCTCCAGCTGCTTCAAGGTAGATGTTTTCCGGTAGTGAACAGCAATCTTCAAGTCTGACCACAGATTCTCAATTGGATTAAGGTCTGGTCTTTAACTAGGCCACTCAAAAACATTTACACATTTCCCCTTAAACCATTCAAGTCTTGTTTTAGCAGTATGCTTTGAGTCATTGTCTTGTTGGAGGGTGAACCTCCATTCCAGTCTCAAATTACCGACACACTGAAACAGGTTTTGCTCAAGAATATCCCTGTATTTCAGAACATCCATCTTCCCCTCGACTAGGACCATTTTCCCTGGCCCTCCTGGCAAAAAACATCCCCACGCCATGATGCTGTCACCACCGTGTTTCACTGCAGGGATGGTGTTCTTGGCGTGATGAGCTGTGTTGAGTTGAATCCAGACATAGCATTTACGTTGGTGGCCAAAAAGTTAAATTTTGGTCTCACTTGACCACAGCACTTTCCTCCATACATTTGGGCAGTATCCCTCATGTCTTTTGGCAAACTCAAAATGAGCCCTACAATTTTTTTGTGTAAGTAAAGGCTTTTTTCTGCCCACTCTTCCATAAAAATCACCTCTATGGAGTGTACAGCTTATTGTGGTCGTATGGACAGATACTCCAGTCTCTGCTTGAGAACTCTGCAACTCCTTCAGGGTTTCCTTTGGTCTCTGTACTGACTCTTGATTAATGCCCTCCTTTCCCAGGCTGAAAGGTTTGGTGGGCAGCCCTCTCTTGGCATGTATGTTTTGATATCATGTTCTTTCCATTTGATGATAATGGATTTGATGGTGCTCAGGGGGATCATCAGAGATTGGGATATGTTTTTATAACCTAACCCTGACTTGTATTTCTCAACAACTTTGTCCTTGACTTGTTTGCAGATCTCCTTGGTCTTCATGATGTTGTTTGGTTAGAGGTGCACCTTGCTTAATGGTGTTGCAGCCTCGGTGGCCTTTCAGAAAAGGTGTTATATATACTGACAGACCATGTGACTCTTAAATTGCACACAGGTGATCTTCCTTTCACTAAGCATGTGACTTATGAAGGTAATTGCTTGCACCAGAAATTTTTAGGGGCTTCATAGCAAAAGAGGTGAATACTCATGCACATGCCAATTTTTAGTTATTTGATCTGATATATTTAATATATGCCTATATTTTACTCACTTCACTAACTTAGACTATTTAGTGATGATGCATCACACACAAATTGGATTACAAAATTATTTAAACACAGGTTATAATGTAACAAAATAGGTAAAAAGCCAAGGAGGTGAATACTTTTACAAGCCACTTTTAATACAATAAAACAATATCATGTAAGCTGGTCTTTGAAATTGTACTCTAGTTATTATAACATATTTTCTTTAGTGCTAACAAATGATCCAGTCTATGATTACTAACATCATTCATGTTACTTTACAACCTAAAATAGGCTAGCACTCAGATGTACAGATGCAAAACATCAATACTATAGTGCACATATAATAGAATTCAGTGCAAAAATAGATAAACTCCAAAAGATAGAAACGCACACAGAGAATATAAAAAAATATAAATCACTTTATTTCAACAGTATTTAAAATGCGTAAGTAGGTATAAAGAGACTGACTGTGGTGACCCAAAAGGGGTGGGACCACCAAAAAGACCAGGCGTATATAACTATGCAATTACAGACACATCACAAATATGTATATAGTGCCACATGCTATACATAACAAGAAACACTCACTGGTATTAGTAGTCCTGACTACAATGAGCCATTTAGGAAGTAATGTTACAGGAGTGAAGCATCATAAGGAGAGCTGTATGCACATCCAATATAGCAAAGGTAAGCATGCGTTACTTAATTAATACTACCAACCTGGAACCTGGTGGTGCCACCCTCCCCAACGCGCGTTTCGGCGCCGTGCCTTCTTCCCGGAAGAAGGCACGGCGCCGAAACGCGCGTTGGGGAGGGTGGCACCACCAGGTTCCAGGTTGGTAGTATTAATTAAGTAACGCATGCTTACCTTTGCTATATTGGATGTGCATACAGCTCTCCTTATGATGCTTCACTCCTGTAACATTACTTCCTAAATGGCTCATTGTAGTCAGGACTACTAATACCAGTGAGTGTTTCTTGTTATGTATAGCATGTGGCACTATATACATATTTGTGATGTGTCTGTAATTGCATAGTTATATACGCCTGGTCTTTTTGGTGGTCCCACCCCTTTTGGGTCACCACAGTCAGTCTCTTTATACCTACTTACGCATTTTAAATACTGTTGAAATAAAGTGATTTATATTTTTTTATATTCTCTGTGTGCGTTTCTATCTTTTGGAGTTTATTCATGTTACTTTATCTATTCTGGCTACCATCATATTTACTTTTGGATAATAGCACATACGTCATAAGTAGAAAATAATATCAACCCAAATGTCTAGTTCTGCATTTAACCTTCAGCTTTTTAGTTGTATGTAATACACTGCTCAAAAAAATAAATGGAACACTCAAATAACACATCCTAGATCTAAATGAATGAAATATTTTCATTGAATACTTTGTTATGTACAAAGTTGAATGTGTTGTCAACATAATCACACTAAAATCATCAATGGAAATCAAATTTTTGAACCAATGGAGGCCTGGATTTGGAGAGACCCCTAAATGAAAGTGGAAACAAGTCAAAATGAAAATCAAAACAAGACAAAATTATAGTGGAAACAAGTCAAAATGATGCTCAGTATTGTGTATGGCCTCCATGTGCCTGTATGACCTCCCTACAATGCCTGGGCATGCTCCTGATGAGGTTGCAGATGTTCTCCTGAGGGATTTCCTCCCATACCTGGACTAAAGCATCCGTCAACTCCTGGACAGTCTGTGGTCAGGGCTGCCACTAGGAATTCTGGGGCCCCATACTGGCTAAATTTACGGGGCCCCCTAGAGACTCCGCCCAGGCTCCACCCCTAGCTCCACCTCCACCCTTGCTCTTCCTCCACCACCCGAACTTTCCATAGTCCCTCTGCCCTTTCTTAGAAAAACTCCATTTCTGCACCACGCCCTCACCAATTACACATGTGAGGAGTGACAGCCTCAGCTCTGCTACATGTGAGTAGTAACACCCTCAGCTCTGCTGCATGTGATGAGTAACAACCTCAGCTCTGCTACATGTGACAAGTAACACCCTCAGCTCTGCTGCATGTGACATGTAACACCCTCAGCTCTGCTACATGTGAGGACGGACAGCCTCAGCTCTGCTACATGTGACAAGTGACAGCCTCAGCTCTGCTACATGTGAGGAGGGACAGCCTCAGCTCTGCTACATGTGAGGAGGGACAGCCTCAGCTCTGCTACATGTAAGGAGGGACAGCCTCAGCTCTGCTACATGTGAGGTGCTACATGTGAGAAGTGACAGCCTCAGCTCTGCTACATGTGAGGAGTGACAGCCTCAGCTCTGCTACATGTGAGGAGGGACAGCCTCAGCTCTGCTACATGTGAGGAGTGACAGCCTCAGCTCTGCTACATGTGAGGAGTGACAGCCTTAGCTCTGCTACATGTGAGGAGTGACAGCCTCAGCTTTGGTACATGTGAGGAGTGACAGCCTTAGCTCTGCTACATGTGAGGAGTGACAGCCTTAGCTCTGCTACATGCGAGGAGTGACAGCCTCAGCTACTTGAGGTTGCTACTTGTCACAAGTAGCAGAGCTGAGGTTACTTGTCACACGTAGCAGAGCTGAGGTTACTTGTCACATGTAGCAGAGCTGAGGTTGTTACTTGTCACATGTAGCAGAGCTGAGGTTACTTGTCACATGTAGCAGAGCTGAGGTTGTTACTTGTCACATGTAGCAGTGCTGAGGTTGTTACTTGTCACGTAGCAGAGCTGAGGTTGCTACTTGTCACAAGTAGCAGAGCTGAGGTTGTTATATGTACCTCGTTTTGATGTTTTACTAGTAGCGGTATACTGATATCCTGGGCGCATGCTTAATTATTGGCAGTGCTGATCATATCAGCTTTTCTCTGGTGAATAGTGTCCAGGGTATAATCTTTGGTGGTGTCACAGCCCACATACACTTGTTTTGTATACATGTTTATTCATACTAATTGTGGGTTTATATTTATCATTGTGTCTATCTTGAAGGAATGTTCATGCGGTATCGCATTTTAAAGTTCCTCTGTTATTCTGTGATGTTCACATACATATAAGCACATAGGCACTTTATGATTCACTTGTGTTATTAAGTGACTCTTAGATATTCTTTTGCACCGTGATTACACTCCGTGATTTTGTGATATATTTTTGCATACATGCACATCAGCACTTTTTGTCTTTCTTGCATTTTTTTACGTATTATTCAGTTTTTTGTGATACTGTGCCACCCACTGATTGTGCTATTTAGGACACACACTGTGAGATATTTATTTATGTAAAAATATCATCTTGCATGCTGTAACCCTTATGCAATCACTCTTGTTGTTATTTTAAACATGTATACTGTAGCGGATTTTTTAATTCCATAATATCAAATTTTCATTAATAAAATATTCTATTGGACTTATGGTCGTTTTCTTGTTCTTCTTGTTTTGCTGCATGTGATGAGTAACAACCTCAGCTCTGCTGCATGTGACAAGTAACACCCTCAGCTCTGCTACATGTGAGGAGGGACAGCCTCAGCTCTGATACATGTGAGGACGGACAGCCTCAGCTCTGCTACATGTGAAGAGTGACAGCCTCAGCTCTGCTACATGTGAAGAGTGACAGCCTCAGCTCTGCTACATGTGACGAGTGACAGCCTCAGCTCTGCTACATGTGAGGAGTGACAGCCTCAGCTCTACTACATGTGAGGAGGGACAGCCTCAGCTCTGCTACATGTGAGGAGGGACAGCCTCAGCTCTGCTACGTGTGAAGAGGAACAGCCTCAGCTCTGCTACATGTGAGGAGGGACAGCCTCAGCTCTGCTACATGTGAGGACGGACAGCCTCAGCTCTGCTACATGTGAAGAGTGACATCCTCAGCTCTGCTACATGTGACGAGTGACAGCCTCAGCTCTGCTACATGTGAGGAGGGACAGCCTCAGCTCTGCTACATGTGAGGAGGGACAGCCTCAGCTCTGCTACATGTAAGGAGGGACAGCCTCAGCTCTGCTACATGTGAGGTGCTACATGTGAGAAGTGACAGCCTCAGCTCTGCTACATGTGAGGAGTGACAGCCTCAGCTCTGCTACATGTGAGGAGGGACAGCCTCAGCTCTGCTACATGTGAGGAGTGACAGCCTCAGCTCTGCTACATGTGAGGAGTGACAGCCTTAGCTCTGCTACATGTGAGGAGTGACAGCCTCAGCTTTGGTACATGTGAGGAGTGACAGCCTTAGCTCTGCTACATGTGAGGAGTGACAGCCTTAGCTCTGCTACATGCGAGGAGTGACAGCCTCAGCTACTTGAGGTTGCTACTTGTCACAAGTAGCAGAGCTGAGGTTACTTGTCACACGTAGCAGAGCTGAGGTTACTTTCACATGTAGCAGAGCTGAGGTTGTTACTTGTCACATGTAGCAGAGCTGAGGTTACTTGTCACATGTAGCAGAGCTGAGGTTGTTACTTGTCACATGTAGCAGTGCTGAGGTTGTTACTTGTCACGTAGCAGAGCTGAGGTTGCTACTTGTCACAAGTAGCAGAGCTGAGGTTGTTATATGTACCTCGTTTTGATGTTTTACTAGTAGCGGTATACTGATATCCTGGGCGCATGCTTAATTATTGGCAGTGCTGATCATATCAGCTTTTCTCTGGTGAATAGTGTCCAGGGTTATAATCTTTGGTGGTGTCACAGCCCACATACACTTGTTTTGTATACATGTTTATTCATACTAATTGTGGGTTTATATTTATCATTGTGTCTATCTTGAAGGAATGTTCATGCGGTATCGCATTTTAAAGTTCCTCTGTTATTCTGTGATGTTCACATACATATAAGCACATAGGCACTTTATGATTCACTTGTGTTATTAAGTGACTCTTAGATATTCTTTTGCACCGTGATTACACTCCGTGATTTTGTGATATATTTTTGCATACATGCACATCAGCACTTTTTTGTCTTTCTTGCATTTTTTTACGTATTATTCAGTTTTTTGTGATACTGTGCCACCCACTGATTGTGCTATTTAGGACACACACTGTGAGATATTTATTTATGTAAAAATATCATCTTGCATGCTGTAACCCTTATGCAATCACTCTTGTTGTTATTTTAAACATGTATACTGTAGCGGATTTTTTAATTCCATAATATCTAAATTTTCATTAATAAAATATTCTATTGGACTTATGGTCGTTTTCTTGTTCTTCTTGTTTTGCTGCATGTGATGAGTAACAACCTCAGCTCTGCTGCATGTGACAAGTAACACCCTCAGCTCTGCTACATGTGAGGAGGGACAGCCTCAGCTCTGATACATGTGAGGACGGACAGCCTCAGCTCTGCTACATGTGAAGAGTGACAGCCTCAGCTCTGCTACATGTGAAGAGTGACAGCCTCAGCTCTGCTACATGTGACGAGTGACAGCCTCAGCTCTGCTACATGTGAGGAGTGACAGCCTCAGCTCTGCTACATGTGAGGAGGGACAGCCTCAGCTCTGCTACATGTGAGGAGGGACAGCCTCAGCTCTGCTACGTGTGAAGAGGAACAGCCTCAGCTCTGCTACATGTGAGGAGGGACAGCCTCAGCTCTGCTACATGTGAGGACGGACAGCCTCAGCTCTGCTACATGTGAAGAGTGACATCCTCAGCTCTGCTACATGTGACGAGTGACAGCCTCAGCTCTGCTACATGTGAGGAGTGACAGCCTCAGCTCTGCTACATGTGAGGAGGGACAGCCTCAGTTCTGCTACATGTGAGGAGGAACAGCCTCAGCTCTGCTACATGTGAGGAGGAACAGCCTCAGCTCTGCTACATGTGAGGAGGAACAGCCTCAGCTCTGCTACATGTGAGGAGGGACAGCCTCAGCTCTGCTACATGTGAGGAGTGACAGCTCAGCTCTGCTACATGTGAAGAGTGACCAGCCTCAGCTCTGCTACATGTGAGGAGGGACGCCTCAGCTCTGCTACATGTGAGGAGTGACAGCCTCAGCTACTTGAGGTTGCTACTTGTCACTGTAGCAGAGCTGAGGTTACTTGTCACATGTAACAGAGCTGAGGTGTCACATGTAGCAGAGCTGAGGTTACTTGTTAAATGTAGCAGTGCTGAGGTTGTTACTTGTCACATGTAGCAGAGCTGAGGTTACTTGTTAAATGTAGCAGTGCTGAGGTTGTTACTTGTCACATGTAGCAGAGCTGAGGTTATTTGTTAAATGTAGCAGAGCTGAGGTTGCTACTTGTCACAAGTAGCAGAGCTGAGGTTTCTACTTGTCATAAGTAGCAGAGCTGAGATTGTTACTTGTCACATGTAGCAGAGCTGAGATTGTTACTTGTCAAATGTAGCAGAGTGAGATTGTTACTTGTCACATGTAGCAGAGCTGAGGTTGTTATTGTCACATGTAGCAGACTGAGGTTGTTACTTGTCACATGTAGCAGAGCTGAGGTTGTTACTTGTGAAATGTAGCAGAGCTGAGGTTGTTACTTGTCAAATGTAGCAGGGCTGAGGTTGTTACTTGTCAAATGTAGCAGAGATGAGGTTGTTACTTATCACATGTAGCAGAGCTGTGGTTGTTATTTGTCACATGTAGCAGAGCTGAGGAGTTATTGTCCATGTGCAGCGAGGTTACTTGTCACAAGTAGCAGAGCTGAGGTGTTACTTGTCACATGTAGCAGAGGCTAGGGATGGGGTGTTATCTTGTCACATGTAGCAGAGCTGAGGGTGTTATTGTCCATGTAGCAGAGCTGAGGTGTTACTTGTCACATGTGCAGAGCTGAGGGTGTCACTCATCACTTGTAGCAACCTTGACGCTGTTACTGGGCCAGGGAAGGCTACTGGTGACTGAGGTCCCGCGCCCAACAGGGCCCAGGGGAAGGTTAGTGGTGACTGGAGGCTTGCGTCAAACGGTCCCAGGAGCCCCGAGGCCTTGTTGGAATGTGGGCCCCCTGCTGCCTGGGCTGTTGTAATGTGGGCCCCTTGCTGCCTGGGCCCTGTTTGAATGTGGGCCCCTTGCTGCCTGGGCCCCCTGCTGCCTGGGCCCTGTTGAATGTGGGCCCCCTGCTGCCTGGGCCCTGTTGAATGCGGGCCCCCTGCTGCCTGGGCCCTGTTGAATGCGGGCCCCCTGCTGCCTGGGCCCTTGTTGAATGCAGCCCCCTTGCTGCTGGGCCCCCTGCTGCCTGGGCCCTGTTGAATGCGGGCCCCCTGCTGCCTGGGCTGTTAGATGCGGGCCCCTGCTGCCTGGGCCCTGTTAGATGCGGGCCCCTGCTGCCTGGGCCCTGTTAGATGCAGGCCCCCTGTGCGGGGCCTGGGCGGCCTGTTAGATGCGGGCCCCCTGCTGCCTGGGCTCTGTTGAATGCAGCCCCCTGCTGCCTGGGCCCTGTTGAATGCGGGCCCCCTGCTGCCTGGGCCCTGTTGAATGCGGGCCCCCTGCTGCCTGGGCCCTGTTAGATGCGGGCCCCTGCTGCCTGGGCCATTAGATGTGGGCCCCTGCTGCCTGGGCCCTGTTAGATGCGGGCCCCCTGCTGCCTGGGCCTGTTGAATGCGGGCCCCTGCTGCCTGGGCCCTGTTAGATGCGGGCCCCTGCTGCCTGGCCGTTAGATGCGGGCCCCTGCTGCCTGGGCCTCTGTTAGATGCGGGCCCCCTGCTGCCTGGGCCCTGTTAGATGCGGGCCCCCTGCTGCCTGGGCTGTTAGATGCGGGCCCCCTGCTGCCTGGGCCCTGTTAGATGCGGGCCCCCTGCTGCCTGGGCCCTGTTAGATGCGGGCCCCCTGCTGCCTGGGCCCTGTTAGATGCTGGCACCTGCCCCCCTAGTCACTATTGAGCCAAGCCTCTTCTCACTGGAGAGAGACTCACGGTACTCACCCTGCTCGCCTGGGGCCTCCACCTGCTCATCCAGTCAGCCTGCCCTGCTGCCTCACTGGTCTGCCTGGCCGTCTGCTGTCCACCCACACATGGCACACACACGCTGCTCTGCTCCGGAATGAGGAAGTGGAGCAGCATGTGTTGTCATGTCAGGATGGACCATAATGCACCGGCCAGCAGCTTAAAGCTACAGTGCCTATTTCTGTTCACCGTCTGCATTTACAACACTGTAAACGCCACAGTGTTGTTATGCATCAGCGTTCAGAATCAGAAGCCTGAACAAAATGTCGGGAGGGGGCCCGAGCGCGGATCCGTTTGCCAGCGTGCTCGGGCCCCCCTTTTTTGCTCCTAATCACCGGGCCCCATACAGTAGTAAGGGCTGTAATGCCCTGATGGCGGCCCTGTCTGTGGTGCAACGTGACGTTGGTGGATGGAGCGAGACATGCTGTCCCAGATGTGCTCAATCGGATTCAGGTCTGGGGAACGGGCAGGCCAGTCCATAGCTTCAATGCCTTCATCTTGCAGGAACTGTTGACACACTCAAGCCACATGAGGTCTGGCATTGTCCTGCATTAGGAGGAACCCAGGGCCAACCGCACCAGCATATGATCTCACAAGGGGTCTGAGGAACTCATCTCGGTACCTAATGGCAGTCAGGCTACCTCTGGTGAGCACATGGTGGGCTGTGTGGCCCTTCAAAGAAATGCCACCCCACACCATTACTGACCCACTGCCAAACCGGTCATGCTGAAGGATGTTGCAGGCAGCAGATCGCTTTCCACTGCGTCTCCAGACTCTGTCACGTCTGTCACATGTGCTGAGTGTGAACCTGCTGCCTGCAACTGTCTCAGCAGTTCCTGCAAGATGAAGGCATTGAAGCTATGGACTGGCCTGCCCATTCCCCAGACCTGAAACCGATTGAGCATATCTGGGACAGCATATCTCGCTCCATCCACCAACGTCACGTTGCACCACAGACTGTCCAGGAGTTGACGGATGCTTTAGTCCAGGTCTGGGAGGAGATCCCTCAGGAGAACATTCGCAACCTCTTCAGGAGCATGCCCAGATGTTGTAGAGAGGTCATACAGGCACGTGGAGACACACACAATACTGAGCATCATTTTGGCTTGTTTCCACTTTAATTTTGTCTTGTTTTGATTTTCGTTTTGACTTGTTTCCACTTTCATTTTGGGGGTCTCTCCAAATCCAGGCCTCCATTGGTTCAAAAATTTGATTTCCATTGATGATTTTTGTGTGATTATATTGACAGCACATTCAACTTTGTACACAACAAAGTATTCAGTGAGAATATTTCATTCATTTAGATCTAGGATGTGTTATTTGAGTGTTCCCTTTATTTTTTTGAGCAGTGTACAGTATATACTTACCTTGTAATGTCTTCACATCCTGTTTCGTCGAGATGTGTCCGGGTCCCAGAATTCCAAGCGGCAAAAGTTCACCGACCACCATATTGGGACACCCAAGTGATGGGTGTCTCAATATGGAAACTGCTGGTGGTACCAGCCTCTTGCGTGGTACCACCAGCAGAACACCATCGCACCACACACACACACATACACACACACACTGTATACACCGTACGCACCACACACACTGTATACGCCGTACGCACCACACACACACACTGTATATGCCATACGCACTACACACACACACTGTATACACCGTATGCACCACACACACACACTATACACCGTACACACCACACACCACACACACTGTATACGCTGTACGCATGACACACACACACACTGTTTACACTGTATGCACCACACACACTGTATATGCCGTACGCACCACACACACACACACACACACTGTATATGCCGTACGCACCACACCCACACCCACACACACTGTATACGCCGTACGCACCATACACACACATTGTATACGCCATACACACACACACTGTATACGCCGTGCGCACCACAAACACACACTATATACGCCGTATGAACCACACACACACTGTATACGCCATATGCACCACACACACACACACTGTATACGCCGTACACACCACACATACTGTATACGCCGTACGCACCACACACACACACACTACGCCGTACGAACCACACACACACTGTACATGCCATACGCACCACACACACACACACACTGTATACGCCATACACACTACACACACTGTATATGCCGTACGCACCACACACACACACACACTGTATACGCCGTACGCACCACATGCACTGTTTACGCCTTACATACACACACACTGTATATGCCGTACGTACCACACACACTGTATACACCGTACAAACCACACACACACTGTATACGGCATACACACCACACACACTGTATATGCCGTACACACCACACACACTGTATACGCCGTAAGCACCACACACACACTACGCCGTACGCACCACACACACTGTGTACGCCGTACGCACCACCACACACACACACACTCTGTATATGCCGTACACACCACACACACACACACTGTATATACTGTACGCAGCCTCTTGCACGGTACCACCAGCGGAACACCGTCGTGAACACGCCGCCGCTGGGATCAGCCGAATGATTCACTGAACGCCATCTCTGTACAGGAGGAGCGCATGCGCAGTTTTAAAGAGAGAGTGGATAGGTGGGTGAGCACATGGGGGAAGAGATTCTCAACGCTGCAAAGCCTGCCCCCATCGTGATATTACCGCCTCCCAATGCGATAGCATCGAGCCTCCATCTACTAGCTAATAAATGCATTGTAAATGTGAAAGCGGGACGAGTCTATAAACATTCAATCATTTAGAAAAAATGAAAAAACTTACATGAAATTCATATATTTCTGTATATTTTCTATACACAAGCTTCTCAGTAAGATCCTGCCATTTAACCATAAACATGTAAACCTAATAAAAGAAATGAAACAACAGTACCACATGAAAACATTTATTGTAATACTTTGCATTACATTATAGCCAATGTATTTATTAGCTTGTTTAAAGGGAGCCTGTTGTGTGAAAAAACACTATTAACCTGCACTGTGAATCCTGCTGCCTAGATGAAATGAACTTCATTCCTCCTGGCCGGTCAGACATAGGGGTAGCGCCAGTGCAGGTTCAGTCATTGGTCTGTGCATTGAGAGCCGCGGCTGTAATTGCGCCCCCAGCACTGACTAACTGTAGTTCAGCATTAGGGCCGATTGTCAGTCGGGGGCGCAGTTACAGATGCTGCTCTCTATACTCAGCGGTGGCTGGACCGAGCTGCCCCCATGACTGTACGCTGCCGTGGTGGGAATAAAGTTAATTTCCTTCTGACAGCGGGGCTCAAAGTGCTTACACCAGGCAAGTTCAGAATGCTATTAACCTGCAGATTAAAACCATATCTGCAGATTAATAGCTTTTTTTCATGTGACAGGTTCCCTTTAAGCAATGAGCAGACTTTTACCACTTAAAATAATTCAGAAATTACATGTATGCCACCAATATAAATGTATATTTTCTTGTACGATAATAATCCCTTACATATTGATCTTGTTACGTCTACATTTTTACCTTAAAACCAAGCACTTCTACAATTTTGGTGTTTTTTTTTCCGATAATGGTCTTTTTTAGTCAGAAAATGTTAGGAATTTTTCAGAAAAAAAACAATAGGTAGATTTAAAAACTGTTTAGAAAAAAAAATGTTTTTGATGCCAATAGCAGCCAATCACAACAGAGCTTTCATTCTGTATTCTCTTTAAAAATAAAAGCTGTGCTGTGATTGGCTGATATAAGTAACGAGAGCTTTTTTTAAGCAATTTCAAAAATATGATGCACTGTGTCAAAAAGTTGCATTAGGGTGGTCATTATTGTAAACTACTACGTGAGGCTAACACAGCAAAACCTGATACTTTTGCTGCGTTTTTGCACTTACCCATTGCTTTATATGTTCCAAAAAAGGTTAAAAATGCTGAAAGAAGTGACATGTTGCTTCTTTGAAAAACGCAGCAGTTTTCCAATTCACTCAGGAAAAAAAAACAATGTGTGTAATGAGATTTCTGAAATCTCATAGCTTTTGTTGGTACTGTGAAACGCAGCTTAAAATTTCCATAAAAAAGCAGCAAACACGCAACGTGTGAACATAGCCATACTCTTCAAGGTGTCTAATTCCTGTTTTGTTTTGGGGTTTTTTAATTTGCCCCTTAAAACGGGTTTACGCTATCTTCTTTTTCATGATATTGTGCATTGAAATAATGGCAAAAGTGACATGTACACATTTTGAGCTTTTATTTTTAGTAAGTGTTGTGTCTAAGAGTTAGACTTTTAACCATAAACTATATAAAAATATAATTGATTGTGTTTAAAGGCATTTTGGCAATGTGCCAGCTTGGTATTTTAAAAAAAAAATATATGGGCGTAAAGATATAACATGATATATTTTTATTGTTGCAGACTTGATGTGGAAGGGTTAACTTCAAGTTAGACCCACAATCACACTTCCGACATTCACGATCCGATTACGAACTGAAATGTCGACACCGGCCGCTGGTATCCTGACCCAAACGCAACAGCCTCATTCCCATAGATGCTGCTATCACATTATTAGTTTTCCTTCTGTTCTGTGGAGGAAATAAGTGATGATCTTTTTTCAGACAAAAAAAAATCACGATTTTTTATTGTAAATTTACAAAAATATATTGAATTAATAATATTGAATTATAACATTGGTATGTCACATTATGAATTTAATCATGAAATATCTTTACTTACATAATGCTGACTGGGAGAGAATCTTTTCTCAAAGCCAAGAAGCTGAGCATGCCTAATGTAAGGCTCTGTCATTGTACAATCCGTTCAGTAAGAGTGATGCTGAGTTCCTTCACAGATGTGAGTCGTTAAACTTTCCTATAAGAGTAAGACAATGAAAACTGCAGCAGTTCCTCTATATACAGGAGGGTGGAGAGAACATGCTGCTGAGCCCAGCACCAATTGGTTGGTATAAAGTTGCATTATTTCTTTACAAAGTAAGTTCCTGGTATAAAAAAGGTCAAAAGGGATGAAACCTGTACATGAAAGGGACCATTTTGGTGACTTTCAGGACTATTTCAAGAGACACAGAACATTAAAATACTGGGCTCAGGAAAGGCATGTTTGTGGAGTTAAACCCTTGACACTTAACCCACCATATGTTTTATTTTCCTCAGGGGAAATGTGTCGACCCGCCACCACAATTGTGGGTTACCAGGGCAATGGGGTACTCAGAGCCGAGCCCGTAGAAGTCTATGGGATTTGTCACAGGTAGCTGTGGCTCGGTCTGTGGCCCTGGCGGTCTGGCGTTTGTTGGGGATATATTTACAGGGGATAGGTTTATATACAGTTCGTGACGCCACCTGTAGTCTTCTGGTAATTAGTACCAGCGCTGCTGTAGATCTCTGAGGGGATGGTGAGGCAGCTAGATGTCGGGTCCCCTACAGGTGGGACTCTTCCTCAGGTCGGTAGTTAGGTAGGGATTGTGCAGGCATGCAATAATAACTCAGTCTCACACCGTCAGCGTCTTTCCATACCTTTACTTGCAAGATGATAAGGCAGGTCCCAGGGAGGCTGATGGGGTTGATGGAGGATGAGCTTTGAGGCAACAGCTAAGCAAGTTAGGGGCCTCCTTTACTGTCCAATGAAGATGAGTACGACCAGCCTGAAGCGTAGTCCCCTCTATGATTCCAGCTTATCCAAAGCTGTGCTTCCCAGTCAGTTTAGTGTTAGGAGCCTTTCTATGAGGGAGCTGAATTCTTATTTTGTCCTGCAGAGACTCAAAGTCTTCACTTCCCCTGACCCCAGTTACGTACTGACTATAAGGGGGTGTTTGCCGCGACCTAGGGTCCGGTAAATCTCTGGTTTTCTCTTCACTATGCTTGTAGCTAATAGTGATCCTTCGGTCCCCAGTAACCGGTAGCAATGTGCAGGACTTTTCCAAGCCAAACGCACTTTTCCAATAATCTTCCTTCCACTTTGCCCTTCGATTTGCTCAACTCTTAATAACTAGTTCAGTCTTTCTTCCAGTGGGGCACAGCTCTGACTAGACTAAGGTGAATTAGACCACCTGTACCAGCCTCCACTTTCTGAACTGAAGACAGGCTCAAACTGGACACGTCTACTCTGTCCAAGGACAGGAAACTGACTGACTAGAAATCACTCCCTTCCACACCCCTGCTGGGTGTGTCAGAAGTGTACATGATGTCATGAAGAGACCTTAACTGTTACCTCTCCACTCATCCTCCTGGTATTGTGTACCAGGGCTACACATTCCCCCATGGTAAACGACAGCACTCCCGGGCTGTAAAATATAAAGAGACAGTTTTGTTTATGCATGAAAATATTAACAATAACATTAATTCGTCCCATCCGGGAGGTGAGGATATCTTGAACGTTGCAAACAATAACATTATATATAGAAATACAAATATTAAATAGCATTCAATAAATATACGGTATACTTGTGAAGGACCCGCACCAAACCTTCAACGTAGGTCCTGGGTGGGCTGCAGGACATCCGAATGCAGACCTCACTCAGTGCCACACCACACGGGTTTTTGGTTCAGAGGTAAGTCAAGGTTTCATGTGAAACCATTAAAAAGGCACAAAGTGCAACTATTTACAGGATACAGTTTTTGGGCTGGCTCAGTCCTCAGCCTCTGAGTCCATTGTTAAACGAAGACATAATAGGGAAAAAACACATTTATATATATAGACTTTTACAATGTTCACATAAATTCGTTATAACTACTGCTGATATCTAATGGGTAATTTCCCTTTTGTGATTCTCTCTGATCTACGTGGTGTAGTTTCAGGTATATCAAGTTGCGATCTGTCTGCACTGCGTAACGGCAAACTATAGAACTGCCTTAATCTTTCTATGGATCTGGCAAGCGTACTGATGGCTGGGCGGTGTGAGTCAGCTTCACCAGGGGATCCCATAGTATGGGGCGCTGCTTCAGATGATCCATCTTGAGGTTCCACAGGTTGAGGTGTTGCTGGGATGGGTAACTCCTGAGCGGGCTCAACTGGCACCACAGGCACAACTGGAGGTAGAATTTCCTCTTGTGGCTGATAAAACTGCAACACTGGAATTATCACAGCATCTCCCAGTCGGGGCCAATCCGCAGGAAAATCTCCCAGATCTGTGTGTATGACCTCTTCCTTTCTTTCTCCTTGATTGAGGACAGGGTTCTTTTCACAACTCTTTAAGTGTTCTGGACACAACTTCAAATGATCTCTGGACACAGTGATTGTTGTTCTTCCTCCGTCCTTACTGACGACACAAACTTTTCTGTTGTCATATTTAGAATCTTGTATGACGTAGGGTTCTTGCTCCCACTGATTATCCAATTTGTGCATCTTCCTCTTTCTTTTTAAGACTACCTCTCCAGGCATCAAAGGCTTGGCAGGAGCATTTCGGTTGTAAACATCTTCCTGTTTCTCCCGTGCCTTATTGAGACTTTCCTCCACACAGATTTGTACTCTTCTGTATTGCTCTTGCCGATTGACGTCCCAGTTTTCAACAGCGTCGTCTGCCTCCGGTTCTACCACTCCAAGTTCTAGATCCATTGGTAGTTTTCCGGGCCTCGCTCGCATAAGATAAGCTGGAGTGCAGTTAGTTGAGCTTACAGGTATATGATTATACAAATCAACCAAATCAGGTAGTAGGTCCGGCCATCGATTCCTGTCTTCCAACGGTATGGATCTCAACAAGTCCAGGACAATATGGTTCATCTTTTCACAAAGACCGTTGGTTTGAGGGTGATATGGTGTTGTTCTTATTTTCTTGCACCCGTACATGTGACAGAATTCCTTGAATAAATCAGCTTCGAAAGCAGGTCCCTGATCGGTTAAGACTTGCTCCGGATACCCATGCGGTCTACAAAAGCTTGCTTGAAAGGTCTTCGCGGCCGTCACTGCGGTCTGGTCTTTCACTGGAACAACCACCAGAAATCTGGAGTAATGGTCCACCATGGTCAAGGCGTATGAGTATCCAGATCTACTCGGCGACAGTTTGACGTGGTCCAGGGCCACAATCTCCAGGGGACGAGTCGTCCGGATAGGTTGCAGGGGTGCCTTCTGACTACCGTAGTCCTTTCTTCTGAGACCACAAGGTCCACAGTTCCGACACCACCTCTCGATGGAGCTGCGCATCCCTACCCAATAGAACCGGCATCTCAACAGGGTCTCCAGCTTTCTCCAGCCAAAGTGTCCTGCTTGATCGTGGTATGCTTCCAACACCATTGGGACGTCTGCCTTGGGGACCACGATTTGCCAGACCATTTCATGGGTTCTGGGGTTGACGTATCTCCTGCACAACTTCTCACGGTATAGGAACAACCTGCTTTTCTCGTTCCACAGGAGCTTGGCTGACATAGGTGCATCCTTTTCCAGAGAGGAGCCTTCCTGACTTAACAACTCCTTGATGCGGCTGACCACTGGATCACTGTCCTGAGTCTCTTTCCAGCTGTGATGGGGTAAAGGATTTAATGTTGCACCATACTGCTTTCTGTGAACTCGATGCTCGTGGACTACCCCATTTCGATGGAACGCGGGTAGCTCAATTTCTTCCAGGTCGTCCGATTCTTCTTCCGTGTCAGAGTCATGCGGCCTTCGGGACAACGCGTCAGCATTAGCATTCTTTCGACCTGCCCGGTACTTGATAGTAAACTGGTAATTGGACAACCGAGCCATCCAACGCTGCTCCATGGCGCCCAGCTTGGCGGTTTCCAGGTGCGTTAACGGGTTGTTGTCTGTGTACGCCGTGAACTTATTGGAGGCCAGATAGTGCTTAAATCTTTCAGTAATGGCCCAGACCAGCGCCAGAAACTCTAGCTTGAAGCTGCTATAATTTTCCGGATTCCTTTCAGTTGGCCTGAGTTTCCTGCTAGCATAAGCGATGACTTTTTCTTGGCCATTCTGCTTCTGACTGAGAACGGCTCCCAACCCTTCATTACTGGCGTCGGTGTACAACAGGAACGGTTGGCTGTAATCAGGATAGGTTAAGATTTCATCACCTGTAAGGATCTCTTTCATCTTTTGGAATGCTTCAGCCTGTTCCTTACCCCAATTAAAGGGAGGGTTTCTGCTCTTTAAAGATTGTCCTACTAGGAGGTCCTGTAAAGGAGCTGCCTTCTTCGTGTAATCTTTCACGAATCTCCTGTAGTAACCCGTTAGTCCCAGGAACTGTCGCACTTCCTTAAGGTTCTTCGGCTCCGGCCACTTCTGGATGGCAGTGACTTTCTCTGGGTCCGGCGCTACTCCTTCCGAACTGACGATGTGCCCCAAGTATTGTACCTTCTGTTTGAGTAGATGGCATTTTGAGGGTTTTAATTTCATCCCGTACCTGGACAGGGACTCGAATACTTCTGCCAGGTGCTTCAGATGGTCCTCATATGTCTTGGAATACACGATAACGTCGTCTAGGTATAGCAGCACGGTTTCAAAATTGAGATGTCCCAGACAGTTTTCCATCACTCTCTGAAATGTTCCTGGGGCACTACTGAGCCCAAACGGCATTCTGTCGAACTCACAGAGCCCCATTGGGGTGGTGAAAGCCGTTTTCTCACGATCCTCCTCAGCCACAGCCACTTGCCAGTAACCACTAGTCAGATCGAGGGTAGAAAAGTAGTTAGCCGTTTTCAGAGCAGCTAATGATTCCTCTATACGTGGTAACGGGTATGCATCCTTGTGTGTTATGCGGTTCACCTGCCTGTAATCCACACACATTCTCATACTACCATCTTTCTTTTTAACCAGAACTAGAGGGCTGCCCAGGGGCTACAACTATCCCTTATCACCCAGCTTTCTTCATATCATTCAACATTTCTTTAGCCTTCTGATAATGAGCTGGAGGTATGGGCCTATACCGCTCTTTGATGGGAGGATGATTGCCTGTAGGGATATGATGTTGTACTCCCTTAATTGTCCCAAAATCAAGTGGATTTTTGCTAAACACTTGGGCGTACTCTTGCACCACCCGTAATACCCCTTGCTTCTGGTGAGCGGGAGTGGTGTCCGTCCCAACATGGAGTTGCTGACACCATTCCGCCACCTGAGTTGCTGGGTCATTGTCCTCCGCCATTTGACAGGAGTCTAAGGACTCAGCCGGGAGAATAGAATTATTATCAACAGCATGTAGTTTAGCAATGGTTGCATACGGGGTAAATTTACCTCATCATCTCCCCAATTGAGAAGCCGTACCGGTACTCTTCCATTCACCACTTCTACTACTCCTCTAGCAGTCATAAGTGTAGGTCTATGTTCTGAATGGTGGGGTTCTACTACAGCTTGGTAATTCTGTCCTCTCAGACCTATGGCTGCCCTGCACCAAATGATCATTTCACTCATTGGGGTATCACAATAGGATCCGAGTCAGTGACCCGTACATTACCAATTTCGCCGTCGGTAAGCTTCGCTTGCTGCTGACACACCAGGGCCCGGATCTCTCTTTGGATTACTCCTCTCTGCCTTGGTCGGGCAATCTCAGCGAGCTGTTGGAGCAAGAACACAACTTCTCCCAAACAATTACCGATAATGTTAGTACCCAAAATTATATTTAGACCGTTCTCCTCATTTAGTCTTTACTACCAGAAGCCCTTGGTCTTTCAACTCCTCTCTGCCCACCTTTACATCTACACATTTTGTTCCGAGTACTTCTACAGGAAGACCATTAGAAGCATACACAGTAAAGTCAAGGCTCGGAGGTTTAAGACTGTCCATTGACCAGTACTTGGTATATAGAGCATCAGGTATTAGGGTCACCTGGGACCCAGTGTCTAACAATGCTGGAACAGCAATACCATCTAGAATAATAGACAGGTAGGGTCGCCCGCCCACATACCTGCGGTTCCAGTCTAGGGGGCCTGACGGGTATTCTCCTGGGTGTTGGCCCTTGGACCCAGGTTCTGCCCGTTTAAAGGACACTGTGTAGACAGATGACCTTTCCGGTTGCAGCGATAACAGATGATCTCTCGACGAGGAGGGTGTTGATCAGAGGTTGCTCCTGGGGGTGGCGTTGTCCTCCTCCGGGGGGGCGACGTCTTCTTTCTTCTCCGGTGCATCCACGGAACGTCCTCTGGGCAGTCAGCTAACAAGATCTTCCCTTCCTCCTCTTTCCGCAGCTGTAGGGCACTCATCACAGCGGCCAGATTTTTAGTCAGCTGGCGCACCTCTGAGCGCAGACAGTCCAATTCACTAGGAGGTGTCATCTGCGCTTTGGCTTCGGCCACTAACGGGGAACAGGGGGTTACTGCCGGTTCCAGAGTGACTTCACCCTGATGATGTTGGGTGGCCACCTCAGGTTTGCCCAGGGGCCGCAGCCCTTTTATTGCCATGTCCTTTAGGGCATCAAAGGTAGCATCCGGATGATCTAAGGACCACCAATTTACAGTTCTGCGTTCCTCTGGGATCTCAATCCCTGTATAAATTGTTCTTTCAGCATTCTATTCTCGTCGATAGCATTTAAATTGTTAATTTGCTTGAGGGCTCTCAGGGCTCCCTGTAGTCGGCAAGCGTAGTCCCGGATGCTGTCACCTGGCTGTTGTGAACAGTGATAGAAGGCCATCCGGAGATCCGTTTCTGTGCGGTCTTCAAATATGGCATGTAGCTTAAGGAAGATCGCAGGTACCGACTCCTGATCAACGGTATCCAAGTCTCCACTTCCCTCTCAGCAGCGCCAGTGAGCTGCCCTATTAGCACAGCAGCTTTTTGTCTCTCAGGCATGGAGTACATTTCTAAGATGCTGCATAACTTCCGCTTGAAGCCTGCTAATGTGCCTGGCTCACCGCTGTATTGGGGAAGCCATTTCGCCCCAGCGATATATGGGAGCGTTAGTGGCATGATCGGGACTACCGGACTGGGTGCAGGGCCTGCGCCCCCATCTTGCGCTACAATACCAGACGGTGCGGGATTGGGGCCTCCGGCCGGGGCCGCACTGTCAGCCGGTTGTTGTGACATCTTAGCGCCCCCTTGGTTAAACGGAGCCTACCGGTTTCAGATGCTGCTATTTCACAGGCACCGCAGTGGGAACAGGACCTTCGTCGCAGGCGCTCTGATGTCAGAGCGTTCACTTCCTGTTGCAGGACCTGCCGATGAGTCAGAGCCGGGGGCGTGTCCAAGACTTTGCGCGCTCTTTCAGGTACGCCCACCTTCTTCTCCTGCGCCTGAGGGCGCGAATATGGCGACAAAAATGGCGAATTTTGGCGCCAAAAATGCAAACAGTCCTTTTTCACAAAAACAATCCACAGGCACACAGGGCTCGCAATGCTGCAAGTTTCGTATCCTGTTCGTGACGCCAAGTTTTTGTGTCGACCCGCCACCCACAATTGTGGGTTACCATGGGCAATGGGGTACTCAGAGCCGAGCCCGTAGAAGTCTATGGGATTTGTCACAGGTAGCTGTGGCTCGGTCTGTGGCCCTGGCGGTCTGGCGTTTGTTGGGGATATATTTACAGGGGATAGGTTTATATACAGTTCGTGACGCCACCTGTAGTCTTCTGGTAATTAGTACCAGCGCTGCTGTAGATCTCTGAGGGGATGGTGAGGCAGCTGGATGTCGGGTCCCCTACAGGTGGGACTCTTCCCTCAGTCGGTAGTTAGGTAGGGATTGTGCAGGCATGCAATAATAACTCAGTCTCACACCGTCAGCGTCTTTCCATACCTTTACTTGCAAGATGATAAGGCAGGTCCCAGGGAGGCTGATGGGGTTGATAGAGGATGAGCTTTGAGGCAACAGCTAAGCAAGTTAGGGGCCTCCTTTACTGTCCAATGAAGATGAGTACGACCAGCCTGAAGCGTAGTCCCCTCTATGATTCCAGCTTATCCAAAGCTGTGCTTCCCAGTCAGTTTAGTGTTAGGAGCCTTTCTATGAGGGAGCTGAATTCTTATTTTGTCCTGCAGAGACTCAAAGTCTTCACTTCCCCTGACCCCAGTTACATACTGACTATAAGGGGGTGTTTGCCGCGACCTAGGTCCGGTAAATCTCTGGTTTTCTCTTCACTATGCTTGTAGCTAATAGTGATCCTTCGGTCCCCAGTAACCGGTAGCAATGTGCAGGACTTTTCCAAGCCAAACGCACTTTTCCAATAATCTTCCTTCCACTTTCCCCTTCGATTTGCTCAACTCTTAATAGCTAGTTCAGTCTTTCTTCCAGTGGGGCACAGCTCTGACTAGACTAAGGTGAATTAGACCACCTGTACCAGCCTCCACTTTCTGAACTGAAGACAGGCTCAAACTGGACACGTCTACTCTGTCCAAGGACAGGAAACTGACTGACTAGAAATCACTCCCTTCCACACCCCTGCTGGGTGTGTCAGAAGTGTACATGATGTCATGAAGAGACCTTAACTGTTACCTCTCCACTCATCCTCCTGGTATGTGTACCAGGGCTACACAGAAACATAAAGATTGAGAAGGGGTTGTCCGAGCTGTGGACAATCTCTTTTATATCATTGGAGAGGATTTTGGGATGAGGACTCTCCTCTCTTAATGGACCCAGCTGATTTGAGAAAATTTGACTGCCATTCAAAAATAATTTTTATTCTTGAGTCTTCCCAATCACGTTTTGAGTGCTGCTGTATATACTTTCAGCCTGCTGGTATTTCCTGTTGGTGATAGTCCCTTTTTGTTGTCCAGCCATTCTGCTGTAGGTAATTTGCACTCTGCTCTGCCCTCCAGTTCTTTAGGAGGTACATGAAGCACTCGACTTCCTTTCAGGCAGCATAGGTCCCAGTTGCCATCATCTAGTCTCTGGTTAGGGCTACCTGAGCTCATGCACAACCACTAGGGACTGCGGGGTCAGGATTTCTAGTCTTTATAGGAACTGGCAGTGTCAGTGACAGGTTTTAATGTGCTATCATTTTTTTTGAGTGACTTACTACACTAGTATAACACTATATAAAAGGCATCTGTCCACACACTCAATCAATCACACTCCAACCTCTACAACATGGCCAAGTCAAAAAGAGCTGTCTAAGGACACCAGGGACAAAATTGTAGGCCTACACAAGGCTGGGATGGGCTACAGGACAATAGGCAAGCAGCTTTTTGAGAAGGCAACAAACTCATTTATTAGAAAATGGAAGAAACACAAGATGACTGTCAATCTTCCTCAGTCTGGGGCTCTATGCAAGATCTCGCCTCTTGGGGTAAGGATAATTCTGAGAAAAGTCAGGAATCAGCCCAGAACTTGGTCAAGAACTACAAGAATCGTCTGACTGCTGTAATTGCAAACAAAGGTT
>JARQOD010000002.1:298788106-298870140 GCA_033576555.1 Oophaga sylvatica
AGCATGGCAAATGAAAAAGCCCCTGGGTCGGACGGCATACCATCAGAAATTTATAAACAATTTGCAAAACTATTACTTCCTAAATTATTGAAAGTGTTTGAAGAGGCCAGAGAGAAAAAGTCCCTTCCGGCCTCTGAGGGAGGCGGTGATAGTGGTGATCCCCAAGGAGGAAAAGGACCCTAGAGTACCCGAGTCATATACACCAATTTCATTGTTAACGGTGGACATAAAAATTTTGGCTAAAGTCTTGGCGAATCGGTTGACCGGGGTCATTTCCTTCCTGATACATCCAGACCAAACGGGATTTATGCCTAATAGATCCCTAAAAAAATAAATGGTGTTGTAAAAGTGAGAAATCGCTGGTCAACTTTTAACCCTTAACTTCCTAACAAAAGTAAAAATTCTGGTTCCAAAATGGTGCTGATGTAAAGTAGACATGTGGCAAATGTTACTTATTAAGTATTTTGTGTGACATATCTGATTTAAGGGCATGAAAATTCAAAGTTGGAAAATTGCGAAATTTTCGCCAAATTTCCGTTGTTTTTTTTTTTTTTTCACAAACACAAGTCGTATCAAAGAAATTTTACCACTAACATGAAATACAATATGTCACGAGAAAACAGTGTCAGAATCACTGGGATCCAAGGAAGTGTTCCTGAGTTATTACCTCTTAAAGGGACAGTGGTCAGAAGTGTAAAAATTGGCCCGGTCATTAACATGCAAACCACCCTTGGGTGTTAAGGGGTTAATAAAGTTGATTTCATGTACCAAAAAAACATGGTTGTTTTTTTTTTTTTGCATCGTTTTTGCACTTTCTTATAGTTTTCTATGGCGAAAGATCACTGAAAATAAGCAGAAATAGTAATTACGGCACCCCTGTGGATGGTGCCCAAGTAGGGTAAAATCCCATGTAAATCTTGTAGAAAACCTGGCACTCAGGTAAATATTGTAAGCAGATCATTTTTGGATTGCCTGCACAAAATTAAATTATCTGCTTAGAACATTTACTTGAGTGTCAAGTTTTCTAAAAGATGAAAAGAATAATCATACTTCAGTCAGGAATAAAAAAAAATAGCTTAAAAAAACCACCGTTTAAATATACCCTTAGGGTTCCTGGCTGCAGACTATAAGACGTAAAAGCTTCTTGGCAAGATTTTTTTTTTTTTCTTGCGTCTTCTAGTACAAAAAAATACAGTATTTCTTTCTACTAAGAAATTCTTTCTCATTTCACTTAGTTTCCTGACGTGTTAATAACCTGACCTACGGTAGCTGTAATATTTTAATTCCTAGATGAAATGTTTTTACTTTCCTTGTGATAGTCTG
The DNA here is from genome assembly GCA_033576555.1 of Oophaga sylvatica. Taxonomy (NCBI): domain Eukaryota; kingdom Metazoa; phylum Chordata; class Amphibia; order Anura; family Dendrobatidae; genus Oophaga; species Oophaga sylvatica. The sequence continues at coordinate 298,789,430 of JARQOD010000002.1, forward strand.
TTAAATGTTATTGACCATGTATTTAACACATAAGCAGTAGTGCTACAGATGTTTGGTTTCTTTGAGTCAACTTTATGCTTACAGATGGTTTTTCTATATTTCAGGAAATCAGTGAATTCATTTTGGACTCCCAAGTGCCCAGCAAGAAAAAGTGGCAAATAAAATTTCTAGATGAAGATGCAATATGATTATGTTCACACAACACATTGCTGATATACTTTTTTTTTTTTTTTCTGCCGTTTCATGAAAATACGTTAAAATCACCATTTTGTACTGTGTCTTTTGAAAATTGCAGCAAAAAATGCATTGTGTGTTCAGTGCTTCAGACAGATAAAAAAAAAGTCTAAAAAGAAACCTAAAAAGTCTTTTTGAGAATGTCAGAGAAAGGAAAAATTCAAGGTGAGTCCTTGTCTCAGAACCTTCTATCTAAACCACTACATGGACATACTTCACACTTCCAGATCTTAAAACATATAAATCATTTTACGTCTTCATCTGTAATGAAACTGAGATTTTCAGCTGCAGATGAAGGAAGGGAGACAGTCATTACTAGTGGGTAGGCGGAGCCCACATAGGATTAACACACCTCAGATTAAAAAGTGTTGACCGGCCCCTCCAGCTATATAGGGCTCCTCCTACTCCAGCTCTCCAGTCTAAAATTTGAGGTTCACAGAGGATAGTCGCTGCTGGAAGCAGCTCCTCAGAAGACTTTTTTATTTTAGTCGGACAGAGACTTGGATCACCAGAAGTGGTCTAGAGGTCTCAGGGGTCTCAGCGCTGCTGGACTCCCACCTCTCCCTTGGCGGATCTGTATTACCCTATAAGGTGGTCCCTGCAGAACCCTGCCGGCCCTGGAGGATGAGGATTGCTTCCCTGGCGGGGACGCAAACCGTGCTTCTGGGGTCACTGCGTTCCCCGCCCTGGGGGGAAGCTACTGGCAGCGCCACAAATCTCTGAGGGGTCCCTGTGGCGCTCAGCTGGGTGAGTACTCCACATGTTAATGTGTTTGAGTGCTTCAGCGGCCGCTGCGGCAGCCGCTGCTACATGTATTCATGTGTGGTGATTGTGTACTTTTGTCCGCAGGTGGATTGCCTGCAGGACATGGGAGCGGAGAGCGGAGTGAGTCACGCGCTTTTTTTGAAACCGGCGGGGGGCGTGGCTTCGCGCTCTCCCATTTTTTCACGGGCAGGAAGCGCTCTGAGCGCTCGCCTTGTCCTGCCCTTTTTCTTCCGGTTTAGATCTCTAGCGCTGCGGCCATTACTGACGGCCTCCTCGGGCTCCTCACTCTCCGCTCTCCCCGACCGACCGAAAGGAGACACTACACCACGGCCAGCTGGGTGAGTCGCCTCTACCTGTCAGGGCAGAAGTTTGACCCCCTCAGCGCAGGACAAGGTATTGTCACACAGAACGCTCCCGCTGCGATCACAATAGCGACGCATAGTTTTGCGATCGTTTTTCTTTTGTGATCATTTTTTATGTCGCTAGTAGCTTCCACGGTGGGCGATCTCATTGACGACGCATAAATGGTTAGCGATCTCTTTAGCGACTTTGGTATTGCAATATAAAATTCAGCGCAATATGTTAGCGATCTCGTTGGCGTTCTTGTTTAATGTGGCATACTTTTGAACACTGTCCTGCAGCTGTTACCTCATAAGAGGCACCTGCGGCTCGCACACCCTTTTCATTAAATAAGGGTTGTGGAGAGTCTGCAACATTAACCCTTTCTTTGGTGGTTAACCCTTTTTTGGGAGACAGCTGGGGTAGCTCTCTATTTAAGAAGCTTAACCCTTCAGCGTTCATTTTTGCCTTTGAAATCCACACTGTTCTGGTGCTGAAGGTTTTTACCTGCCATATACTGTGTGAGGGCATGTTGGATCAGGGTCCAGGAGCGGACCGTCTCCCAGATCCGCTACAGGATCAGCCTCGCGTATCTGACACGCAGACCTCGACGGCGTCAAGCGCAGCGGTCGGAGGTTACAGTGACGCCAAAATGGATGCCCTCGCTCGTTCTATTGATGGCCTGTCTGACCTTCTAGGTTATTGGGTGTCGGCTAGATCCTCTCATGGCAGGAAGCGACACAGGCCGGTGCCATCTTTCTCGCATAGCGACTCAGAGATTTCTGATATGGAGGGTTCCCCTCCAAGCTCAGATGGTGAGATATCCGATTCGGATAAAGAGGAGGATCGGCAGGGTCAATCTGCCTCTCTTTTGAGCCGTACAGAGGCTTTTATTGGAGCCATGAGGGAGGCGTTACAGTTACCAGAGGAGGTAATAGACGTCCTGGTAAGTCGGCCCGGATGTTTCAGGAGCCGCATAGGTCACGATCAGCCTTACCATCTCTGGATGAGCTTAATGAGGCAGTGGAGAAGGAACGCCTGTGTCCAGATAAACGTTTTCAGGGGACACGGTTTTTCGAGACGCTGTATCCGTGTACTACGGAGTTGATTACTAATTGGATTCCTTCCTGAAGTGAATGTCTCTTTACCCCAGCTTAGCAAATCCTCATTACTTCCTGTTAAAGGGAAGGCGAGTCTGCAGGATCCGCTGGACAGAAAAACGGAGATGGCGGCGAAATCCATCTACGAGGCCGCGGGTCATGGATTCAGAGCTGTGCTAGGATCCATGTGTGCTTGTAAAGCCTCCTTAAGCTGGTTAGACCGTCTACGGACGGCGTGGCAAGATGGATCCCCACTATCTGAGGTAGAGGGGCTTTTCAAGTCATTGGAGAATGCAGCTCAATATGGCAGTGATGCAGGTTTGGATACTGCCTCCATGCTGTCCAGAGCACAATCCTCGGCGATCACAGTCAGGAGAGCTCTGTGGCTTAGACATTGGACCGGAGACGCGGTTTCCAAGCAAGGTTTGCTTTCTTTAGCTTACAAAAGTGGTCAGCTATTTGGATCTGGCCTCACGGAGCTGATTGCCAAAGCAAAGGCAAAAGAAACGGCTTTGCCGCAACAAAGAGCTGTGGCTTCTGCGTCTGGCAGGCCTAGTGCCGGTGGTAGTCGGCGGTCCTTTCGGTCCAGGGGACGGTTTGGTCAGCCCTCTTGGGGATCGGGTCGTCCCTCTTTCGGGAAAAAAGAGCGCTCAGAAATCTCGCACTCCCTGGAAACATAGCTTCCGCCAAGACAAGCGGGAAGCTGACAAAAAGCCCGCTAAAGCGGACTGACGCCAGGGTCTCACTCGAGGGCTCTCGAGTGGGAGGTCGCCTGCTCCAATTCAAGCCGACTTGGGCTTCCCGCGTGTCGGACACCTGGGTGACGCGGGTCGTGTCGGCAGGCTACTTCATAGAGTTTCTTTCTCGACCCCAGACAGTTTTTGCCTATCCCGCATTCCGTCAGAGCCCGGGCTAATTGCCGCTCTACTACGGGAGGTCGATTCCCTTCTACAGAAGGGTGTGGTGGTACCAGTTCCACCGGAGGACCAAGGAAGAGGTTTTTATTCCAACCTCTTTGTAGTCCCCAAAAAGGAGGACAAATTTCGTCCCATTCTGGATCTCAAAAGATTAAATCGGCATGTCCGCACCCAGAAATTCCGCATGGAATCACTTCGCTCCGTTGTGGCGGCCTTGTCACAGAACGATTTTCTGGTTTCAATCGACATTCGCGACGCTTATTTGCATGTCCCCATCGGAAGGGCCCACCAGCGCTTCCTGCGTTTTGCCATAGGTCAGGACCATTACCAGTTTGTGGCCCTGCCATTCGGTCTGGCCTCAGCACCCAGAGTTTTTACAAAAATTCTGGCTCCTCTCATGGCGATTCTGCGAAGACAGGGGATTACGATTCTTCCCTATCTGGACGACCTTTTGATTGTGGCGTCCTCAAAGGAGGAGGCGGTGACGGCTCGCGATTTATCCCTTCAGCTCCTGGAGGACTTCGGGTGGCTGATCAATTGGGAGAAGTCGTCCCTGGAACCGTCGCAGTCAATCCTGTTTTTGGGAATGCAGTTCGACACAGTACGAGCAGTGGTGTCTCTGCCCTCAGACAAGCAAGCGAGTCTTCTTCACCATGTGCAGGGTATGAAGTCTGCGACAGCAATGTCCCTTCGAAGGTGTATGCGCCTTCTGGGTTTGATGGTGGCGTCAATGGAAGCAATTCCGTTTGCCCAATTTCATTCCAGGGCTCTCCAAATGCTCATCTTGAACCGTTGGGATCGATCACGGTTTTCACTGGATTGCAGTGTCATCTCCCACAGGGTGAGAGAGTCGCTAGAATGGTGGTTACGTCTGGAAGCGTTATCCCTGGGGAAGTCTTTCCTTCCTCCAAGGTGGTCGATCATAACCACCGATGCCAGCCTGACGGGTTGGGGGGGCGTCTGGAATGGTCTTTGGATTCAGGGGGTATGGTCATTGGAAGAGTCTGTCCTGCCGATCAACATCCTGGAATTGAGGGCAATTTTCCTTTGCCTCTAACACTGGACGGTCCCTTTAAGCGGTCTACCAGTCCGAGTGCAGACAGACAACGCGACGGCGGTCGCGTATATCAACCATCAAGATGGAACGAGGAGCTTCAGGCTCATGATGGAAGTGTCTCAAATCCTGGTATGGGCCGAGGCCAGGGTGCCAGCCATCTCTGCGATTCACATTCCAGGAGTTCAGAATATCACAGCGGACTTCCTGAGTCGCAAAAAGATGGATTCCGGAGAATGGAGTCTTCATCCGGAAATTTTTGCGCTGCTGTGCTCCCGTTGGGGAACTCCCCAAGTGGATGTGATGGCATCCAGGCTCAATGCCAAGTTACCGACATTCATGTCCAGGTACAAGGACTCGAAGGCTGTGGCGGTGGATGCTCTGGTGGCTCCTTGGGACCATTTCGAGCTAATTTGTGTTCCCGCCGATATCCTTACTTCCTCTGGTTTTGCGTCGGATCAGACTGGAGAGAGTCCCGGCCATATTGATAGCCCCAGATTGGCCAAGGAGGACGTGGTTCTCGACGCTGGTGTCGCTTCTGGCAGCGCCTCCACTTCCACTCCCTCTTCGCCCGGACCTGTTAACCCAAGGGCCCGTTCATCACCCGGACCTGAAGTCTCTGCGTTTGACGGCGTGGCTCTTGAGACCGAAATCTTGACCCGTCAAGGTTTTTCAGCCGAAGTCATTGCCACTCTGCGAGCTGCCAGAGGTCCGGCTACCACTAGAATTTATCATAAGACTTGGGAAGCCTTCTTTTCGTGGTGTTCGGGTTCTTCTAGGAACCCGAGGAGTTTTTCCATTCCCAATTTGTTGGCCTTTTTGCAATACGGGCTGGACAGGGGTTTGGCAGTTAGCACTTTGAAGGGGCAAGTTTCTGCTCTGTCCTTGCTATTTCGGAAGGCTATCGCTTCGCATAGGGACGTACGTTCCTTTTTTTGCGGAGTAACTCGTCAGTTTCCACCGCGGAAGGCGCCTGTGTCGCCCTGGCGGCTCAATCTTGTCTTGGAGGCTCTTCAACATGGGCCTTTTGAGCCTATGGACTCTGTTAGCCTTTCTTTGCTTTCTTGGAAAGTTGCCTTCTTAGTGGCGGTCACTTCTTTGAGAAGGATTTCTGAGTTGGCGGCTCTCTTGCTCGCCTCCTTTTCTGGAGTTTCTCCCAGATCGCGTAGTGCTTCGCACACATGGCGACTTTCTACCTAAAGTAGTATCGCAGTTTCATGTTAACCAGGATATTGTGTTACCCTCGCTCTGTCCGGAGCCAAGGAATGCAAAAGAACGAGCCTTGCACACATTGGATTTGGTGCGGGCTTTAAAGTTCTATTTGTCCATTACTCAAAATTTTCGGAAGTCGGATTCTCTGTTTGTGATTCCAGCAGGTCGTCGACGTGGGCAACGAGCTTCCAAGGATTCTATAGCTCGTTGGATTCGGTCGGCCATTTTAGAGGCTTACCGACTTAAGGGCGAACCCTGCCCGATTAAGATTCGAGCTCACTCCACAAGGGCTGTGGGTTCATCGTGGGCTCAGCTCTGCCGGGCGGCGACCTGGCGTTCCGTCGACACATTTACGAAATTCTATAAGGTGGATGTTAGTGCTTCCGCTGATGCGGCCTTAGGACGTAGGGTCCTGCAGGCGGCTGTAGTTTAAAAGTTCTTGTGAACTTATAGTTAGCGCTATTTGCGCATTTATCTAGGTTGTTGGGTATCTGCCTCTTTTGGTTTTTTGCCCACCCTTATTTTTGGACTGCTTTGGGACGTCCCACTAGTAATGACTGTGTCTCCCTTCCTTCATCTGCAGCTGAAACACGGATTTTGGTAAGAACTTACCTGTAAAATCCTTTTCAGCAAAGAAGGGAGACACAGATCCTTCCCACGGCAGAAGTGTGTTGTTGTGTTTTCAGATGCAGCGTGACCCTTCTCTGATAGCGATTATCTGGGCTGAGGTCGGCGCGCTAAGGCTCTGTTCCAGCATTGCCAGCTCATCACAGTGGTCAGGTTCAGTGAGTAGTACCTGGACTGTGTGGTTGTTTCGGCTATATGCATAACCTGTCTTCTTGTTTTTTCTCTGAAGTCCTTCAGAAGGGGTTATGTTGCTACGCTGGTGATATTTGCTCTTCCTTAAGCTTGGGTACGACTGGAGAGCTGGAGTAGGAGGAGCCCTATATAGCTGGAGGGGCCGGTCAACACTTTTTAATCTGAGGTGTGTTAATCCTATGTGGGCTCCGCCTACCCACTAGTAATGACTGTGTCTCCCTTCCTTCTTCGCTGAAAAGGATTTTACAGGTAAGTTCTTACCAAAATCCGTGTTTTGTTACCGTATCTTTTTTTTCAAAATTTAATTTTATTGGGTTTCATAAACATACAGAAAAAAAAGGCAAGAACGGAAGCAACAACCCCTTTAGAATGCTCCTGAAACAAAGGGCCCAATACGAACATTACCTCCAAATCTGGCTGAACAGAAAGAGTACCAAAATGAGTCCAGAGATTAGTAGGTAACCAAGTGCTGAACATTCAAACTAGAAGACAAAAGGTTTGAGGAAAAAACATATTTCCAGAGAAGTCCAAAAGCGAAAGAGATTAATAACAGGATAGTATGAGGAATAAAGCAGTAAAAGAGCAAAGTCATATTAAAAAAATAAGAAGAAAGGGGGGGGCACTGAGCACCAAAAGATGAATAGGAGAGAGTAGGTGCACACTGTTTGGGATGGGAGTGAATTATTTTATCTTATGATGGACCTATAGAGGAGAGGAAAGCAAGGAATCCCAGTGGAACCATTGGCGCTCACCATGGAATGTACTAAATAAAAGTTAACTTTTAATAGGTATATATTAAAATGGTGTACTATAAATACAATAAAATAACCAATTATGATGTCTGATACTCACATGAAACAAAAGATGCAATAGAGATTAAATATAGCCTATATAATACCTTATATAATGTAGATACCTATCATAGACAAAATATATACTGTATATTACACACCAAACTACTCCGTAATAGAGCGACCATTAAGCCATATTCCAATTAAGTCAGTAGATGACACTGTATGCAAAAATAAATATACCGTGTGGATCCTACAATATACAGTGAAAGAAATAAGTATTTGATCCCTTGCTGATTTTGTAAGTTTGCCCACTGACAAAGACATGAACAATCTATAATTTTAAGGGTAGGTTAATTTTACCATTGAGAGATAGGATATCAAAAATAAAATCCAGAAAATCACATTGTATAAATTATATGAATTTATTTGCATTTTGCAGTGAGAAATAAGTATTTGATCCCCTACCAACCGTTAAGAGTTCTGGTTCCTACAGACCAGTAAGACGCTCCGAATCAACTTGTTACCTGCATTAACCCCTTCATGACCCAGCCTATTTTGACCTAAATGACCTGGCCATTTTTGCAATTCTGACCAGTGTCCCTTTATGAGGTAATAACTCAGGAACGCTTCAACGGATCATAGCGATTCTGAGATTGTTTTTTCGTGACATTGGGCTTCATGTTAGTGGTAAATTTAGGTCGATAATTTTTGCGTTTATTTGTGAAAAAAATTGAACTTTGGCCAAAATTTTGAAAATTTTGCAATTTTCAAATTTTGAATTTTTATTCTGTTAAACCAGAGAGTTATGTGACACAAAATAGTTACCGTATAAACTCATGTATAAGCCGAGATTTTCAGCACCTTTTTTTGTGCTGAAAATGCCCCCTCGGCTTATACACGAGTCATAGGGCAGAAACCAGCGGGGGAGGGGATGCGGCGGCAGGAGCCGGTGGATGGGACATCATACTCACCCTCCCCGTGCCATCGCTGAACGTCCCTGCAGTCCTGCGTTCTCCCCGGCTTCCTGCAGCTCTCCAGCGCTGAGCGGTGACGTGATACCCGCTCATTAAGGTCATGTAATATGGACGCGACGCCACTCCCATGGGCGTGGCCTCCATATTCATGGCCTTAATGAGCGGTATTACGTCACCGCTCAGCGCTGGAGAGCTGCAGGAAGCCGGGGAGAACGCAGGATTGCCGGCCAGGACGTTCAGCGATGGCACAGGGAGGGTGAGTATGATGGGGGGAGCATGGAGGAGGACAAGGAGCACGGAGCAGGATGGGCGGGGGAGGACGGATAGCACGGAGCAGAACGGGGGGAGGACTGAGAGCACGGAGCAGGACGGGGGGGGAGGACGGAGAGCACGGAGCAGAGCGGGGGGAGGACGGAGAGCACGGAGCAGAGTGGGGGGAGGACGGAGAGCACGGAGCAGAACGGGGGGAGGACGGAGAGCACGGAGCAGGACGGGGGTGGGCACAGAGGCGAATGGGGGAGTGCAGAGCTGGATGGGGGAGCACGGAGCAGGACGGGGGAGGATGGAAAGCACGGAGCAGGACCGGATAATGGAGCAGGAGGAGGGGAGCACAGAGGAGAATGGGGGCGCACAGAGCTGGATGGGGAGCACAGAGCAGGACGGCAACTTATACACCCGGCTTATACGCGATTCAATACGTTTTCCACGTTTTTTGTGGCAAAATTAGGGGGGTCGATTTCTACACGGGTCAGCTTATACATGAGTATATACGGTAATAAATAACATTTTCCACATATCTTTACATCAGCACAATTTTGGGAACAACATTTTTTTTGTTAGGAAGTTATAAAGTTAAAAGTTGACCAGCGATTTCTCATTTTTACAGCAAAATTTACAAAACCATTTTTTTTAGGGACCACCTCACATTTGAAGTCACTTTGAGGGGTCTATATGGCAGACAATACCCAAAAGTGACACCATTATAAAAACTGCACCCTCAAGCTACTCAAAACTACATTCAAGAAGATTATTAACCCTTCAGGTGCTTCACAGGAACTAAAGCAACGTGGAAGGAAAAAATGGACATTTTAATTTTTCCAACAAAATTTTTCTTTTAGCATCAATTTTTTCATTTTTGCATGGGTAACAGGATAAAATGGATCCTAAAATTTGTTGGGCAATTTATCCTGAGTACACAGATACCTCATATGTGGTCATAAACCACTGTTTGGGCACACGGCAGGGCTCAGAAGGAAAGGAGCGCCATTTGACTTTTTGAATGGAAAATATGCTGGAATATTTAGCGGTTGCCATGTCGCATTTGGAGAGTCCCTGTGTGCCTAAACATTGGAGCTCCCCCACAAGTGACCCCATTTTGGAAACTAGACCCCCCAAGGAACTTGTCTAGATGCAGAGTGAGCACTTTGAACCCCCAGGTGCTTCACAAATTGATCCGTAAAAAAAAGAAAGTACTTTTTTTTTCACAAAAATTTTCTTTTAGCCTCAGTTTTTTCATTTTCACATGGGCAACAGTATAAATTGGATCCTAAAATTTGTTGGGCAATTTCTCCTGAGTACACCGATACCTCATATGTGGTCATAAACCACTGTTTGGGCGCACGGCTGGGCCCAGAAGGGAAGGAGCACCATTTGACTTTTTGAATGGAAAATTGGCTCCAATCCTTAGCGGACACCATGACGCCTTTGGAGCGCCCCTGTGTGCCTAAACAGTGAAAAAAACCACATGTGACACCATTTTGGAAACTAGACCTCCCCCCAAGGAGCTTATCTAGATGAGTAGTGAGCACTTTGAACCCCCCAAGTGCTTCACAGGAGTTTATAAACGCAGAGCAGTGAAAATAAAAAAAATCATTTTTGTTTCTCAAAAATCATTTTTTAGCCCACTGTTTTTTATTTTCCAAAGGGTAACAGGATAAATTGGACCCCAAAAGTTGTCCAGTTTTTCCTGAGTACGCTGGTGCCCCATATGTGGGGGGGAACCACTGTTTGGGCGCACGGCAGGGCTCAGAAGGGAAGGAGCGCCATTTGACTTTTTGAATGGAAAATTAGCTCCAATCGTTAGCGGACACCATGTCATGTTTGGAGAGCCCCTGTATGCCTAAACTTTGGAGCTCCCCCACAAATGACCCCATTTTGGAAACTAGACCCCTTAAGGAACTTATCTAGATGTGTGGTGAGCACTTTGAACCCCAAGTGTTTCACAGAAATGTATAAGCGCAGAGCTGTGAAAATAAAAAATCATTTTTTTTCATAAAAATGATTTTTTTAGCCAGCTATTTTTTATTTTCCCAAGGGTAACAGGAGAAATTAGAACCCCAAAATTGGTGTGCAATTTGTCCTGAGTACGCTGATACCCCATATGTTGGGGTAAACCACTGTTTGGGCGCACGGCAGGGCTCGGAAGGGAGGGAGCGCCATTTGACTTTTTGAATGCCACGTCGTGTTTGGAGACCCCCTGATGTGTCTAAACAGTGGAAACCCCCCCACAAGTGACCCCATTTTGGAAACTACACCCCTTAAGGAACTTATCTAGATGTGTGGTGAGCACTTTGAACCCCAAGTGTTTCACAGAAATTTATAAACGCAGAGCTGTGAAAATAAAAAATCATTTTTTTTCTCAAAAATCATTTTTTTAGCCAGCTATTTTTTATTTTCCCAAGGGTAACAGGAGAAATTAGAACCTCAAAATTGGTGTGCAATTTGTCCTGAGTATGCGGATACCCCATATGTTGGGGTAAACCACTGTTTGGGCGCACGGCAGGGCTCGGAAGGGAGGGAGCGCCATTTGACTTTTTGAATGCCACGTCGTGTTTGGAGACCCCCTGATGTGCCTAAATAGTGGAAATCCCTCAATTCTAGCTCCAACCCTAATCCCAACACACCCCTAACCCTAATCCCAACCCTAATCCTAAGGAACTTATCTAGATGCACAGTGAGCACTTTGAACCCCAGGTGCTTCACAGAAGTTTATAACGCAGAGCCGTGAAAATAAAAAATCATTTTTTTTTCTCAAAAAATGATTATTTAGCCTACTATTTTTTATTTTCACAATGGTTACAGGAGAAATTGGACCCCAAAAGTTGTCCAATTTGTCCTAAGTACGCTAGTACCTCACATGTGGAGGGGAACCACTGTTTGGGCACACGTCAGAGCTCGGAAGGGATGTAGTGACGCTTTGAAATGCCGACTTGATGGAAAGGTCTGCGGGCGGGCAGAGCCCCTGATGTGCCTAAACAGTAGAAACCCCCCCACAAGTGACCACATTTTGTAAACTAGACCCCTCAAGGAACTTATCTAGATGTGTGGTGAGCACCTTGAACTCCCACGTGCTTCACAGAAGTTTGTAATGCAGAGCCGTGAAAATAAAAAAATCATTTTTTTCCTCAAAAACTGATTTTTTTAACCCACAATTTTTTATTTTCACAAGGGTAACAGGAGATATTGGACCACAAAAGTTGTTGTACAGTTTGTCCTGAGTACACTGGTACCCCATATGTGGGGGGGATCCACTGTTTTGGCGCATGGGAGAGCTCAGAAGGGAAGGAGTGCCATTTTGGAATGCAGACTTGATGGAATGTTCTGCGTGCGTCATGTTGCGTTTGCAGAGCCCCTGATGTGCCTAAACAGTAGAAACCCCCCACAAGTGACCCTATTTTGGAAACTAGACCCCCCAAGGAGCTTATCTAGATGTGTAGTGAGCACTTTGAACCCCCAAGGGCTACACAGAAGTTTATAACGCCGGGGCATGAAAATAAAAAAAATATATTTTTTCCACAAACATGATCTTTTAGTCCCCAATTTTTTTATTTTCCCAAGGGTAACAGGAGAAATTAGACCCCAAAAGTTGTCCAATTTGTCCTGAGTACGCTGATATCCCATATGTGGGAGAAAACTACTGTATGGGCACACGTCGAGGCTCGGAAGGGAAGTAGTGACGTTTTGAAATGCCGACTTGATGGAATGGTCTGCGGGTGTCATATTACGTTTGCAGAGTCCCTGATGTGCCTAAACAGTAGAAACTCCCCACAAGTGACCCCATTTTGGAAACTAGACCTCGCAAGGAACTTATCTAGATGTGTGGTGAGCACTTTGAACCCCCAAGGGCTACACAGAAGTTTATAACGCCGGGGCATGAAAATAAAAAAAATCATATTTTTTCCACAAACATGATCTTTTAGTCCCCAATTTTTTTATTTTCCCAAGGGTAACAGGAGAAATTAGACCCCAAAAGTTGTCCAATTTGTCCTGAGTACGCTGATATCCCATATGTGGAGAAAAACTACTGTATGGGCACACGTCGAGGCTCGGAAGGGAAGTAGTGACGTTTTGAAATGCCGACTTGATGGAATGGTCTGCGGGTGTCATGTTACGTTTGCAGAGCCCATGATGTGCCTAAACAGTAGAAACCCCCCCAAGTGACCCCATTTTGGAAACTAGATCCCCCAAGGAACTCCTCTAGATGTGTGGTAAGCACTTTGAATCTCCAAGTTCTTCACAGAAGTTTATAACGCAGAGCCGTAAAGATAAAAAATCATTTTTTTTCCACAAAAATAACATTTTTAGTCCCCAATTTTTTTTTCACAACAGTAACAGGAGAAATTAGACCCCCAAAGTTGTTGTGCAATTTTTCCCGAGTACGCTGATACCCCATATGTGGGGGTAAACCACTGTTTGGGCACACGTCGGGGCTTGGAATAAAGGGAGCACTGTTTGACTTTTTGAACGCAAAATTTGCAGGAATCAATGGTGGCGCCATGTCACGTATGGAGACCCCCTGATGTGCGTAAATAGTGGAAACCCCTCAATTCTAACTCCAGCCCTAACCCCAACACACCCCAACCTTAACCCCTACACACCTAACCCTAATACAAACCCTAACCCCAACACACCCCTAACCCTAATCCCAACTCTAACCATAAACCTAACCACAAGCCTAACCCTAATCCCAACCCTAACCCAAAACACCCCTAACACTTATCCTAACCCTAACCACAAACCTAACCCTAATTCCAACCCTTACCCTAGTTCTAACCCTAACCTTAAGGCTGGGTTCATATTGCGTTTTAGCAGCCCGTTCAACATGTAGCGTTGACGGGCTGGTAACGGTATAGCATAACGCGATCGTGTTATGCTATACCCGCTAGTGCAGAGGAATCAGCGATGATTCATCTGTGCTAGCGGTGACGGAGCCCAGACGCTGCAGCCCGCGTCCAAGGCTCCGTCACTGAATGACGACACGTCGCGAACGCATGCCGCTTCACGGCATGCGTTGCGATGCGCACACAAATGGGGTGAATGGCAGCGTTAACGGACTGCGTTACACCGCTGTGAAACGCAGTCCATCTAACGGACTGCCATAATGCAATATGAACCCAGCCTAACCCTGAGGCCCCGTGCACACGTTGCGGATTCACTTGCGGATTTTTCTAAAATCCGCAGGTAAAATGGCCTGCGTTTTGCCTGCGTATTTAGCGCCGATTTACTATGGTTTTGGTGCGGTTTTTCCCTGCGGTTTTACACCTATAATGGAATAGGTGTAAAATCGCTGCGGAATCCGCACAAAGAATTGACATGCTACGGATTTAAAACTGCAGCAAATCTGCGCTGAAAAATCTGCTGCATGTGCACAGCGTTTTTTTACCATTTATTTGTATTGTACTGTACATGGTTTCTGGATCTGCTGTGGATCCGCAGCGCGAAATCCGCTGCGGATCCGCAGCAAAATACGCTGCAGATCCGCAGCAAAATACGCTGCTGATCTGCAGCAAAATCCTGCGATCGCACAATACGCTGTGATCCGCAGCAAAATCCGCTGCTGATCCGCAGCAAAATCCGCTGCGATCCGCAGCAAAATCCGCTGCGGATCCGCAGCAAAATCCGCTGCGGATCCGCAGCAAAATCCGCTGCGGATCCGCAGCAAAAAAATCTGCAACGTGTGCACAGGGCCTAATAGGAAAAAAATAATTATTTTATTATTTGTCCCTACCTATGACAGGGGGGGGTTCACTTACATTTTTTTATTTTGATCACTGTGACAGTTTATCACTGTGATCAAAATACATTTCTGGACTCTTCAGGGCGCACTGCGCATGCGCCAGGGACGGATCCAGGGACATCGGTGGACCGGGAGAGGTGAGTATGGGGGTCGGAAGGTGAGGGGGGGATCGGAAGGTGGGGGCAGCGGAGGCCAGGACGAGGGGAGCTGTTAGTGACGACGGTGACCGATCACCGCCATCTTTCGGTGGCGGCGGCCGATCACCGCCGTGACATGGTGTGGGGGGGGTCGGTTCTCGGTCTCCAGCCATGGCAGATGCTATTGCAGCATCGGCCATGGCTGGATTGTAATATTTCACCAATTTCATTGGTGAAATATTACAGATTGCTCTGATTGGCTGTTTCACTTTTAACAGCCAATCAAGCGATCGTGGCCACGGGGGGGTTAAGCCAACCCCCCTGTGGTGAAGCACAAAGGGTCTTGTGCCTGTGGGTCGGGTGACCTTTCAGTGACCCCGGTCACCCGACCTGCAGGAACGCGATTCTTTTATGACGCCACATAGGCGTCATGGGTCGGATTGGCACTGACTTTCAAGACGCCTACGTGGCGTCACAGGTCGGCAAGGGGTTAAAGGCAGCTGTCTTACATAGTCACCTTTATAAAAGACTCCTGTCCACAGACTCAATTAGTAAGACTCTAACCTCTACAACATGGGCAAGACCAAAAAGCTTTATAAGGATGTCAGGGACAAGATCATAGACCTGCACAAAGCTGGAATGGGCTACAAAACCATAAGTAAGACGCCGCTGTAGCAGCACTTCCTTATTGGTTGCAGGTCTGATGGGGTTATTCAACAACTTCCTATCACACCTACTTGAATATCCACCCAAACCTCTCCCTAGCTTTGTTCCTCTATGTTCAATCTGCTACATCATACTGTGACACTGTGCAAGCACCGAATGCTGATGAGTAAGTTTCACAAACACCAGCACTGCACAACCATTGTAATAAAGCATTTTTCTTTTTCTGATATATTTCATTGTGTGTAATAAAAAATATATATATGAGAGCGAGAAATTCATTCTACATGCATCTAGTTATGTAAATACACAATACGTGTGTGTATATATTTATATACAGTCATGTCTAAGTGTTGGCACCCTTGAAATTGTTCCAGAAAATGATTGCAATTACACATTTTATTATACACATTTATTTCCATTGTGTGTTTTAGAACAACGCAAAGAACAAAGGGCAAATTGGACGTAATTTCACACAACTCCAAAAATGGGCCTGACAAAATTATTGGCCCCGTTCCAGAATTGTGGGTAAACAACTTAATTTGGAGGATATGCTCATTCAAAGTCACCTGTGACAAGTAACAGGTGTGTGCAATATGAAAATTACACCTGAATCCAGATGAAAAGGGTAGACTACTCAATCTTATTATTGTGTGTGTGTGCGTGCCACACTAAGCATTGAGAACAGAAAGAACTGTCTGAGGGCTTGAGAACCAAAAATTGTTGAACGATAGCAACAATCTCAAGGTTCAGAGTCAATCTCCAGAGATACTGAAGTTCATTTGTCCACGGTGCGCAACATACCGTATATACTCGTGTATAAGCCAAGATTTTCAGCACCTTTTTTCGTGCTGAAAATGCCCCCTCGGCTTATACACGAGTCATAGGGCAGAAACCAGCGGGGGAGGGGATGCCGCGGCAGGAGCCGGTGGCTGGGATCATACTCACCCCTCCCCGTGCCATCGCTGAGCGTCCCTGCAATCCTGTGTTCTCCCCGGCTTCTGCAGCTCTTCTGCACTGAGTGGTGACGTAATACCCGCTCATTAAGGTCATGTAATATGGACGCGACGCCACTCCCATGGGCGTTGCCTCCATATTCATGGCCTTAATGAGCGGTATTACATCACCGCTCCGTGCTGGAGAGCTGCAGCAGGAAGACTGAGAACGCAGGATTGCAGGGACGCTCAGCTATGGCACGGGGAGGGGTGAGTATGATGGAGGAGAAGACAAGGAGCACGGAACAGGACGGGGGGGGAGAACGGTGGACGGGGGAAGCATAGAGGAGGACGGGGGAAGCATGGAGGAGGACGGGGGAAGAACGGAGGACGGGGGAAGCATGAAGCAGGACGGGGGGGATCGGTGAACGGGGGAAGCGTGGAGGACGGGGGAAGCATGGAGCAGGACAGGGGAGGATGGAGGGCACAGAGGAGCAAGGAGCAGGACGGGGGGCACAGGAGGACGGAGAAGGAATGGGGGAGCACAGCGGAGGACGTAGCAGGAGGGGGGAGTACAGAGGAGAATGGGGGAGCAAGGAGCAGGACGGGGGCAGCACAGAGCAGGAGGGCAGTTTATACACCCGGCTTATACACGAGTCAGTAATTTTTCCCAGTTTTTTGTGGCAAAATTAGGGGGGTCGGCTTATACACGAGTATATACGGTAATCAAAAAGTTAAAAGCTAATCTCCCTGGTCATGAATGGCAGAGGAAAATTTTTGAAAGATTGCAACACAGGATGGTGGATAAGCAGCCCCAATCAAGTTCCTAATAAATTCAAGCTGTCCTGCAGGCTCAGGGTGCATCAGTGTCAGCACAAACTATGTGTCAACATTTGAATGAAATTAAATGCTATGGCAGGAGGCCCAGTAGGACCCCATTGCTGACACCGAGACATAACAAAGCTAGACTGCAGTTTGCTAATATGTACATGAGTAAGCCAATATCCTTCTGGAAAAGCATTAAGTATGAACAGAGGAGACCAAGATAGAGCTTTTTGGTAAAGCACATAATTCTATTGTTTATCGAAAATGGATTGAGGCCTACAAAGAGGAGAACACGGTACCTGCAGTCAAATATGGTGGAGGTTTAAAGATGTTTTGGAGTTGTTTTGCTGCCTGTGGCACAGGGTACCTTGACTGAGTGGAAGGCATGAAATCTGAAGATTACCAAATGATTTTGGGTTGCAGTGTAGTGCAGTGTCAGAAATCTGAGATTGCAACATAGGTCATTGGTCTTCCAGCAGGACAATAACCACCTCAAACATACTTCAAGAAGCACCCAGAAATGGATAGAAACAAAGCGCAGGAGAGTTATGAACTGGACAGCAATGAGTCCGGATCTAAATTCCATTAAACACCTATGGAGAGATATTAAAATTGCTGTTGAGAGAAGGCACCCTTCAAATATGAAAGACCTGGAGCAGTTCGAAAACGAAGAGTGGTCCAAAATTCCAGATGAGAGGTGTACATGGTCCTTTTAAACATACTAAATGGCCCAAATATATTTTGACCAAAGTGTAATTTTGGAACAGAAGGAGGCTCAATATGTTTTACGATCACATTAAAGGCTTGGTGAAAAGATATTTGGGCCTCATGCATATGTGGCATGTGGATCCATGAATGGGGAATGAATATACAGTTGTGTGAAAAAGTTTGTCTCCTTCATGATTTCCTGTTCTTTTGCATGTTGAAAACAGCTAACATAAAAAATTCAAATAAAAATCACATACCATATGATACGGCCTTCCCAAAACAGTGTCTGATGACAAATGAAAAATATTTAGAGTTGAGAGCTGAGACTACTGATAAAAACAGCCACTCCCACACCTACCAGATTATGGAGGGGTTGGCTGCCTAGTAGAAAAAATTGCACATTGATATTGCTTGTTTTTATCAGTAGTTTGCACCTGTGCTGCCCTATGCCTTTATTAGTGGAGGCCTGCTGCATCCTGCTAGATGTGCATTTGTCATCAGACAGGGTTTTGGGAAGGCCGTATCTTATGGTATGTGATTTTTATTTAAATTGTTAGCTGTTTTTGATGTTAGAGTAGTTACTTGCAAATATGGGGACCCTTGACGTGGGTTGCAAGCTTATCTATCTTGGTCAGAATAGTAACCAATACCTCATTTAATGTATTATATGCATTAATTTTTTGCACTTTTTATCATAATTTTTGCAGGATGCGGCTAAGCCTCTTTTTGTTGGCTTAGTTTATTAGGGTGTCTGTCCCTGTGTGTTGCATATTATTATGCGGAGCAGCCCGCCTCTTAATTCCAGGGCATCATTAATAGGCTGCAAGTCAGACACTTTGCCTCACACTTACCTGTGTGACTGGCGTCCTATGCAAGCCATATCAATGTGCAATTTTTTCTACTAAGCAGCCAACCCCTTCATAATCTGGTATGTGCTGGGGTGGCTGTTTTTATCAGTAGTTTGCACCTGTGCTGCCCTTTGCCTTTATTAGTGAAGGCCTGCTGCATCCTGCTAGGTGAGCATTTGTCATCAGACAAGGTTTTGGAAAGTTCTTTTGCATATTGGTCACACTTAAATGTGATCACCAAACAAATTTATGCATTAGGCTAAGATAACACAAAATGCCAATTTTTAAATGAAGGTCTTTATTATTAAGGCAAAAAAAAAATCCAAACCTACAGGACCCTGTGTTTAAGGGTACGTTTCCACATTCAGGATGGCAGGCGTTTTGGACGGAACGGAAACCCCGCTCCACCCAAAGCCCTGCCCCCTTCTGAACGCGCGGTAAATCCGGATGTGTTCAATGAACACATCCGGAATTACCGCAGTGCTACATAGGACTCTGCTATTTACCTTGCGGCGACAGAGCGTCGCCGCAAGGTAAAAGGACATGCTGCGATCTGAAAAGACTCGTCGCATGTCCGTTTACGCAGGTCTACCGCCTGCCGTGGAGACGGGATTTCATGAAATCCCCTCCTGTTGTGGATGTGCTAGAGATGGTTTTTGAGCAGAGGCTCCCTCTGGTGGTTACAGACAGTACTGAACCTTTCAGCGAGGAGTGGCAATCTGGGTTCACTGACTGGTCTGATATAAGAGAGGTTCCCTCCCATGATGGTTGCCGGTGATCAATTATTCTTATCTCAATTGTGGTTCCTGGTTCATTTGGAAGTTTGCTGGAGTCTTGCCTGCATCTCCTGATTTCAGATAAGATATTTTTTGCTTTTCTTTTTGTGCTTGCTTTTTGCATTGTTTTCTGCACTTTTGTGGAGGTCAGCCAGGTCCCCTCCTGGGGCCTGAGCTCCTCACAGTTTATCTGCGGCCACTGTTGTTTGCTCGTTTGCTTTTTCCTGTTTTTTCAGCGGCTGCGGCTTGGTTTTTGTTCACACTGAGATCTGATTTAGTGGGTGGCGAGATCGTGTTATCTCAGTATTTTTGTAATCAGAATTGTTGGATTTTTGTAGGGTTTTCTTGGTTGCAGAAAGTAATCTCTCCTGTCCTATCCTATTTAGTCAGCTTGTGGCCCCAGCCTTTGCTCAGTCTATTTTCTGCCTATGTTTGTATTTTCATCTTGTCTAACCGCCATTATATGTTTGGGGGCTTCCTATTTTCTTTGGGGATCTGCTCCGGGGCAGATAGCTTTCATCTTTCTGCCTTTAGGTGTAGTTATCTCTCAGGCTGTGATGAGGCGTCTAGGATCAACGTAGGAACGCTCCACGGCTACCTCTAGTTGTGTCTTTAGTTTAGGAATCTGCAACCCATCAGTTACCAACATCTCAGGTGTTCGGCTGCCCTGCTGTTCCTGTCCTCAGCTACCGAAACATAACACCCTCCACTATGCTGTAACATCTGGACGCTGCGTGTTTGACGCTGCGGCAGTATACAGCGTCAAACACACAGCGTTTCCTGACCGTGGAAACATACCCTTAAAGTGATTACCTCCAAAATCTAATAACTGATTGGGCCACCCATAGCAGCAACAACAGCAATCAAGTATTCGCGATAAATGACAATGAGTCTTTTGCAATGCTCTAGAGGAATTTTAGCACACTCATCTTTGGTAATTCAGCCACATTGGAGTGTTTCTGAGCATGAACTGCCTTTTTAAGGTCATGCTGCAGCATCTCAATCGGATTAAGGTCAGGACTTTGACTAGGCCACTCCAAAGTCTTAATTCTGACATCCAAAGGTGGACTTGCTGGTTTGTTTTGGATCATTGTCCTGCTGCATAACCCAAGTGCACTTCAGCTTGAGGTCACAAACAGATGGCAATTCTTCAGGAATTTTTGGCAGACAGCAGAATTCGTGGTTTCATTTACCACAGCAAGTCTTCCTGTTCCTGAAGCAGCAAAAGAGCCCCAGGCCATCACACGACTACCACCATATTTGTTGGCATGATGTTCCTTTTCTGAGTTGCTGCGTGACTTTGACACCAAATGTAATGATAAATATACCTTCTGAAAGTTTAACTTCACAGAATATTCTTCCATAAGTCTTGGGGATCATCAAGATGTTTTCTGGCAAAACTGAGATGAGTCTTTATGTTCTTATTGCTCAGCAGTGGGACTGCCTAGGAGCGGTACCTGGAAGCTACCTGCAGCTCAAGTATAACTCCACTATCAGGAGCTCCAGTGAACACCAGGTAGTTACTTAGATAGCCTCTCCTAGGTAAGCCTGTATTGTGGCACAGTGGGTCTGCAAACCACATATGTGGCAGCTGTGGTGTGGGCAGGGTTATACACAGCTAAACAACCAAGCTCAGCTAGGTCTGCTACAGAAAAAAACGGATTCTATCATAACAGCTGCACCCAGTAAAGTAGATGATACATTGATGGAAACAGGGTCTTTGTCTCTAAAGGGTATGCCACACTAAACAATATCGCTAACGGGATCGCTAAAAAAACGTCACTATTTAGCGATCCCGTTAGCGATGTTGTTCAGTGCGGCAGCTTCCAGCGACGAGCTTCCTGCTGTGATCTCGCTCGTCGCTGGAATCGTTCCGGACCCTATTTCATCGCTGGCGCTCCCGCTGGGTAAGTATCTAATCGCTGTGTGGCACCTTTTCTTAGCGATTTAGCGGTACTTTTGTACCGCTAAAGTCGTTAAGAAGATCGCTAACGGCGATAGCGTCGTTAACTATATCGCTAAATGTGGCCGCATTTAGCGATATAGAAACAATCCCGCTAGCGATCTCATTAGTATGCAACGCTAACGAGATCGCTAGCGGGATAGCTTAGTGTGGCAGTACCTTTACTCATGCTACTGTCAGATTAGATAGCCAAATCCTGCTGATAATTTCCCTTAGGCCAGGGTCAGACATGCAAGAAACTCGCACGATTCTCGTGCGAGTCTCTTGCATGAACACCCGGCGCTGCCGCTGACACTCGGTCCGGATAGAAATACATGCAGCCGCACATTCTGGTCCAAGTGCCGGCGGCAGAGCCGGGTGTTCATGCGAGAGACTTGCACGAGAATCGTGTGAGTTTCTCACATGTGTGACCCGGCCTTAAATGGGATTTCCTCAAATGCAATTTTCCGACTAATGGATTGTGCTTCATAAAAATAACAAATTATTTGTTTCCCTGCTCCAGCTATATGGCTCTAACCGCAGCGATGATGTCACGACTATGACGAATAGTTTAGCCTGTTGGTTTAGCCCTCTCCAAAAGTCTCAGTTTCTCATGTGGCAGCTTGGGAAAATTAACCCCTTCACCCCAAGGGTGGTTTGCACGTTAATGACCGGGCCAATTTTTACAATTCTGACCACGGTCTCTTTATGAGGTTATAACTCTGGAACGCTTTAACAGATCTTCGCGATTCTGAGATTGTTTTCTCGTGACATATTGTACTTCACGTTAGTGGTAAAATTTCTTCGATATACAGTAACTTGCGTTTATTTTTGAAAAAAACGCAAATATGACAAAAATTTAGCAATTTTCAAACTTTGAATTTTTATTCCCTTAAAACAGAAATGTCACACAAAATAGTTAATAAATAACATTTCCCACATCTCTACTTTACCTCAGCACAATTTTGGAACCAAAATTTTTTTTTGCTACGAAATTATAAGGGTTAAAAGTTGACCAAGCGATTTCTCATTTTTACAACAAAATTTACAAAGCCAAATGTGAGGTGGTCTGTTGTGAATGGGCTTGAGATGAATTCTGAGCAGAGGCTCCCTCTGGTGGTTACAAGCGGTACTGGTCTGTACAGTGAAGATTGTGAGGATTGGGAATCAGGTGTTACTGACTGGTCTTATATAAGGGAGTCACCTTCCCATCAGGGTTGCCGGTGATCAATTGTTCTGGTCTCTATCCTTGATTCCTGTTTCCCTTGTAGCCTGCTGTGTCGTGCTTGATTTTTGCATTTTGTCCTGCACTTCTGTGGGGGCCTTCAGGGTCCCCTCCGGGGGCTTTTGCCCTCTCAGTTTAGTTCAGCCACTGATGTTTGTACTTTTGCTTTTTCCAGTTTTTTCAGTGGCTGCTGTTTTGATTTTGTTACACCAGAGAACTAATTTAGGTGGTAGAGGTCGTGTGATCTCAGGTGATTTTGAAATTAGTAGAGTTGGTGCTTTTCAGGGTTTTCTGGGATTGCAGCAAGTACCCTTCCTATCCTTTTCTATTTAGTTAGTTTGGGCCCCAACGTTTGCTCATACTATTTTCTGTCTGTGTCAGTATTTCTTCTTGTCTAACCGCCATTACATGTTTGGGGGCTTTCTATTATCTTTGGGGTTCTGCTCCGGGGCAGATAGCTTTCCTATATCTATCTTTAGGTGTAGTTAGTTTCTCAGGCTGTGACGAGGCGTCTAGGACCAACGTAGGAACGCTCCACGGCTGCCTCTAGTTGTTGTGGTTAGTCAGGGTACTGCAATCTCATAGATTCCAACTGCTCTGGTGTATTGCCTTTTTTGCCTGCACTCCTCAGCTACCGAAACATAACAGTATCACCGGCCCAAAATTTAAAATTGTATGGTACTCACAGAAGGGAAAAAATTTGTGAAAGAAAAAACGGTTGTCAGAGTTGTCAGAGATATTTTTCTGTTTGTTTGCATTTTTTTTTTTCCCTCTGGGTGCTGGGGAGGATTTTTTCTCTCAATGGAGTTTGCACAGTTGTCTGGCCGTGTGGATCATCTTGCCACTGAGGTTCAGAGTATTGCTGCATATCTTGCTAGGTTGCCTGTTGTGGAACCTAGGATTCCCATGCCAGATTTGTTTTTAGGGGATCGAGCTAAGTTTCAGAATTTCAAAAATAATTGTAAATTGTTTTTTGCCTTAAAATCTAAGTCCTCAGGGAACGCAGCGCAGCAGATTCAAATTGTCATCTCTCTCCTGCGCGGCGATCCTCAGGATTGGGCTTTTTCCCTGACACCTGGGGATCCTGTTTTGAGTGATGTTGATGCATTTTTTCAGGCTTTGGGGTTATTGTACGATGAGCCTAATGTCAATGATCAAGCTGAAAAAGCCTTGTTGGCATTAAATCAGGGGCTTGATGACGCTGAGTTATACTGTCAGAGATTCCGTAGGTGGGCAGTCCTGACCAAGTGGAACGACGACGCTTTGGCGGCCCTTTTTCGGAAGGGTCTGTCAGATAATGTAAAGGATGTTATGGTGGGATTCCCTGTCCCCTCTGGTCTCAATGATTCTATGTCATTAGCGATTCAAATTGACAGACGTTTGCGTGAGCGGAGAAGTATGCGTGGAATAGTGTTGCCTTGTGAACCTGCTTCTGAATCCATGCAGTGTGATAGAGTGGTGTCTGGGGCACAGCGTCATGAGTTTCGAAAGCGCAATGGGTTATGTTTCTACTGTGGTGATGCCTCTCATGCTATTTCAGTCTGCCCTAAGCGGGGAAGAAGTTTTGCACGCTCAGTCGTCTTGGGTAGTGTTCAGACTAAGTTTTTATTAACTGTCACTCTGATATGCTCTCTGTCCTCATTTTCTGCTCAGGCTTTCGTTGATTCTGGAGCAGCTATTAACCTGATGGATTATGATTTTGCTAAATGTTGTGGGTTTCCCTTGATACCCCTACAGAAGTCTATTCCCCTACTGGGGATCGATTCTACCCCTTTGGCTGAGAATAAACCTCAGTTCTCTACTCAGGTGATAATGAGGGTTGAACCTGATCATCAAGAGTGCTGCAAATTTTTGGTTCTGTATAATCTGCATGATATTATCGTACTGGGTTTCCCTTGGTTACAGTCTCATAATCCTGTTTTGGATTGGAAATCTGTGTCTGTAACCAGTTGGGGCTGCCAATGTATTAATACCAACACTCCTGTTTTTTCTGCCTCCCCCCCGGCTCAGGATGTTCCTGACTTTTTGATTGATTTTTCTGATGTATTTAGCGAAAGTAAATCTGCATCCTTACCTCCCCATAGGAGCTATGACTGCGCTATTGAATTAGTGCCTGGTAGTAAATTCCCTAAAGGTCGCCTTTTTAACTTGTCTGTACCTGAACATGACGCTATGCGGTCTTATATCAAGGAGTCATTGGAGAAGGGTCATATCAGACCATCCTCTTCACCCTTGGGTGCCGGTTTTTTCTTTGTGGCCAAAAAGGATGGTTCATTAAGGCCGTGTATTGATTATCGTCTTTTGAACAATATTACTGTGAAATATCAATACCCGTTACCCTTGATTTCTGACCTGTTTTCCAGGGTGAAAAACGCTACTTGGTTTACCAAGCTTGACCTCAGGGGGGCATATAACCTTATTCGCATTAAGCACGGGGATGAATGGAAGATGGCATTCAATACCCCGGAGGGGCATTTTGAGTACCTTGTGATGCCCTTTGGGCTCACTAATGCTCCTTCTGTCTTCCAGTCCTTCATGAATGACATTTTCAGGGATTTTGTGGATAAATTTCTGATTGTTTATTTGGGATGATATCTTGATTTTTTCTAATGACTGGGACTCTCATGTGAAACATGTTCGAACTGTATTCCAGATTTTGAGAGAGAATGCTCTGTATGTGAAGGGATCAAAGTGTCTTTTTGGCGTACAGAGGATCTCATTTCTGGGATTCATTTTGTCCCCATCTGTTATTGAAATGGACCCGGTCAAGGTTCAGGCCATCTGTGATTGGGTCCAACCTACTTCATTAAAGGCTCTTCAAAGATTTTTGGGTTTTGCCAATTTTTATCGTAAATTTATTGCTAATTTCTCGGTTATTGTTAAACCATTAACTGATTTGACCAAAAAGGGTTCTGATGTGGTGAATTGGCCTCCTGAGGCAGTCTCTGCATTTCAGGAACTTAAGCAGAGATTCACTTCTCTCCTGTTCTACGGCAGCCTGATGTTTCTCTGCCATTTCAGGTGGAGGTTGATGCCTCTGAAATTGGGGCAGGTGCCGTTTTGTCCCAAAAAGATCCAGAGACCTCTAAAAGTAACCCTTGTGCCTTTTTCTCTCGAAAATTTTCTCCTACTGAACGTAATTATGACGTGGGTAATCGGGAGTTATTGGCCATGAAGTGGGCTTTTGAAGAGTGGAGACATTGGCTGGAGGGAGCCAAACATCAGGTGGTGGTCCTTACTGACCATAAGAATCTGGTTTATCTGGAATCTGCCAAGCGACTCAATCCTAGACAGGCCAGGTGGGCCTTGTTTTTCACACGTTTTAATTTTGTGGTTTCCTTTCTTCCTGGCACTAAGAATGTTAAGGCGGATGCCCTCTCGAGGAGCTTCCTTGCGGACTCTCCTGAGTTATCTGATCCTTCTGTTATTTTGAAAGAGGGTGTAGTTCTTTCCGCCATCTCACCTAATTTGAGACTTGCTCTGGAGGGGTGTCAGGAGGATAGGCCCGAGTGCTGCCCTGTTGGAAAATTGTTTGTCCCGGACCAGTGGAAAAAGAGTGTGATGTCTGAGATTCATTGTTCCGCGTTGGCTGGGCATCCCGGAATTTTTGGTACCAGAGACTTGGTTAGTCGGTCCTTTTGGTGGCCTACCTTGTCTCGTGATGTCAGGGAATCTGTGCAGTCCTGCGGGACTTGCTCTCACTCCAAGCCTTGCTCTCGCTCTAGTGGTTTGTTGATGCCATTGCCTGTGCCCAAGAGACCATGGACCCATATCTCTATGGATTTCATTTCCGACCTCCCTGTTTCTCAGAGAATATCCGCCGTCTGGGTGATTTGTGATAGGTAATGACACAAGATGTATCATCTTGGAAAACCTAAGTTGCCTTCCTCCTCTGAATTGGTGCCGTTGTTCCTTCAGCACGTGGTTCGTTTACACGGCATTCCTGAGAACATAGTGTCTGACAGAGGAGTCCAGTTTGTTTCCAGATTTTGGAGGACTTTTTGTTCTAAACTGGGTGTTCAATTGTCTTTCTCCTCGGCATTTCATCCTCAGACCAATGGTCAAACTGAGAGAACAAACCAGACATTGGAGACTTATCTAAGATGCTTTGTGTCTGCTGATCAGGATGACTGGGTCTCTTTTTTGCCTTTGGCTGAGTTTGCTCCTAATAATAGGGCTAGCTCTGCCACTTTGATGTCTCCGTTTTTCTGTAATTCTGGGTTTCACCCTCGATTTTCTTCAGGACAGACGGAGGCTTCTGTCTGTCCAGGTGTTGACTCTGTTGTGGAGCGTATGCAACAGATTTGGGACCAGGTAGTGGAGAGGTTGTCCCTCTCTCAGGAGAGGGCCCAGCGGTTTGCTAACCGGCATAGGACTGATGGTCCTCGGTTTAAAGTAGGGGACTTGGTCTGGTTGTCCTCAAAAAATATTCCTATGAGAGTAGCATCTCCTAAATTTAAGCCTAGGTTCATTGGACCTTATAAGATCATGGAGATTCTTAATCCTGTTTCTTTTCGTTTGCTTCTTCCAGGGACATTTAAGATCCATAACGTGTTCCACAAGTCCTTGTTGAAGAGGTTTGTTGAGCCAGTGGTTCCTGCTGCTGTGCCTCCTGACCCTGTTTTGGTTGAGGGCAATCTGGAGTATGTGGTTGAGAAAATATTAGATTCTCGTTTTTCTAGACGGAAACTCCAGTATTTGGTTAAGTGGAGAGGTTATGGTCAGGAAGACAATTCTTGGGTGTTTGCTTCGGACATCCATGCTAGGAGACTCATCCGTGCGTACCATAGAACTCATCCTGACCGACCTGGTTGCTCAAATGAGGGTTCGGTGACCCCTCCTCAAGGGGGGGTACTGTTGTGAATGGGCTTGAGATGAGTTCTGAGCAGAGGCTCCCTCTGGTGGTTACAAGCGGTACTGGTCTGTCCAGTGAAGATTGTGAGGATTGGGAATCAGGTGTTACTGACTGGTCTTATATAAGGAGTCACCTTCCCATCAGGGTTGCCGGTGATCAATTGTTCTGGTCTCTATCCTTGATTCCTGTTTCCCTTGTAGCCTGCTGTGTCGTGTCTGCATCTCCTGCTAACAGATAAGACATTTTCTTCTTTTTGTTTTTGTGCTTGATTTTTGCATTTTGTCCTGCACTTCTGTGGGGGCCTTCAGGGTCCTCTCCGGGGGCTTTTGCCCTCTCAGTTTAGTTCAGCCACTGATGTTTGTACTTTTGCTTTTTCCAGTTTTTTCAGTGGCTGCTGTTTTGATTTTGTTACACCAGAGAACTAATTTGGGTGGTAGAGGTCGTGTGATCTCAGGTGTTTTTGAAATTAGTAGAGTTGGTGCTTTTCAGGGTTTTCTGGGATTGCAGTAAGTACCCTTCCTATCCTTTTCTATTTAGTTAGTTTGGGCCCCAACGTTTGCTCATACTATTTTTTGTCTGTGTCAGTATTTCTTCTTGTCTAACCGCCATTACATGTTTGGGGGCTTTCTATTATCTTTGGGTTCTGCTCCGGGGCAGATAACTTTCCTATATCTATCTTTAGGTGTAGTTAGTTTCTCAGGCTGTGACGAGGCATCTAGGACCAACGTAGGAACGCTCTACGGCTGCCTCTAGTTGTTGTGGTTAGTCAGGGTACTGCAATCTCATAGATTCCAACTGCTCTGGTGTATTGCCTTTTTTGCCTGCACTCCTCAGCTACCGAAACATAACAGTGGTCCCTAAAAAAAATGAAGTCACTTTGAGGGGTCTATATAGCAGAAAATACCCAAAAGTGACACCATTCTAAAAACTGCACCCCTCAAGGTGCTCAAAACCACATTCAAGTTTATTAACCATTTAGGTGCTTCACAGGAACTGAAGCAACGTGGAAGGAAAAATTGAACATTTAACTTTTTAGTCACAAAAATGATCTTTTACAAACAATTTTTTTATTTTCACAAGGGTAAAAGGAGAAAATGGACAGATAAAGTTGTGCAATTTTCCTGAGTGCGCCGATACCCCATATGTGGGGGAAAACCACTGTCTGGGCATACGTCAGGGCTCGGAAGGGAAGGAGCACCCTTTAACTTTTTCAAACCAAAATTGGCTGGAATTGAGATTGGACGCCATGTCGCGTTTGGAGAGCCTCTGATGCGCCTAAACAGTGGAAACCCTGCACAAGTGACACCATTTTGGAAACTAGACCTCCTATGGAACTTATCTAGATCTGTTGTGAGCACTTTGAACCCCCAAGTGTTTCACAAAAGTTTATAATGCCTGGGTGAGAAAAAAAAAAACAATTTTCCACAAAAATGATTTTTTAGTCCCAAATTTTTGATTTTTCCCAAGGAAATTGGACCCCAAAAGTTGTCAAATTTGTCCTGAGTACGCTGATACCCCATAAGTGGGGGGGGGGAACATTGGTCGCACGGCAGGGCTTGGAAAGGAAGTAATAACGTTTTGGAATGCAGAAGTTGATGCGGGTCATGTTCCTTTTGCAGTGCCCCAGATGTGCCTAATCAGTGGAAACCCCCCACAAGTGACCCCATTTTGGAAACTAGACCCCTAAGGATCTTATCTAGATCTGTGGTGAGCACTTTGAACCCCCAAGTGCTTCACACAAGTTTATAATGCCCTGGCATGAAAATAAAAATCCTATTTTTTTTCCCACAAAAATTATCTTTTAGTTACCAATTTTTTATTTTCCCAAGAGTAACAGGAGAAATTGGACCACAAAAGTTGTTGTCCAATTTGTCCTGAGTACGCTGGTACCCCATATGTGGGGGAACCACTGTTTGGGCGCACGGCAGAGCTCGGAATGGAAGGAGCACCATTTGACTTTTTCCAACCAAAATTGGCTGGAATTGAGATTGGATGCCATGCTGCATTTGGATAGCCCCTGATGTGCCTAAACAGTGGAAACCCCCCACAAGTGACCCCATTTTGGAAACTAGACCCCCTAAGAAACTTATCTATATCTGTGGTGAGCAATTTGAACTCCCAAGTGCTTCACACAAGTTTATAACGTAGAGCCGTAAAATTAAAAAATATTTTTTCCACAAAAATGATCTTTTCACCCCAATTTCTATTTTCCCAAGGGTAACAAGACCCCAAAAGTTTTTGTGCAATTTGTCCTGAGTACGCTAATACCCCATATGTGGGGGAAAACCACTTTTTGGGTGCATGGCAGAGCTCGGAAGGGAAGGTGCGCCGTTTGACTTTTTCAACGCAGAATTGGTTGGACCCCATGTCTTGTTTGGAGAGCTCCTGATGTGCCTAAACAGTGGAAACCCCCCCACAAATGACACTATTTTGGAAACTAGACCCCTCAAGGAACTTATTAGATGTGTGGTGAGAATTTTGAACCCCCAAGTGTTTCACTAAAGTTAACGCCCGAGCATGAAAATAAAAAAATCATGTTTTTTCCACAAACATGATCTTTAGTCTCCAACTTTTTATTTTCCCAAGGGTAACAGGAGAAATTGGACCCCAAAAGTTGTCCAATTTGTCCTGAGTACGCTGATACCCCATATGTGGGAGAAAACTACTGTATGGGCACACGTCAGACCTTGGAAGGGAAGTAGTGAAGTTTTGGATTGCAGACTTTGATGGAATGGTCTGCGGGCGTCATGTCGCATTTGGAGAGCCCCTGATGTGCCTAAACAATGGAACCCCCCACAAGTGACCCCATTTTGGAAAATAGACCCCACAATGAACTTATATAGATGTGTGGTAAGCGCTATGAAGCCCCAAGTCCTTCACAGAAGTTTATAACGTACAGCCGTAAAAACAAAAAAATCTTTTATATTACAAAAATTATATTTTTGCCCAAATTTTTTATTTTCCCAGGGATAACAGAAGAAACTGGACCTAAAGAGTTATTGTGCAATTTGTCCTGAGTGCACTGATACCTCATATGTGGGGGTAAACTACTGTTTGGGCGCATTGCAGAGCTCAGAAGTAAAGTGTTATGTTTCGGTAGCTGAGGAGAAATTGCAAATAGCCAAAGTAGTAATACAGTCATGGCCAAAAGTTTTGAGAATGACACAAATATTAATTTTTACAAAGTCTACTGGTTCACTTTTTCTAATGGCAATTTGCATATACTCCAGAATGTTATAAAGAGTGATCAGCTTAACAGCAATTACTTGCAAAGTCAATATTTGGCTAGAAAATGAACTTTATCCCCCAAAACACATTTCAACATCATTGCAGCCCTGCCTTAAAAGGACCAGCTAACCTCTTTTCAGTGATTGCTCCATTAACACAGGTGTGGGTGTTGATGAGGACATGGCTGGAGATCAATTTGTCATGATTAAGTAAGAATGAGACCACTGGACACTTAAAAAGGAGGCTGGTGCTTGGCATCATTGTTTCTCTTTTGTTAACCATGGTTATCTCTAAAGAAACACGTGCAGTCATCATTGCAATGCGCAAAAATGGCCTAACAGGGAAGTGTATCGCAGCTAGAAAGATTGCACCTCAGTCAACAATCTATTGCATCATCAAGAACTTCAAGGAGAGAGGTTCCATTGTTGCCAAAAAGGCTCCAGGGCGCCCAAGAAAGACCAGCAAGCGCCAGGACCGTCTTTTAAAAGTGTTTCAGCTGCGGGATCGGGCTACCAGCAGTGCAGAGCTTGCTCACGAATGGCAGCAGGCAGGTGTGAGTGCATCTGCACGCACTGTGAGGCGGAACTCTGGAAGCAAGGCCTGGTCTCAAGGAGGGCAGCAAAGAAGCCACTTCTCTCCAGAAAAAACATCATGGACAGACTGATATTCTGCAAAAGGTACAGGCAGTGGACTGCTGAGGACTGGGGTAAAGTTATTTTCTCTGATGAATCCCCTTTTCGATTGTTTGGGACATCAGGAAAACGCCTCATTCGGAGAAGACAAGGTGAGCGCTACCACCAGTCTTGTCTCATGCCAACTGTTAAGCATCCTGAAACCATTCATGTGTGGGGTTGCTTCTCAGCCAAGGGAATCGGCTCTCTCACAGTCTTGCCTAAAAACACAGCCATGAATAAAGAATGATACCAGAATGTCCTCCAAGAGCAACTTCTCCCAACCCTCCAAGAGCAGTTTGGTGATCAACAATGCCTTTTCCAGCATGATGGAGCACCTTGCCATAAAGCAAAGGTGATCACTAAATGGCTCAGGGAACAAAACATAGAGATTTTGGGTCCATGGCCTGGAAACTCCCAGATCTTAATCCCATTGAGAACTTGTGGTCAATCATCAAGAGACGGGTGGACAAACAAAAACCTAAAAATTCTGACAAAATGAAAGCATTGATTGTGCAAGAATGGACTGCTATCAGTCAGGATTTGGTCCAGAAGTTGATTGAGAACATGCCAGGGAGAATTGCAGAGGTCCTGAAGAAGAAGGGTCAACACTGCAAATATTGACTTGCTGCATTAACTCATTCTAACTGTCCATATAAGCTTTTGTTACTCATATGTTTGCAATAATATTTCTGTCTGTGATAAAAACATCTGTCAAACACACACATAAAAACCAGAGGGCAGCAGATCATGTGAAAATATAATATTTGTGTCATTCTCAAACTTTTGGCCATGACTGTACACCAGAGAGGCTGGAAACTATTGGATTGCAGTACCCTAAACTAACCGCCACACTAGAAGTAGCCGTGGAGCGTACCTACGGTGATCCTAGACGCCTTGTCACAGCCGGAGAGATAACTACACCTAAAGGCACTAAAGATGAAAGCTATCTGCCCCGGAGCAGAACCCCCAAAGAAATAGGAAGCCCCCAAACATGTAATGGCGGTTAGACAAGAAGAAAATACGGACACAGACAGAAAATAGAATGAGCAAACGCTGGGGCCCAATTTGTCTAGATAGAAAAGTATAGGAAAGAATTCTGACTGCAACCCAAAAAAACCCTGACAAAAATACCAACACTTCTGATTAACAAAAACCTGAGATCACACGATCTCTATTACCTAAATCAGATCTCTGGTGTAACACACAGCAATTCAGCAGATAAAAAGAGACATAGGAACAGCGCAAAAGTGCAAATACAAAATGAGCACAATTGCAGCGCCAGACCCCAAAAGGGGACCAGGCTGAAGACCACTGCAAGCAGCAAACAAGACAAGGAAAATCCAACCAGAGGAAAAAAAAAACAGCAAATCACTTATCTGAATGAGTAGGAATGAAAGCTGAGCTCCAAGCAAAACCAGGAAGAACAATTGATTACCGGCAAGGCGGAAGGGAGTTCAGGTCACTTATATCAGACCATTCAGAGCCAGCTGAAGGCCATTCAGCAATTAGTTTATTACCCTCAGCAACCACCGGAAGGAGCTCCAGCTCAGAAGTCGCCTCCAGATTATTCACAACAGTACCCCCCCTTGAGGAGGGGTCACCGAACCCTCACCTGCGCAACCAGGCCGATCAGGATGAGCTCGATGATAGGCACGGATAAGTCTCCCAGCATGGATGTCCGAAGCAAACACCCAAGAATTGTCCTCCTGACCATAACCTCTCCACTTTACCAAATACTGGAGTTTCCGTCTAGCAAAACGAGAATCCAATATTTTTTCATACTCCAAATTGCCCTCAACCAAAACAGGGTCGGGAGGCGCAGCCATAGGAACCACTGGCTCGAAAAACCTCTTCAATAAGGACTTGTGGAACAATTTATGGATCTTAAATGTCCCTGGAAGATGCAAATGGAAGGAAACCGGATTAATAATTTCCATGATCTTATAAGGTCCAATGAACCTTGGCTTAAATTTTGGAGATGCAACTTTCATAGGGATATTTCTTGAGGACAACCAAACCAAGTCCCCCACTTTAAAACGAAGACCATCAATCCTATGCCAGTTGGCAAACCGCTGGGCCTTCTGAGAGAGACAACCTCTCCACTACCTGGGCTCAAATCTGCTGCATACGCTCCACAATAGAGTCAACCCCCGGACAGACCGAAGCCTCCTCCTGTCCTGAAGAAAATCGAGGGTGAAACCCAGAATTGCAGAAAAATGGAGAGATCAAGGTGGCAGATCTAGCCCTATTATTAAGAGCTAACTCCGCCAAAGGCAAAAAAGAGACCCAGTCATCTTGATCAGCAGACACAAAGCTGTTGTGAATGTGTTAGAAATGAATTCTGAGCAGAAGCTCCCTCTGGTGGTTACAAACAGTACTGAACCATTCAATGAGGATTGGCAATCAGGAGTTACAGACTGGTCTTATATAAGGGAGGTTCCCTCCCATCATGGTTGCCGGTGATCAATTGTTCTTGTCTCAACTGTGGTTCCTGGTTCACTTGGAAGCTTGCTGAGTCTTGCCTGCATCTTCTGCTATCAGATAAGATATTTTCTGCTTTTATTTTTGTGCTTGCTTTTTGCATTGTTCCCTGCACTTCTGTGGAGGTCAGCCAGGTCCCCTCCGGGGGCTTGTGCTCCTCTCAGTTTATCTGAGCCACTGTTATTTGTTCATTTGCCTTTTCCGTTTTTTTCAGTGGCTGCGGCTTAGTTTTGTGACACCAGAGAACTAATTTAAGTGGTAGAGGTTGTGTGAAGTCAGGTGTTTTTGCAATTAGTAGAGTTGGTATTTTTTAGGGTTTTTTTGGATTGCAGTAAGTGTCCTTCCTATCCTTTTCTGTCCAGGTAGATTGGGCCCCAACGTTTGCTCATACTATTTTCTGTCTGTGTCTGTATTTCCTCTTGTCTAACCGCCATTACATGTTTGGGGGCTTCCTATGTTCTTTGGGGATCTGCTCCGGGGCAGATAGCTTTCCTCTTTCTATCTTTAGGTGTAGTTAACCTCTCAGGCTGTGACGAGGCGTCTAGGACCAACATAGGAACGCTCCACGACTGCCTTTAGTTGTGGTTAGTCAGGGTACTGCAATCCAGTAGATTCCAACCTCTCTGGTGTATTGCCATTTTTGCCTGCTCTCCTCAGCTACCAAATCATAACACAAAGCATCTCAAATAAGTCTCCAAGGTCTGGTTTGTTCTCTCGGTTTGGCAAAACCCAAAAATCTCTGAAGAGCCTTCAATGAAGTAGGTCGAACCCAATCACAGATGGCCTGAACCTTGACCGGGTCCATTTCAATAACAGATGGGGACAAAATGAATCCCAGAAATGAGACCTTCTGTACGCCAAAAAAACACTTTGATCCCTTCACATACAGTGCATTCTCTCTCAAAATCTGGAACACAGTCCGAACATATTTCACATGAGAGTCCCAGTCGTTTGAAAAAATCAAGATATCATCCAAATAAACGATCAGAAATTTATCCACAAAATCCCTGAAAATATCATTCATGAAGGATTGGAAGACGGAAGGGGCATTAATAAGCCCAAAGGGCATCACTAGGTACTCAAATGCCCCTCTGGGGTATTAAACGCCGTTTTCCATTCATACCCGTGCTTAATGCGAATAAGGTTATATGTCCCCCTGAGGTCAAGCTTGGTAAACCAACCAGCACTTTTCACTCTGGAAAATAGGTCAGAAATCAAGGGTAACGGATATTGATATTTAACAGTGATCTTATTCAGGAGGCGATAATCAATACACGGCCTCAATGAACCATCCTTTTTGGCCACAAAGAAAAAACCGGCGCCCAAGGGTGAAGAGGATGGTCTGATATGACCCTTCTCTAATGACTCCTTGATATAAGATCGCATAGCATCATGTTCAGATACAGACAAATTAACCCCTTACTGCCATCAGACGTACTATCCCGTCCATGGTACCTGGGCCCGTATGACCATGGACGGTTCCGAGGGTCCGTCCTCCCTCCAGGTCCCCAGATCCAAGATGGCGCCGGGGTCCTGCAGGGAGGCGGCTTCCTCAGTGCCTGCTGAGAGCAGGCACTGAGAAGCCTGCAGCGATGCCAGAGCGATCGCTGGTGTGACAGAGTGCTGTGCACACTGTCACACCAGCGATCTGCTAAAATACAGTGATGTCCCTCCCTGGGACAAAGTAAAAAAAGTTAAAAAAATAAAAATTGTTTAAAAAAATCATAAAAAAAAAAAAATATTCCCCAATAAATTCATTTTTTCCTGTAAATAAAAAAACAAAAACAATAAAAGTACACAAATTTGGTATTGCCGCGTCCGTAACGACCCCCCCTATAAAACTGTCCCACTAGTTAACCCCTTTAGTGAACCTCTTAAAAAAAATTAAAAAAAACAAAGCAAAAAATCAATGCTTTATCATCATACCGCCGAAGAAAAAGTGGAATAACGCGATAAAAAAACGGATATAAATAAACATGGTACCGCTGAAAACGTCATCTTGTCCCGCAAAAAACGAGCCGCCATACAGCATCATCAACGAAAAAATAAAAAAGTTATAGCTCGCAGAATAAAGCGATGCAAAAATAATAATTTTTTATATAAAATTGGTTTTATTCTATAAAAGCGCCAAAACATAAAAAAATGATATAAATGAGGTATCACCGTAATCGTACTGACCCGAGGAATAAAACTGCTTTATCAATTTTACCACATGCGGAACGGTATAAATGCCTCCCCCAAAAGAAATTCATGAATTGCTGATTTTTGTTCATTCTAACCTCCCAAAAATCGAAATAAAAAGCGATCAAAAAACGTCACGTGCTCAAAAATGGTACCAATAAAAATGTCACCTCGTCCCACAAAAAATAAGACCTCACATGACTCTGTGGGCCAAAATATGCAAAAATTATAGCTCTCAAAATGTGATGATGCAAAAACTATTTTTTGCAATAAAAAGCATCTTTTAGCGTGACAGCTGCCAATCATAAAAACCCGCTATAAATAGTAAATCAAACCCCCCTTTATCACCCCCTTAGTTAGGGAAAAATAATAAAATTAAAAAAATGTATTTATTTCCATTTTCCCATTAGGGTTAGGGTTGCGACTAAAGTTAGGGTTAGGGTTGGCGCTAAGTTAGGGTTAGGGTTGGGATTAGGGTTATGGGTGTGTTAGGGTTAGGTTTGTGGTTAGGGTTGGGACTAGGGTTAGGGGTGTGTTGGGGTTAGGGTTGGAGTAAGAATTGGGGGGTTTCCGCTGTTTAGGCACATCAGGGGCTCTCCAAATGTGACATGGCGTCTGATCTCAATTCCAGCCAATTCTGCATTGAAAAAGTCAAACGGTGCTCCTTCACTTCTGAGCTCTGCCATGCGCCCAAACAGTAGTTTACCCCCACATATGGGGTATCAGTGTACTCTGGACCCCATGAGTTATTCTGTAATTTGTCCTATTCTGTTACCCTTGGGAAAATAAAAAGCTGGGGGTAAAAATATCATTTTTTTTTTTTTTTAAAAAAATGATTTTTTGTTTTTACGACTGTACGTTATAAACTTCTGTGAAGCACTTGGGACTTCATAGCGCTCACCACACATCTAGATAAGTTCCTTGTGGGGTCTATTTTCCAAAATGGGGTCACTTGGGGGTTTCCACTGTTTAGGCGCATCAGAGGCTCTCCAAATGCGACATGACGCCCCCAGACCATTCCATCAAAGTCTGCAATCCAAAACGTCACTACTTCCCTTCCGAGCCCCGACGTGCGCCCATACAGTAGTTTACTCCCACATATTGGGTATCAGCGTACTCATGACAAATTGGACAACAACTTTTGGGGTCCATTTTCTCCTGTTACCCTTGTGAAAATAAAATATTGGGGACGAACAAATCATTTTTGTAAAAAAAAAAAAGATTTTTATTTTACAGCTGTACGTTATAAAGCACTTCGGGGTTCAAAGTGCTCACCACACATCTAGATAAGTTCCTTGAGGGGTCTAGTTTCCAAAATGGTGTCATTTGTTGGGTGTTTCCACTGTTTAGGCAGATCAGGAGCTCTCCAAACACGACATGGCATCCAGCCAATTCTGTGTTGAAAAAGTCGAACGGCGCTCCTTCCCTTCCAAACTCTGCCATGCACCTAAACAGTGGTATACCCCGACATATGGGGTATCAGCGTACTCAGGACAAATTGCACAATAACTTTTGGAGTCTTGTTACCCTTGGGAAAATAAAAATTGGGGTGAAAAGATCATTTTTGTGGAAAAAATATGATTTTTTAATTTTACGGCTCTACGTTATAAACTTGTGTGAAGCACTTTGGGGTTCAAATTGCTCACCAAAGATCTAGATAAGTTCCTTAGGGGGTCTAGTTTCCCAAATGGGGTCACTTGTGGGGGGTTTCCACTGTTTAGGCACATCAGGGACTCTCCAAATGCAACATGGCGTCCAATCTCAATTCCAGCCAATTTTGTTTGGAAAAAGTCAAATGATACTCCTTCCATTCCGAGCTCTGCTGTGCGCCCAAACAGTGGTTCCCCCCACATATGGGGTATCAGCGTACTCAGGACAAATTGGACATCAACTTTTGTGGTCCAATTTCTCCTGTTACTCTTGGGAAAATAAAAAATTAGTGACTAAAAGATAATTTTTGTGGGAAAAAAATAGGAATTTTTTTTTTCATGCTCGGGCATTATAAACTTGTGTGAAGCACTTGGGGGTTCAAAGTGCTCACCAAAGATCTAGATAAGCTCCTTAGGGGGTCTAGTTTCCAAAATGGGGTCACTTGTGGGGTTTTCCACTGTTTAAGCACATCTGTGGCACTGCAAACGGAACATGACCCCCATCAACGTCTGCATTCCAAAACGTTACTACTTCCTTTCCAAGCCCTGTCGTGCGCCAAAAGTTTCCCCCCCACATATGGGGTATCAGCGTACTCAGGACAAATTGGACAACAACTTTTGGGGTCCAATTTCCTTGGGAAAAATCAAACATTTGGGACTAAAAAATCATTTTTGTGGAAAATTGTTTTTTTTTTCTCACCCAGGCATTATAAACTTTTGTGAAACACTTGGGGGTTCAATGTGCTTAGAACAGATCTAGATAAGTTCCTTAGGGGGTCTAGTTTCCAAAATGGTGTCACTTGTGGGGGGTTTCCACTGTTTAAGCACATCAGGGGCTCTCCAAACACGACATGTCGTCCAATCTCAATTCCAGCCAATTTTAGTTTGAAAAAGTCAAACGGCGCTCCTTCCCTTACGAGCTCTGCCGTGTGCCCAAACAGTGGTTTCCTCCACATATTGGCTATTGGCGTACTCAGGAGAAATTGCACAACAACTTTATCTGTCCATTTGCTTCTTTTACCCTTGTGAAAATAAAAAAAAAAGTTTGTAATAGATCATTTTTGTGGCTAAAAAGTTAAATATTCATTTTTTCCTTCCACGTTGCTTCAGCTCCTGTAAAGCACCTGAAGGGTTAATAAACTTCTTGAATGTGGTTTTGAGTACCTTGAGGGGTGCAGTTTTTAGAATGGTGTCACTTTTGGGTATTTTCTGCTATATAGACCCCTCAAATTGACTTCAAATATGAGGTGGTCCCTAAAAAAAATGGCTTTGTAAATTTTGTTGTAAAAATGAGAAATCGCTGGTCAACTTTAAACCCTTATAATTTCCTAAGAAAAAAAAAATTTGGTTTCAAAAATTGTGCTGATGTAAAGTAGACATGTGGGAAATGTTATTTCTTAACTATTTTGTGTGACATATTTCTCTGTTTTAAGGGAATAAAAATTCAAAGTTTGAAAATTGCTAAATTTTCAAAATTTTCGCCATATTTGCGGTATTTTTCAAAAATAAACGCAAGTTATATGGAAGAAATTTTACCACTAACGTGAAGTAAAATATGTCACGAGAAAACAATCTCAGAATCGCGAAGATCCGTTGAAGCGTTCCAGAGTTATAACCTCATAAAGAGACAGTGGTCAGAATTGTAAAAATTGGCCCGGTCATTAACGTGCAAACCACCCTTGGGGGTGAAGGGGTTAAAAAGGCGACCTTTAGGAAATTTACCACCAGGCACTAACTCAATAGTGCAATCATAGCTCCTGTGAGGAGGTAAGGATGCAGACTTACTTTCACTAAACACATCAGAAAAATAAGTCAAAAAGTCAGGGACAACCTGAGATTGGGGAGAGGCAGAAAAAACAGGAGTGTCAGTATTAACACATTGGCAGCCCCAACTGGTCACAGACACAGATTTCCAATCCAAAACAGGATTATGAGTCTGTAACCAAGGGAAACCCAGTACAATAATGTAATGCAGATTATGCAACACCAGAAATTTGCAACTCTCCTGATGATCTGGTTCAAACCTCATTATCACCTGAGTAGAAAATTATGGTTTATTCTCTGACAAAGGGGTAGAATCAATGCCCAGTAAAGGAATAGACTTCCGCAGGGGTATCATGGGAAACCCACAACGTTTGGCAAAGTCAAAATCCATCAGGTTAATAGCTGCTCCTGAATCAACAAAAGCCTGAGCCGAAAATGTGGACAGGGAGCAAATCAGGGTAACAGTCAACAGAAATTTAGTCTGAACACTACCCAAGACAACTGAGCGCGCAAAACATCTTCCCCGCTTATGGCAGACGGAAATAGCATGGGAAGCGTCACCACAGTAGAAACATAACCCATTGCGCTTACGAAACTCATGATGCTGAGCCCCAGAAGTCACTCAATCACACTGCTCAGGAGCTGGCTCACAAGGCAACACTATCTCACGCATACCTCTGCGCTCCCGCAAACGTCTGTCAATTTGAATAGCCAAAGACATAGAATCATTGAGACCAGAGGGAACAGGGAATCCCACCATAACGTCCTTTACATTTTCTGACAGACCCTTCCGAAAAAGGGCTGCCAAAGCATCATCATTCCATTTAGTCAGGACAGCCCACTTTCGAAATTTCTGACAGTAGGCTCAGCGTCTTCATGACCCTAATTTAATGCCAACAAGGTCTTTTCAGCTTGATCAGTGACATTATGTTCATCGTACAATAACCCCAGAGCCTGAAAAAATACATCATCATCATCATTTAAAACAGGATCCCCAGGTGTCAGGGAAAAAGCCCAATCCTGAGGGTCTCCGCGCAGCAGAGAGATGACAATTTGAACCTGCTGTGCTGCGTTCCCTGAGGACTTAGGCTTTTAGGCAAAAAACAACTTAGTTATTTTTGAAATTCAGAAATTTAGACCGATCCCCCAAAAATAAATCTGGTATGGGGATCCTAGGTTCCACAACCGGCAACCTAGCAAGATAGGTAGTAATACTCCGAACCTCAGTGGCAAGCTGCTCCACACGACCAGACAACTGTGCAAACTCCATTGAGAGAAAAAAAAATCCTCTCAGCACCCAGAGAAAGAGGGAAAAACATGCAACAATCAGAAAAAAAAAATTTCTGACAACTCCCTTTTTTTCTTTTTCCTTTTTACTATTTTTCCCTTCTGTGAGTACTTTATAATTTTCAGTTTGGCCGGTAACACTGTTATGTTTCGGTAGCTGAGGAGAAATTGCAAAATAGCCAAAGTAGTAATACTCCAGAGAGGCTGGAAACTATTGGATTGCAGTACCCTAAACTAACCGCCACACTAGAAGTAGCCGTGGAGCGTACCTATGGTGATCCTAGATGCCTCGTCACAGCCGGAGAGATAACTACACCTAAAGGCAGAAAGATGAAAGCCATCTGCCCCGGAGCAGAACCCCCAAAGAAATAGGAAGCTCCCAAACATGTAATGGCGGTTAGACAAGAAGAAAATACGGACACAGACAGAAAATAGAATGAGCAAACGCTGGGGCCCAATCTGTCTAGATAGAAAAGTATAGGAAAAATTCTGACTGCAACCCAAAAAAACCCTGACAAAAATACCAACACTTCTGATTAAAAACAACCTGAGATCACACAATCTCTACCACCTAAATCAGATCTCTGGTGTAACACACAGCATTTCAGCAAATAAAAAGTGACAAAGGAACAGAGCAAAAGTGCAAATACAAAATGAGCACAATTGCAGTGCCAGACCCCAAAAGGGGACCAGGCTGAAGACCACTGCAAGCAGCAAACATGACAAGGAAAATCCAACCAGAGGAAAAAAGAACAGCAAATCACTTATCTGAATGAGAGCAGGAATGCAAGCTGAGTTCCAAGCAAAACCAGGAAGAACAATTGATTACCGGCAAGGCTGAAGGGAGTTCAGGTCACTTATATCAGACCATTCAGAGCCAGCTGAAGGCCATTCAGCAATTAGTTCATTACCCTCAGCAACCACCGGAGGGAGCTCCAGCTCAGAAGTCGCCTCCAGAGTATTCACAACATAAAGGAGCACCTTTTGACTTTTTCAACACAGAATTGGCTGGAATTGAGATCAGACGCCATGTCACATTTGGAGAGCCCCTGATGTGCCTAAACAGCGGAAACCCCCCAATTCTAACTCCAACCCTAATCCCAACACACCCTTAACCCTAGTCACAACCCTAACCACAAACCTAACCCTAACACACCCCTAATCCCAACCCTAATCCTAACTTTACGTGCAACCCTAACCCTAATGGGAAAATGGAAATAAATACATTTTTTTAATTTTATTTTTCCCTTACTAAGGGGGAGATAAAGGGGGTTTGATTTACTATTTATAGCGGGTTTTTATGTATGGCAGCTGTCAAGCTAAAAGACGCTTTTTATTGCAAAAAATAGGTTTTGCATCACCACATTTTGAGAGCTATAATTTTTGCATATTTTGGCCCACAGAGTCATGTGAGGTCTTATTTTTTGCGGTACGAGTTGACGTTTTTATTGGTACCATTTTTAAGCACGTGACATTTTTTGATCGCTTTTTATTTCGATTTTTGGGAGGTTAGAATGAACAAAAATCAGCAATTCATGAATTTCTTTTGGGGGGCGTTTATACCGTTCCGCGTGTGGTAAAATTGATGAAGCAGTTTTATTCTTCTGGTTAGTACGATTACAGCGATACCTCATTTATATCATTTTTTTATGTTTTGGCGCTTTTATACAATAAAAAAATTTTAGATAAAAAATTATTTTTGCATCGCTTTATTCTGCGAGCTATAACTTTTTTATTTTTTCGCTGATGATGCTGTATGGTGGATCGTTTTTTGCGGGACAAGATGACGTTTTTCAGCGGTACCATGTTTATTTATATCTGTCTTTTTGATTGCGTGTTATTCCACTTTTTGTTCGGCGGTATGATGATAAAGCATTGATTTTTTGCTTTTTTTTGAAGG
Organism: Oophaga sylvatica; assembly: GCA_033576555.1. Classification (NCBI taxonomy): domain Eukaryota; kingdom Metazoa; phylum Chordata; class Amphibia; order Anura; family Dendrobatidae; genus Oophaga; species Oophaga sylvatica. The sequence goes on from JARQOD010000002.1 coordinate 298,831,732, forward strand.
GGTTCACTAAAGGGGTTAACTAGTGGGACAGTTCTATAGGGCGGGTCGTTATGGACACGGCGATACCAAATATGTGTGCTTTTATTGGTTTGTTTTTTTTATTTACAGGAAGAAATGAATTTATTGGGGAATATTTTTTTCCTTTATTTTGGAATTTTTTTTTTACACTTGTTATTTTTATTTTTTTAACTTTTTTACTTTGTCCCAGGGTTGGACATTACAGTATAGGGTCAGATTGCTGGTCTCACAGTGTGCACAGCACTCTGTGAGACCAGCGATGTGACAGGCAGTGCTGCAGGCTTCCTCAACGCCTGCTCTCAGCAGGCACTGAGGAAACCGCCTCCCTGCAGGACCCGGCGGCCATCTTGGATCTGGGGTCCTGCAGGGAAGAGGCCCTCAGAACAGCGCGGTCACATTGCGCTGTTCTGTGGGCCTCAGGGGAGCACGCAAGGAGCCCCCTCCCTGCGCGATGCTCCCCTGTGCCCCCGGTACACCGCGATCATGTTTGATCATGGTGTGCCAGGGGTTAATGTGCCGGGAGCGGTCCGTGACCGCTCCTGGCACATAGTGCCGGGTGTCAGCTGTGATAAACAGCTGACACCCGGCTGCGATCCCCTGGGAGCGCAAGCTGATCTCTTCGACGTACTATCCCGTCCATGGTCAGATTGTCACGGGTTTCATGGACGGGATAGTACGTCGGATGGCAGAGAGGGGTTAAATTCCTAATCCTGGTCTAGTATTATCCCTGAACTCTCACACAGAATCAAACTGGATCATCTGGCAGTTATGAGGATTGAATTGGATTTGTACTCTCCTTTTAAGGCTATGGTTCCACGGTCCGGAACCATAGCGCTTTTGACGGAGCGGAAATTCCGCTCCGTCTAAGCCCCGCCCCCTTTCTGACGCGCGATCTTTCCGGAGGTGTTCAGGACACCTCCGGAACACCTCCGGAAAGAGCGCAGGGCTACATAGCCCTGTGTAATATTCTGTTGCGGCGACGCACCGTCGCCGCAATACGCGAGGACATGCTGCGGTCTAAAAAGACGCGCCGCATGTCCGTTTACGCAGGTTTGCCACCTGCGTATTGTTACGCATAGTGGAGACGGGATTTCTTGAAATCCCCTCCACTATGCTGTAACATCTGGACGCTGCGTGTTTGGCGCTGCGCCAGCGCACAGCGCCAAACACGCAGCGTTTCCTGACCGTGGAAACTCACCCTAACTGTCATATCGTATTCCTTGCTTACTCTAAAAGGAAGCAGACAGCTGATTCACGGGCAGCATGCACCAGATTCTGGCTGTAAGATTTCAGCCATATATGTTTAACTCTGAATGCTGTGACGTTTCAGAGAAAAGCATAGTTCAATAGATCTCGGCTTCTCCGTGTCCGCTGCCCTGGAGTGACAGGTCTCACTCTATATGTGCACGCAAGTTCAAATCTCCCCCTTTTGTCCCATTTTAAAATAAAACAATAAAAAAAATAAACGTTCAATATTACTGTGTTCAGAAATGACCGATCTATCAAAATATAAAGAGAAATAATCTGATCGTTAAATGGCAGAATTCATTTTTTTTTTTTTATTGCCGCAACATTGCAATAAAATGCAATAACAGAACAAACAAACAAATATCATATCTACCCAAGATGGTTATCAATACAAATGTCAGCTCAGCGCACAAAAAATAAGCCCTCACCCAGCCCCAGATCCCAAAAAATGGAGGCGCTACAGGTCTTGGAAAGTGGCTCTATTTTTTTATTTTTACAAAGTTTGGATTTCTTTTTCATCACATAAAAAAGAACCTATACATGTTTGGTATCTACGAACTTGTAATGACCTCGAGAATCATAATGGAAGGTGAGTTTTAGCATTTAGTGAACATGGTAAACAAAATATTATTATTAATATAATAATTATGGAATTACACTTTTTTCTTGCAAGTTCATCACACTTGGATTTTTTTCCATTTTCCAGTACACTATATGGTAACATTAATGGTGTTTAAAAATGCAACTCGTCCTGCAAAAAACAAGCCCTCACACAGCCATATTGACTGAAAAATAAAAAAGTTATGGCTCTGTGAAGAAAGGGAACAAAAAACGAAAACTCAAAATTCCAAGGTCGTGAAGGGGTTTAACTGTTTTTCTCTGAAAGGTCGCAGCGCTTCAAAGTTAAACTTATATGGATGAAATCATATAGCCACTGCCTGATACATGCTGCCTGTGGATTGGGCAGTGTGTATCAGCTGTCAGCTTCCCTTTAACCCATTAGCGACAAAGCCAATTTGCAGCTTAACGACCAGGCCAATTTTAATAATTCTGACCACTGTCATTTTATGATGTTATAACTCTGGAACGCTTTAACGGATCCCGCTGATTCTGAGACTGCTTTTTTGTGACATATTGTACTTCATGATAGTGGTAAAATTTCTTCAATATGACCTGTATTTATGAAAAAAATGGAAATATGGCGAAAATTTTAAAAATTTTGCAATTTTCAAACTTTGAATTGTTATGCCCTTAAATCAGAGAGATATGTCACACAAAATACTTAATAAATAACATTTCCCACATGTCTACTTTACATCAGCACAATTTTGGAAACAAAATTTTTTTTTTTAGATAGTTATAAGTAGTGTTGAGCATTCCGATACCGCAAGTATCGGGTATCGGCCGATATTCGCTGTATCGGAATTCCGATACTTAGTTCCGATATTTTTCATATATCGTATACCGGAATCGGAAGTTCCCATAATTCTTTGAGAGGCAATGTGATTTTAGACAGCCAATGAGGAATCCTACGAAGTGTGGGCACATCCTGTAATGCTGCGGTCATGTTAACTAATGGCATGGCTGTGATTGGATGCTGAAATGATGTCAGAATGCACTATAAAAGCCGCCGCCGCCATTTTAGCGTCACTGTGCTGTGAATTCAGTTAGGGACAGGACGCTGCTCTGCTGACTCTGAGGGACAGTTAGAGATAGCGTTTTTGTGAATTGTTCTGTAGGCAGGCTATTTGAGAAACCGCTTTCTAAATCATCCTTGCAGTGTTGTTTTCACAGCTCTGTGCAAGGTGTGTGTGTGAGTGCAGGTGACGCTGCAGTTTGCTCTGCATCCAACGCTGTTTGTAGTCATCTGCACGTGTCACTCACTGACTCTTTTTGTTTTTTATTTTGTGGAATTGGTGCTGCTCCATTCAATTGAATTTAACAGTGATCTATTAGTGTGACGCGCTTCCATCCGTATACAATACATTGGTTGCAAACACTATAGAAGTACACAAAGGAGCCTTTCACAGCTAGTGATCAGTTGTGTGCAGTGTTCACTGTAGTCTGAGGTTTTCATTTTTGGAGTGCAGATCACGCTCCAGTTAGTTCTTCAACCACTGCTGGTTGTAGTCTGCTGAGCGTGTGCCACTGCCTCATCCTTGACATTTTTCTCTAATTGGTGCTGCTCCATTCTATTTCAAAAAACTCCAATCTATTAGTGTGACGCGCTTCCATCCGTATACAATACATTGGTTGCAAACACTATAGAAGTACACAAAGGGGCCTTTCACAGCTAGTGAACAGTTGTGTGCAGTGTTCACTGTAGTGTGTGAGGTTTTCATTTTTTGAGTGCAGATCACGCTACAGTTAGTTCTTCAACCACTGCTGGTTGTAGTCTGCTAAGCGTGTGTCACTGCCTCATCCTTGACATTTTTCTCTAATTGGTGCTGCTCCATTCTATTTAAAAAAAACTCAAATCTATTAGTGTGACGCGCTTCCATCCGTATACAATACATTGGTTGCAAACACTATAGAAGTACACAAAGGGGCCTTTCACAGCTAGTGAACAGTTGTGTGCAGTGTTCACTGTAGTGTGTGAGGTTTTCATTTTTTGAGTGCAGATCACGCTACAGTTAGTTCTTCAACCACTGCTGGTTGTAGTCTGCTGAGCGTGTGTCACTGCCTCATCCTTGACATTTTTCTCTAATTGGTGCTGCTCCATTGTATTTCAAAAAACTCAAATCTATTAGTGTGACGCGCTTCCATCCGTATACAATACATTGGTTGCAAACACAATAGAAGTACACAAAGGGGCCTTTCACAGCTAGTGAACTGTTGTCTGCAGTGTTCACTGCAGTCTCTGAGGGATAACCACACTTAGGCCTTATAACTTTTCTGACTTTCTTTATCAACCGACCAAGATGAAGAAGGCAGGGAGTAAGGCACGTGGTCGTGGCCGTGGAGTTTCAGCAGGGAGAGGACGTGGGGATTCTGTGGCTGCTGCCGCCCCCAGTGACACAGCATCCACCAGTTTTCCCCGTGAGCGTTCCTTTATGCACACTTTTGTAGGAGCTCGGCGTACCCCCCTGCTGCGGGAAGAACAAATTGAAGCCTTGTTGGTTGGATGGCAGCCAATGCATCGACTTCAATTGCTTCCACCTCCTCTCAGGACCACAGCACTGTTGAACAACCATCTGTCTCTTCACCGCCTGCCAAATTGCCCAGGCAGTCAGAGAGCTCTGTACAGGAGCCAGCTGAGTCTCTGCTTCTGTTCTCAGAATCTGTTGGCTTGCAAACAGGGGCCCAGCCAAGCAGCATTCTGGAATGTGAAGAAGAGGGAGTATGCAGTGATGCGCAACAGCTGTGTCTCTCTGAATGTGAAGAGGCGGGTGAGCCAGTGCCGATGGTCAGCACACCGCAGAACGCATCTGATGATGATGAGACTCAGGTGCCAGTTTCTGTTGAGCATGGTGCTGGCCAGACCACCCAACAGCAGCAGGTGTTGGAAGAGGGTAGTGGAGATGATGAGGTCCAAGACCCAACATGGCGTGAGGAACAGGAAGGTGGTGGGAGCAGCTCTGAGGAAGAGATTGCCCCAACGGTCCAAACAGGAGGGAGAGGTAGGCTGCAGACTCGGTTGCCTGTAGCCTCCACTTTGGCACCCGTTCGTGGCAGTTCTCTTCCAAAAGCCAAAACGGGCGCTCCCAGGACTTGCACTGCGTGGTCCTTTTTTGACACACTTGCAGATGATATTTGCTATGTCAAATGCAAGCTGTGTAATCAAAAAGTAAAAAGAGGTAAAAGTGTCAGTAACCTCAATACCACAAATATGTGGAAACATGTGCGGACAAAGCACGTGGTTGAGTTACAAAGACACACTGGAGATGTAGGCCAACCTACAGCAGCACCTACATCTTCAGCTCGTGTTGGAGCCTCTTCCTCCAGCTCACACACAGCTGGTTCAGCATCCTCACAGGATCGCCATGGAAGAACCTCTGTCACTGTTGTCCAGAGACCCAGTGTTATTCCACCCACAGCTGCAAGTTCCCTGTCATCCTCACACTCCCAGGCCACAAAACAGCCATCGGTAGCACAGGCATGGGATAAAAGACGGCCATACTCGGCAAACCATCCACGAGCACAGGCTCTGAATGCTGGCATTGCAAAACTCCTGTCCCTTGAAATGCTGTCATTCAGGCTGGTGGAGACTGACAGTTTCCGTAACTTAATGGCATTGGCAGTCCCACAATACAATGTGCCCAGCCGATTTTATTTCAGCAGGCAAGCCGTCCCTGGTCTGCAAAAGCATGTTGAGGGAAAAATTAAACATGCGCTACTAAATGCCGTCAGTAGCAAGGTCCACCTGACCACCGATGCGTGGACCAGTACCCATGGCCAGGGACGATACCTTTCCCTCACTGCCCATTGGGTCAATGTTGTGGAGCCGGGTACAGATCTAGCGAGTGGCGCTGTACGTGTTCTGCCAACTCCAAGGATTGCAGGAATCCAGTCTGTACACATTGACTCCTCCTCCTACTCCAGTTCCTCAGAATCATCGCAGGAGCCGTCACAGTCTACCTCCACATGGACCCGTGAACGCTTACCTGTTGCGACCGATATGAGCACAGCCGTGGCCAAACGTCAACAGGCCGTCCTGAAATTAATTTCCATGGGGAATCGAAGCCACACAGCGCAGGAGCTCTGGAATGCCATCAAGCAGGAGAGCGACGTGTGGTTTTTGCAGCGAATCTCCAGCCAGGCTTGGTAGTGTGTGACAATGGCCGAAATCTGGTGGCAGCTCTGGGCCTTGGCAACCTCACTCACATACCATGTCTGGCACATGTGCTCAACTTGGTCGTGCAGAGTTTTTTGAGGGACTATCCGGATCTTGATGCACTGCTGCACAAGGTCCGCCTAGAGTGCGCTCACTTGCGACGTTCCAGCATGGCCAGATCGCGCATTGCAGCTCTGCAACGCAGATTTCGCCTTCCTGAACATCGCATCATATGTGACATACCCACCAGGTGGAATTCCACGTTACATATGTTGGAGCGGTTGTGTGAGCAGCAGCCAGCAGTAATGGAGTATCAGCTGCATCAGGCGCAATCAACTCGCAATTTGCGCCGTTCACACTTCACCACTACTGAGTGGGCCTCTATGAAGGACATCTGCCACGTTTTGCGTGCGTTTGATGAGTCAACGCGGATGGCGAGTGCAGATGATGCACTAGTCAGCCTGACTGTCCCCCTTATCTGCCTGCTTCAAAAAACACTGCAAGCACTAAGGGATGAGGTTTTGGAAGAGGTGGAGGATGAGGAGTCACAAATTCCATCACCTTCTGGACAGTCAGCGCAACGTGGTTCCTCACAAAGGGCTGGGCAGGGCTCACTTTGTGAGGAGGATGAAGAGGAGTCAATGGAAGAGGAAGACATCGCTCCAGAGGGAGGTACACAACGCTCTAGTCAGTCAGGGTGGGGTGATGCAGAGCAGGCAGAGATGACGCCTCTTGCAGGGGACTGCGTTTCTTGGCCAGTTAGGAGTCTGCAGCACATGGTTGATTTCATGCTGCAGTGCCTGAGAAACGACCGCCGCATCGCCCACATTCTCACCACGTCTGATTATTGGGTGTACACCCTCCTAGACCCTCGCTACCGGGACAACTTACAAAGCCTCATCACACCGTTGAACCGGGAGCGTAAAATGCGGGAGTACCAAGACACACTGGTGCAATTCATAATGTTCTCCATTCCAGCCGAGAGCACTGCTGCTGCTACTGCTTTACAAAGCAGCTCTGTGCGTCGAGGCAGTGGAGACAGCTCTGCAACAAGAGGGAGCACAAGCAGCGCCTCTGCACAGGGCAAGAGCAGTATGTTCCAAATGTGGCGAAGTTTTGTGTCAGCGCCACAAATGTCTACACCATCCGAGACGGCTCCAGTCAGCAGGAGGCAATGTTTCCGTAAGATGGTGACAGACTACATGTCTTTCCCTCTCAGTGTACTCCCAGATGGCTCTTCCCCATTCAAGTTTTGGGTCTCTAAGCTGGATACATAGCCAGAGCTTAGCCAGTATGCATTGGAGGTGCTGGCTTGCCCTGCTGCCAGTGTGTTATCGGAGCACGTCTTTAGTGCTGCAGGTGGTGTACTAACAGACCGTCGCATGCGACTATCCTCCGATAATGTAGACCGGCTTACTTTTCTGAAAATGAACAAGGCATGGATCTCGCCTGAATTTGCCTGTCCGTTTTCCGATTAAATAACTGGTTGGCAACGTTATCCATGTCTCCTGTTATGTTCATCTTTCTACCACCTGAACTCTACTCCCTGGGCTACAACACTGCCAGTTGCTGCTCAGACGTGTCGTGTCCACAGAACAATACACAAGCTATAGTGTTAGTGGGGTTCAGTAACGCCAGCTGTTCCCCTGCTGTGTGTCCGGCAAGAATTCTCCTGTTCCCTACACATGCACAGAAAAACCCATGTGCAACATGCTCCAAATAGGGAGGAGCCGTCACCCTGATTGTTATGCTTAAAACAGGAAAGTTTGAAGTTTTCCAGGCCTAGAATGATAAATTTTTAGAAGAAATATTGACAAAGAATAATTTGTCATCACAGCGCATATCTGCACATGTCTATTAGAAATGGTAACAAAAACTAATACATAGTGTTCACTTTTGGTAATTAATGCATAAAAGTACATTTCATACTTATCAATTAATGCTTTTTAAGGAACTTTATCTGTACCTGTAAGATAATGCAGTCAATGGATGTACGAATCATAAACATCATCATCATCCTCACGAGTTATATTTATGACAGACATAATAAAATACACAGAGTGATGCCAACTGTAACTTCACACACCATATATGAAATGGCCAGCATATAAACCTGGTAATAATGTGCAATAATAAATTATTACATCTAGAAAGTGCATCATGCATACTGACAATAGGTAGTTATACTTGCAAGTGCTGGTGAAACAACCACAACAGATATAAATTAATAATGGTATATAGGTATCACAGTGCATAGTTACTCATGGACAATGTCGATGTAATACTGTACCTCAATAAAGGCAGCGTCAACCATCATGCTTGTTAGTCTTGTAGATTGTTAAAGAGGGAACGGGCTTTTTTTCTTGCTCATAGGTGGAGTATTATACAGTAAATGATTACTGCTGTCGTATTTTTTGCGTCCCTAGGGCAGAATAACGTTGCGTAAGGTCACATTTTATAGAGAGTCATATAATAGACACACGCTACCCTACCCTACGCGTCACAGTAGGAAGGTAGTGTTGACGGATAAAGCCTTGCGCAACCAGACATGCTGTTACCCTCTTCAACACTGTACAAGCAAAAAATGCATGATTGCAGCCGCATACTTTATTGACGTACAGTATAACATCGCCATTACCCATCAGAGGCTGTCCACTGTCTGATACAGACATAGAATATACGTTTGCTATCCGTAGCCTTTGTTTCACCTACACTTGCAGGCACACACTTAAATTGTGACAATGCATTATGTTTTTTTAAATGTTTATTTTTTATCCTACATTATTGCGTCATCATCACATTGATGAGTCCATGCTGGACATGTCATACATGCTGTCCAAAGTAACAATTTTCTTAACTGAAATAATTGAAATGTATGTGACTGTCACATATAAATTGCAATGATGATGATGAGTGACTATTACAAAATCCATTGTCTTCACTATGTTATGGTTTAACATAGCGTTCCTTACGCATTATTACTAAATACTAAAATGTACTTTTATTCTTAAATGTACAACACTATATTTTGTAAACTAATTTTTGGGTGGTGTGTTGTTCCATTTCTTGTTGCCATGTGCTTATATGCGTTTATATTTGCATGGTGTTTATTTTTATTCTTGGAATTAGGAAACGTGTATCTTGGTACCGTGTTAGACAGTAGATAGAAAATTATTTAGACTTCAGAGTCCTCAGTGGTTGATACCTTTTAATGGCTAACTGAAAAGATGGTAAAAAAAAGCAAGCTTTTGAGACTACTCAAGTCTCTTCATTAGGCAAAGACTAAAACAAAAACTGAAGAATCACATATTTATATACACAACAGGACACAGGAATAGTGCAATAGGTAAGACAAGTGACGTGAAGCAGAACTGTCATTATGGCATAGGGATGAACATAAATATTGGAACAGTTCATAGATAAGGAGAGAAAGTTTTATTGCCCTCTGATTGGGGTCTGGTGTTGTGTTTTTATGCCCCTAGAAGGTCAGAGACGCAGATTCCTTAATTGATATAGAATGACATGAATCCGTGTGATATATTCATTCCAGCACTAAGAGTGGCAAAGGTCATCATGAGCTTATATTCCCAAACCTTTCTATCTTTCTCAGATTTGAAGTTATATTTTAATACCAGTAATTCCATATCCATCATGCTATGACCGGGCATACAAAATTTTTTTGCCAAAGGTAAATCCATAATTTTTTCTCTTATTGTGTGGCGATTAGAATTCATCCTTGTTCTCAGTTTTTGCCCGGTGTCCCCCACATACAGACCCCCAGTTGGACATTTAGTACATATATGTCACGGGTGTGTCGCTGCGAAGATCGTCGCGATTGCACACCCTGACTTCTCACAGCTGAGTTTCTGCTGCTGGGTGTTTTTCGGCAGTGAGAGAGTTAATTCTCCCTCTCTCTGTGCTGGACAAGACCAGCCTCGCTCAGCTGCAATTAATGTTGCGATAATTGGTTTCCTTCAAATACCTGCCTGTCTGCTAGGGAAGTGTCGGTGAAAGCATTCATGCAGACCAGCAGAGCGGATCATATTGAGAAATCTAAAGCTAAGAGTACCTGTTGTGGTTTTCTCCTCTCCTCGCTTTATTATTTATCTCCTTACCCATTGGTGTTCCCTCTGTAGTGGTAGTTTTGTGTGCAAGGTGTCTTTTGTTTTACCCCTTGTACTGTCTCGTTCGTCTTATACTGTGTGTAGGTAGTTACCTTCCCGTTTCCCTGTGGTGGTAATCAGGGTCCTTCTCAGGACTAGATTACAGTGGTCAGGGATTCACAGGAGATAGGGTTACGCTGGCGGCCTGGACCTCTGTACCATCAACAGTACCTCCAGGTAGAGGGATTAGTCAGGACCCCAGCTTAGGGTCAGCATAGACCCCGGTCCTCCTGTATGCAGAGACAGCGTGACATTTTCACCGACCCCTAAAGATTTTCTCCAGTCACCATGGATCCAGTAGTCAGTCTAGCTCGGCAGTTGCAGAGTTTGTCCATGGAGCTGGCGGACGTTAAGTCCAAGGTTTTGTACCCCCCGGAGCAGGCCGGACCTGAACCTAAACAACCAAACCAGAAAAAATAGTGAGTCAAACATCTACCCCTATATAGTTATTAGGGCCTCATTTGCAGATAAATATGTAGATAAAATATCACAATCAGAGGTATTTTAACAAAATATAAATTAATTTTATTAAAGCATTATAAATATACAGCATGTGAGACTTATGGACAAAAAACAGTGAGAACAAGATGTAAAACACAGCTAATCAACTGTCAAAAGAATGAAGGTAGACAGGAATGAGAAAGAAAACAATAAACTATACCCTCCGCACCGGCAGTAATGCAAATATCGTACTGGATCAAATATAAATTATATCATGTAATTACCCCAGTAAATATATAGCAGAAAGATCACATATTAGAAAACAAAGCAAAGATGACCTCAGTAACATATAGACATGTGTATGTCAACAATGTATGCCATGCTTATTATTGTGTCTACAGTATGTTTTTATTAAGGTGAAATCACTAATAGATATCACTATAGACAAGGTTCACAAAGTTCACTGAACTGAATGCAGTCAGAGATTATTGACCGTACAATGCCTAAATGAAATGAAGTCGCTCTGTCAGATGTATTTGGTTAAGCATAAGTGTGCATATGATAATAGTATCAAACCAATATTATGTCTACGTCTGTTACAGCAAGAGCACCAGTAGGTGACGCTACAGAGTAAAAAATCGCTGTACTACATATAAGCCGTAACCTGCAATATACGACAATAAATGGTGTGCAGGCATAAATAATCAATCACATATGTAGGCTAGAACATCAAATCATATATGGCCATGTGTTGCCCTGTCATGAATAGTTTCCACAATTGAAGTATATTTAAATACAATTCTGGAGCAAACCATAGCCATAAAACATAACAGCACACATATATTCAGCCATTACCTTGTGCCATATTAATCGGGGAGCAGTCTCACACTTCCTTCCCCGCCGGGATTATATGCTCCCCGATTAATATGGCACAAGGTAATGGCTGAATATATGTGTGCTGTTATGTTTTATGCACACTTATGCTTAACCAAATACATCTGACAGAGCGACTTCATTTCATTTAGGCATTGTACGGTCAATAATCTCTGACTGCATTCAGTTCAGTGAACTTTGTGAACCTTGTCTATAGTGATATCTATTAGTGATTTCACCTTAAAAACATACTGTAGACACAATAATAAGCATGGCATACATTGTTGACATACACATGTCTATATGTTACTGAGGTCATCTTTGCTTTGTTTTCTAATATGTGATCTTTCTGCTATATATTTACTGGGGTAATTACATGATATAATTTATATTTGATCCAGTACTATATTTGCATTACTGCCGGTGCGGAGGGTATAGTTTATTGTTTTCTTTCTCATTCCTGTCTACCTTCATTCTTTTGACAGTTGATTAGCTGTGTTTTACATCTTGTTCTCACTGTTTTTTGTCCATAAGTCTCACATGCTGTATATTTATAATGCTTTAATAAAATTAATTTATATTTTGTTAAAATACCTCTGATTGTGATATTTTATCTACATATTTATCTGCAAATGAGGCCCTAATAACTATATAGGGGTAGATGTTTGACTCACTATTTTTTCTGGTTTGGTTGTTTATTCGGCTAGAGGTATGTCCCGATTAGCCACGGTGACTATGTTTTAGGTTTAGATACGGACCTGAACCTAAAGTAGCTCTCCCTGACAGGTTCACTGGGGGGCGGGACAAGTTTTTTGCTTTCCGGGAGGCATGTAAATTGTACTTTCGGCTGCGACCTCGGTCATCTGGGAGTGAAGAACAAAGGGTGGGGATTGTCATCTCGCTCCTACAAGGAGACCCCCAATCCTGGGCGTTCGCTCTCCCCCCGGGCTCCCAGTCCAGTCGTGGATAGGTTTTTTGCAGCTCTGGGTCTTGTATATGATGACCCGGATCGGGTCTCCCTTGCTGAATCTAAGTTACGTAAGATACAGCAGGGAGATCGTCCGGCGGAGGAATTCTGTTCGGAGTTCCGTAGGTGGGCCACGGACACCCAGTGGAATGACCCGGCTCTTAGGAGCCAGTTTTGTCAAGGCTTATCTGACAAATTAAAGGATGTGCTGGCACAGTATGACCCTCCCACGTCACTGGAAGCAGCTATGGCCCTTGCTATTCGTATTGACAGACGTCTTCGGGAGAGGTGCGGGGTAACTTCGCCCCTGTGATGACTCCACCTTCCTCAGGGGTCCCTTATACGGAGGTTCCCCTGGTCACTCCAGAGGAGCCTATGCAATTAGGAGGGACATCATTCCGGGGGAGGGGATCGGTGGGGCGCCACAAAACAAGAAGTTGTTTCTTCTGTGGGAAAAAGGGACATTTTATTGGGGGGTGTCCATCCCGTCCTTTGCAGAGTGAGAAGTCGCCGGAAAACTATTGATCCAGATTGTGTGGTGGACGGCAATCTGGGAGTAAGTATTTCGTCCCTAAATTCGTCTCAGTTTCTCGTACCGGCGGAGGTGGTGGTGGGTGCGAGAACTGAGAGGATATCTGTTCTTCTGGATAGTGGGGCCGGGGCTAATCTGGTGGATGCTCGCTTTGCCCGGGTTCAAGGTATGCGATTGAGTGTGTTGGCTAAACCCGTCCCCATATTCTCGATCGATGCCAGACCTCTCGGTCAGGGAAGTTTTTTGCAAGCAGTGCATAACATAGATCTTCAAGTGGGGGCGTTACATAAAGAACTGTTGTCTTGTTATGTGTTGGAGGGTCTTCCCACTCCTGTAGTGCTGGGCCTTCCTTGGTTAACTAAGCATAACCCGGTTATTAATTGGCAATCCAGAGAGATAAGCCAATGGAGTGAATTCTGTAATAAAAACTGCATGAATACAGTCATTGGTGCGGTCGCTCCTAGGGCCTTACCTCCATTTCTGGTGGACTTTGAGGATGTATTCTCGGAGAAAGGGTGTCAAGAACTACCTCCTCATCGTGAATATGACTGTTCTGTTAACTTGCTCCCTGGGGCCAAATTACCGAAATCTAGGTTGTATAACCTTTCTGGTCCTGAGAGACAGGCCATGAAGGATTATATTTCAGAGAGTCTGGCTAAGGGGCATATTAGACCTTCATCTTCCCCGGTGGCCGCGGGGTTCTTCTTTGTGAAGAAAAAAGATAGAGGCCTACGCCCTTGCCTGGATTTCTGTGAGCTTAATCGGATTACGGTCCGAGATCCGTAACCGCTCCCACTTATTCCTGATCTCTTCAATCAGATCGTGGGTGCCAAATGGTTCTCTAAGTTGGATCTCAGGGGGGCGTACAATCTGATTAGGATGGAGGGGGATGAGTGGAAGACGGCGTTTAACACTCCGGAGGGGCATTATGAGAACCTTGTCATGCCATTTGGTCTGAGTATTGCCCCGGCGGTGTTTCAACACTTTGTAAATGACATCTTTCGCCACCTAATGGGACAGTTTGTGGTCATATATCTGGATGATATCTTAATTTACTCGCCGGATCTTGTGTCTCTTCAGGAGCATGTTAGGCAGGTGTTACAGATCTTGCGGGATAATAAACTGTACGCCAAATGGGAGAAGTGTGTGTTCGCCGTACAGGAACTTCAGTTTTTAGGATTCCTGGTGTCAGCATCCGGTTTTCGTATGGACCCTGGGAAAGTGCGGGCAGTTCTTGAGTGGGATCTGCCAGAGGATCTTAAGGCATTACAACGTTTCTTGGGGTTTGCTAACTACTACCGGAAATTCATTCGTAATTTTTCGTCCATAGTTAAACCTCTCACAGACATGACTAAAAAAGGGACGGATTTTTCAAAGTGGTCTGACAAGGCTTGTCAAGCGTTTTCTTCTTTGAAAAAATGTTTTGCTTCAGCAATCATACTTATTCAGCCTGATGCGTCACAGCCGTTCATTGTTGAGGTGGACGCTTCCGAGGTAGGGATGGGAGCAGTATTGTCACAAGGTTCGTCCCCTGGTAAATGGCATCCGTACGCCTTCTTCTCTAAAAAATTGTCATCCGCGGAGAGGAATTATGATGTCGGCAATAGAGAACTCTTGGCCATTAAGTTAGCTTTTGAGGAGTGGCGTCATTTTTGGAGGGGGCAGTCCACCCGGTCACCGTCATTACCGATCACAAAAACCTGCTATATTTAGAGTCCGCTAAAGTCTGAATCCCAGACAAGCTAGGTGGTCGTTGTTTTTTACCAGGTTTAATTTTGTCGTCACATATCGGCCTGGGTCAAAAAATGTTAAGGCGGATGCCTTATCTCGCTGTTTCCCAGGGGCTGGGAACACGGAGGACCCGGTTCCGGTCCTTCAGGAGGGGGTGGTGGTGTCGGCAGTATGCTCTGAGCTTGAGGAGGAGGTATTGGAGGCTCAGGGGGACGCCCCTGTAGGACCTCCAGGGAGACTGTTTGTTCCAAATCAGTTGCGACAAAAGGTGATCGAAGCACATCATAATTCAGCTTTGGCAGGACACCCAGGGAGTAAAGCAACTGAGGATCTCCTCTCGCGCCGGTTTTGGTGGCCTAACTTACATAGGGAGGTGGTAACTTTTGTCACCTCCTGCGAGGTTTGTGCGCGCTCTAAGACCCCACATACCCGTCCGTCTGGGACCCTCTTACCTTTGAAGATCCCGGAGCGTCCGTGGACTCATCTGTCTATGGACTTCATTACGGACCTCCCGCCATCTTCGGGTAAAACAGTCATACTCGTTGTAGTGGACAGGTTCAGCAAGATGGCACATTTTATCGCTCTTCCTGCTCTTCCTAATGCTAAAACTCTTGCGCAGGTGTTTATTGGGGAGATTGTAAGACTTCACGGGGTACCCTCCGATGTGGTGTCGGATCGGGGTCTCAGTTTGTGTCCAAATTCTGGAAAGCATTTTGTACACGGCGGGGGATGCAGTTGTCATTTTCATCGGCTTTTCACCCGCAGACCAATGGTCAGACAGAGCGTCTGAACCAGAGCTTGGAGACATATCTCTGGTGTTTTGTGTCAGAGAACCAGGAGGACTGGGCTTCTTTCTTACCTCTGGCGGAGTTTGCTCTAAATAATAGGCGGAGCTAGTCCACTGGTAAGTCCCCGTTTTTTGTGGCATATGGTTTTCACCCCCAGTTTTGTACTTTCAATAGGGGGGGCTCTTCTGGGGTTCCTGAGGAGGAACGATTTTCGTCGTCACTTGCTTCAGTGTGGAGAGGAGTGCTGAATAATCTGAGTACTATGGGGAACTGATACAAACGTATGGCTGATAGGAGGAGAGTGTCTGGTCCGGACCTAAGTGTGAACGATCTGGTATGGTTGTCTACCAAGAATATAAAACTTAAGGTTCCCTCCTGGAAACTGGGTCCCAGGTTCATCGGGCCATACAAGATCAGTTCTATAATAAACCAGGGGAGGAGTCCCGAGGAGATAATTTGCATATTCCCAGTGCCTTCTGGGATAAGTGAAGAGTCTCCGCGAGCTCAAGGAACACTGGATTTTGGCTGTTGCAGCTGGAAGGAGGACATCAGTAAACCGCGCGCCTATATTTCACCGCTTGATTATCTCTTGAACAATAAGAACATGAAAGAGGCCAGGAGCCATGTGGTGAGCTGCATTTCTTGCTACATGTTCATAGACTTACCAGTGGAAAAGCCAAATTTCACATGCCACAAATGCAAGCTTGTGTCCCTGTTGGAGGAAAAGTTGCAAAATCTGGAAGAGAGGTTATCTACATTGAAGACCATTAAGGAAGGTGAAGAGTTCTTAGACAGAGCAGAATTATCTCTTCATGGTACAGAAAGAGAAGAAATTCGAAGTGCAACTGAAGAAACAGAGGAATGGAAGCATGTGACCCAGAGAAGCAGGAGGATCAGGAGGCAGTCAGCACCAATTCTGCTCAGAAACCAGTACCAGGCTCTTACACAGGAGAACGATGAAGAAATACATCAGGATAAGACTTTGCCCACAAAGAGTAACCTTGTACGCCCTCAGAGTCCTCCTGAATGGAGAAAGAAAAATGTTGTGAAGAAGAAACGGAGAGTTGTTGTCATGGGGGATTCCCTGTTGAGAAGAACAGAGGCTGCTATCTGCAGACCAGATATAACCTCAAGAGAAATGTGCTGTCTTCCAGGTGCAAAAATTAAAGATGTGTCTGACAGGATATCAGGACTCTTCAGACCTAAAGATGACTACCCATTCCTGCTAATACATGTGGGGACAAATGACACCACAAGAAGTGACCTGGAAACCATCTGCAGTGACTTTGAAAACTTAGGTAAGAAAGTGAAAGAACTGGGAGCGCAGGTGGTCTTCTCCTCCATCCTTCCAGTGGATGGCCATGGAACAAGGAGGTGGAATAAGTTTCTGCAGGTGAACAACTGGCTACGTCGATGGTGCCGTCAGCAAGGATTTGGATTTCTGGATCACGGAGTGAATTACCTGTACAGTCATGGCCAAAAGTTTTGAGAATGACACATATATTATATTTTCACATGATCTGCTGCCCTCTGGTTTTTATGTGTGTTTGACAGATGTTTTTATCACAGACAGAAATATAATAATTGCAAACATATGAGTAACAAAAGCTTATATTGACAGTTAGAATGAGTTAATGCAGCAAGTCAATATTTGCAGTGTTGACCCTTCTTCTTCAGGACCTCTGCAATTCTCCCTGGCATGCTCTCAATCAACTTCTGGACTAAATCCTGACTGATAGCAGTCCATTCTTGCACAATCAATGCTTTCATTTTGTCAGAATTTTTAGGTTTTTGTTTGTCCACCCGTCTCTTGATGATTGACCACAAGTTCTCAATGGGATTAAGATCTGTGGAGTTTCCAGGCCATGGACCCAAAATCTCTGTTTTGTTCCCTGAGCCATTTAGTTATCACCTTTGCTTTATGGCAAGGTGCTCCATCATGCTGGAAAAGGCATTGTTGATCGCCAAACTGCTCTTGGAGGGTTGGGAGAAGTTGCTCTTGGAGGACATTCTGGTACCATTCTTTATTCATGGCTGTGTTTTTAGGCAAGACTGTGAGAGAGCCGATTCCCTTGGCTGAGAAGCAACCCCACACATGAATGGTTTCAGGATGCTTAACAGTTGGCATGAGACAAGACTGGTGGTAGCGCTCACCTTGTCTTCTCTGAATGAGGCGTTTTCCTGATGTCCCAAACAATCGAAAAGGGGATTCATCAGAGAAAATAACTTTACCCCAGTCCTCAGCAGTCCACTGCCTGTACCTTTTGCAGAATATCAGTCTGTCCATGATGTTTTTTCTGGAGAGAAGTGGCTTCTTTGCTGCCCTCCTTGAGACCAGGCCTTGCTCCAAGAGTCTCCGCCTCACAGTGCGTGCAGATGCACTCACACCTGCCTGCTGCCATTCCTGAGCAAGCTCTGCACTGCTGGTAGCCCGATCCCGCAGCTGAAACACTTTTAAGAGACGGTGCTGGCGCTTGCTGGTCTTTCTTGGGTGCCCTGGAGCCTTTTTGGCAACAATGGAACCTCTCTCCTTAAAGTTCTTGATGATGCGATAGATTGTTGACTGAGGTGCAATCTTTCTAGCTGCGATACTC
Organism: Oophaga sylvatica; assembly: GCA_033576555.1. Classification (NCBI taxonomy): domain Eukaryota; kingdom Metazoa; phylum Chordata; class Amphibia; order Anura; family Dendrobatidae; genus Oophaga; species Oophaga sylvatica. Next base: position 298,849,861 of record JARQOD010000002.1, read on the forward strand.
TTCCCTGTGAGGCCATTTTTGTGCATTGCAATGATGACTGCACGTGTTTCTTTAGAGATAACCATGGTTAACAGAAGAGAACAATGATGCCAAGCACCAGCCTCCTTTTAAAGTGTCCAGTGGTGTCATTCTTACTTAATCATGACAGATTGATCTCCAGCCATGTCCTCATCAACACCCACACCTGTGTTAATGGAGCAATCACTGAAAAGAGGTTAGCTGGTCCTTTTAAGACAGGGCTGCAATGATGTTGAAATGTGTTTTGGGGGATAAAGTTCATTTTCTAGCCAAATATTGACTTTGCAAGTAATTGCTGTTAAGCTGATCAGTCTTTATAACATTCTGGAGTATATGCAAATTGCCATTAGAAAAAGTGAAGCAGTAGACTTTGTAAAAATTAATATTTGTGTCATTCTCAAAACTTTTGGCCATGACTGTACGATGGACTACTTGCTAGAGATGGGGTGCACCTTACGAAGACTGGAAAACATGTATTTGGAAGTCGCCTTGCTACACTCATCAGGAGAGCTTTAAACTAGAACAATGTGGGAAGGGAAGCAAAACGCCAGCAAAAGCCATACACCTGACAAATGCTATTGAGAACTCTGCTATTAGAAGTGAAGGGGAAGAACGAAGACAAAAAAATCTACATAATAAAAATATTGAAGAAAGAGAAACCAATCACAAACTAAAGTGTTTCTATACGAATGCACAAAGCATGGGCAACAAACAAGGAGAACTGGAGCTACTAATGCAGGAGAAGAAATATGATGTCATTGGAATCACTGAGACTTGGTGGGACGATACACATGATTGGAATACAAGGCTAGAAGGTTACAACTTATTTGCAAGAAACAGACTTGATAAACGAGGAGGAGGTGTTGCATTGTATGTTAGAAAAGCGTATATCTGCACAGAGATTGAAGCTTCAGAGACTGGGAGTTCTGTGGAAACTGTTTGGGTAAGAATACAAGGACAGAACAATGGAAAGGACACCATTGTAGGCATTTACTACAGGCCGCCTGTGCAAGCTGAAGATATGGATGAACTCTTTATGCATCAAATGGCCAAGTTCTCCAAAAAATATGACATAGTGGTCATGGGAGATTTCAACTATCCAGACATTTGTTGGGAATCTCTCTCAGGCAAAACTAACAGGTCCAGGAAATTCTTATCCTCTCTTGCTGACAACTTTATCTTCCAAAAGGTAATGGAGAAAACAAGGGGATCTGCTACCTTGGATCTAATCCTCATAAACAGGGAGGAAATGGTGGAGGAGGTAAGAGTGGCTGGGACCTTAGGAGGTAGTGACCATGCTATTTTAGAATTTTGGATAACAAGAGGAGGAAGACCTGTGAAGACTCAGACGTCAAGGTTAGATTTCAGAAAGGCAGATTTTAAGGAACTCAGAAAGAGAATTGGAGGGATCCAATGGCTGGATATCCTTAAGGACAAAAATGTCCAGGAAGGATGGAAAATCTTGAAAAATGAGATTCTCAAAGCACAATCGTTAACAATTCCGAAAAGAGGGAAGAATGGGAAGCATTTAAGGAAACCAGGATGGATGAACATAGAACTTAAACACATGCTAAAAAGGAAGAAAGAAATGTTTATCAAATGGAAAGAGGGAGGCATATCTAAAGAAGAATATAATGCCGTCTGCAGAACCTGCAGGGCACAAATCAGATTATCTAAAGCTGACAATGAATTAAGGCTTGCAAGTGACGTCAAAAGCAACAAAAAAGGATTTTGGGGATACGTCAAAAGTAAAAGAAAAGTCAAAGATGCTATAGGATTTTTACAGGATGAAAATGATGAAATGGTAAGTCAGGATGTTGAGAAGGCTGAACTTTTAAATTCCTATTTTGCATCTGTTTTCTCTCAGAAAGGAAATGTAACATCAACTGATCTTCACTGTCCTATTAAAGGAATAGAAGAATCCAGGATATCTATAAACAGAAAGACAGTGAGGAAACACTTAGCTAACCTAAATGAATTCAAGTCTCCAGGTCCAGATGAATTACACCCCAGGGTACTGAAGGAGATAGCAGAAGATATTCTTGAACCACTGTCCATAATCTTTGAAAATTCTTGGAGAACAGGAGAAGTCCCAGAAGACTGGAGAAGAGCAAATGTTGTTCCTATCTTCAAAAAGGGGAAGAAGGTGGACCCAGGGAACTACAGGCCGGTGAGTCTGACTTCTATACCAGGAAAGATCTTTGAACAAATTATTAAAGAACATGTATGCAAGTACCTGGATAAGAATGAAGTGATTAAACAGAGTCAGCATGGGTTTGTAACTAATAAGTCATGTCAGACTAACTTAATTTCCTTCTATGACAGAATCACTGACTGGGTGGATCAGGGAAATGCTGTAGATATAGTATATCTTGACTTCAGCAAAGCATTTGACAAAGTATCTCACACAATCCTTATTGAAAAAATGACTAAGTATGGAATGGACAAGGCAACTGTTAGGTGGATTCATAACTGGCTTAGTGATCGGACCCAAAGAGTGGTTGTAAATGGCTGCACATCCAGTTGGAAGAATGTCTCAAGTGGGGTACCACAAGGCTCTGTTTTGGGCCCTGTATTGTTCAACATCTTTATCAATGATTTAGATGAAGGAATTGAGGGTAAACTGATCAAATTTGCTGATGACACAAAGCTAGGAGGGGTAGCTAATACTAGAGAAGAGAGAGAGAGGATTCAAAAAGATATACATAAACTGGAGCAGTGGGCAGCAACTAACAGAATGGATTTTAACAGGGAAAAATGCAAAGTACTACATCTGGGCAATAAAAATGAAAAAAGCATATACAAAATGGGAGGAATAGGGCTAAGTAACAGCACATGTGAAAAAGACTTGGGTATACTAATTGATCACAGACTTAACATGAGTCAACAGTGTGATGCAGCAGCAAAAAAGGCAAATGCAATTCTAGGATGTATCAACAGAAGCATACAGTCTAGATCACGTGAGGTCATTATTGCCCTCTACTCCTCTTTGGTCAGACCTCATCTGGAATACTGTGTCCAGTTTTGGGCACCACATTTTAAAAAAGACATCAACAAACTGGAGCAAGTTCAGAGAAAAGCCACCAGAATGGTGACCGGTCTGCAAACCATGTCCTATGAGGAACGGTTGCAGGATTTGGGAATGTTTAGCTTGCAAAAAAGAAGACTGAGAGGAGACTTAATAGCTGTCTACAAATATCTCAAGGGCTGTCACATTGTAGAAGGATCATCTTTATTCTCATTTGCACAAGGAAAGACTAGAAGCAATGGGATGAAACTGAATGGGAGGAGACACAGATTAGATATTAGAAAAAACTTTTTGACAGTTAGGGTGATCAATGAGTGGAACAGGCTGCCACAAGAGGTGGTGAGTTCTCCTTCAATGGAAGTCTTCAAACAGAGGCTGGATAGACATCTGTCTGGGATGATTTAGAGAATCCTGCTTTGAGCAGGGGGTTGGACCAGATGACCCAGGAGGTCCCTTCCAACTCTACCATTCTATGATTCTAATTAATCCGGTTGCATTCCGTCTTGACCTCCCTCCCACATTTAAAATTCATAATGTGTTCCACAGATCGTTGCTTAAAAGGTATGTGGCATCGGTGATACCTTCACCTTTACCTCCTCCTCCTGTGGTGGTCAATGGTAACTTGGAGTTCCAGGTGTCGAGAGTCATCGATTCACGTCTGAATCGCCGGTCCCTTCAGTACCTTGTTCATTGGAGGGGGTATGGTCCTGAGGAGAGGACGTGGGTTCCTGCGTCGGATATTAACGCAGACCGATTGGTTCGGGCCTTCCACACTACTCACCCAGTTTCTGCTGCTGGGTGTTTTTCGGCAGTGAGAGAGTTAATTCTCCCTCTCTCTGTGCTGGACAAGACAGCCTCGCTCAGCTGCAATTAATGTTGCGATAATTGGTTTCCTTCAAATACCTGCCTGTCTGCTAGGGAAGTGTCGGTGAAAGCATTCATGCAGACCAGCAGAGCGGATCATATTGAGAAATCTAAAGCTAAGAGTACCTGTTGTGGTTTTCTCCTCTCCTCGCTTTATTATTTATCTCCTTACCATTGGTGTTCCCTCTGTAGTGGTAGTTTTGTGTGCAAGGTGTCTTTTGTTTTACCCCTTGTACTGTCTCGTTCGTCTTATACTGTGTGTAGGCAGTTACCTTCCCGTTTCCCTGTGGTGGTAATCAGGGTCCTTCTCAGGACTAGATTACAGTGGTCAGGGATTCACAGGAGATAGGGTTACGCTGGCGGCCTGGACCTCTGTACCATCAACAGTACCTCCAGGTAGAGGGATTAGTCAGGACCCCAGCTTAGGGTCAGCATAGACCCCGGTCCTCCTGTATGCAGAGACAGCGTGACAATATAATTAGGTACACCACATTAGATGTGATGCAGCTGAAAGTACCTGTGATCTTGTAGTCCTGATGGGAGTTGGGGATCTTTATCTTGTCCGAGGTCATTATAGATGCACAGGTTTTACATTTCTTCTTGTTGCAAAGAAAGGTTACTGCAGCTGTTGGGGAGGACAGGGAGCTTCTGACAATGATGCTTCTTAGATTTGGGGGCTGCCTAAAACACAGTAGTGGGGGGTCTGGAAATATGGATTGTAATCGGGCATCTTTTTGTAGTAAAGGTTGTAGTTTCCGTGTAGCTCCCCTTAGCACCTCCAGATTTGGATTGTAGGTGACCACTAGAGGCACCCGGTTATTTTCTTCTTTAGCTCTGTAATGTAGCAGGTGATTCCTTGATATTCTGGTGGCTCTTGAAATTTTGTTTTCAATTGCTCTTGGATGGTATCCCTGGTTGAAAAAAGTCTTTCTGAGGCGACCCCCCACTACTGTGTTTTAGGCAGCCCCCAAATCTAAGAAGCATCATTGTCAGAAGCTCCCTGTCCTCCCCAACAGCTGCAGTAACCTTTCCTTGCAACAAGAAGAAATGTAAAACTTGTGCATCTATAATGACCACGGACAAGATAAAGATCCCCAACTCCCATCAGGACTACAAGATCACAGGTACTTTCAGCTGCATCACATCTAATGTGGTGTACCTAATTATATGTACTAAATGTCCAACTGGGGGTCTGTATGTGGGGGACACCGGCAAAAACTGAGAACAAGGATGAATTCTCATCGCCACACAATAAGATAAAAAATTATGGATTTACCTTTGGCAAAAAAATTTTGTATGCCCGGTCATAGCATGATGGATATGGAATTACTGGTATTAAAATATAACTTCAAATCTGAGAAAGATAGAAAGGTTTGGGAATATAAGCTCATGATGACCTTTGACACTCTTAGTGCTGGAATGAATATATCACACGGATTCATGTCATTCTATATCAATTAAGGAATCTGCGTCTCTGACCTTCTAGGGGCATAAAAACACAACACCAGACCCCAATCAGAGGGCAATAAAACTTTCTCTCCTTATCTATGAACTGTTCCAATATTTATGTTCATCCCTATGCCATAATGACAGTTCTGCTTCATGTCACTTGTCTTACCTATTGCACTATTCCTGTGTCCTGTTGTGTATATAAATATGTGATTCTTCAGTTTTTGTTTTAGTCTTTGCCTGATGAACAGACCTGAGTAGTCACAAAAGCTTGCAATTTGTTACCATCTTTTCAGTTAGCCATTAAAAGGTATCAACCACTGAGGACTCTCAAGTCTAAATATTTTTCTATTCTTGGAATTGAAATTCATCATTTTATTGTCCTAGTAAAACTTCATTTATTCTTATTTGAAGTACATACATTTGCAATGACCACGTAACAAGGCAATAACTGAATATTTTATTTCATAACCCTCCTTGACCCTGGGCTTCAACACCACCAGTTGCTGCTCATAAGTGTTGGATGCACAGATGAAAACAATCGCTGATGTGTTTGTGGGGTTCAGTAACGCCTGCTGTTCCCCTGCTGTGTGTCTGGCAAAAATTACTGCTGCTAACTACAAATTAAAATTCAAACATCTTATACTAGGCCTCTGCCTACACCCTCCTTGACCCTGGGCTTCAACACCGCCAGTTGCTGCTCATAAGTGTTGGATGCACAGATGAAAACAATCGCTGATGTGTTTGTGGGGTTCAGTAACGCCTGCTGTTCCCCAGCTGTGTGTCCGGCAAAAATTACTGCTAGCTACCTACACATGGTGAAAAAAACATGACATGTCAAAGTGGCTAGTGCTACACATAGATATGAGGCAACACCCTGATTTATAAGCTGTAAACAAGTGAAACGTCTGCTTAAAAACCATAAAATGATTAGTCTTTGTCACAAATCTGTAACAAAATAATTGTGACATCTTATTGCAGATATGCACATGTCGAACACAAATGCTAACACAAAAGCCTACTTATGCTATAGGATACTGATGCTCAACCTTGTCACTCCATAGCTTAGACAAATCCAACTCACATCATGACTCAAATGCTGCAATGTTGGAAGTGCATAATGTGGGTTGAACTTTGACAACAGCTGCAGTGAGAAGGTTAGACTTCAGTGTTCTTGGCTTTTAAATAAAAGCATACTTGTTAATATAATAATCCAATGTTGATTAAGGGACGTGATGTACACCTGTAATATTGTGCAAACAATGCATGTAGGAATAGTCCTCTTCAACATTACTTATATTTGTGTCATTTTCAAAAATACATATTGAATTAGAAAGTTAACAGCCCATATCATAAAGGTCCATCATGTAAACATGATAATCGGTAACAAAAATCATGCATTACCTTGTTAAAGTCAATAGTGCATAGTCACAATAGCAAAATATATACCTGCAAGTGGTGCTGAAACAACGACAACTGATAGAAAAGGTGAATGATATCTAGTTATCATACTGAATAGCGACACCTGTACAATGTCGATATAATACTGTACCTTAACAAAACAGCTGTGTCACACCTCACACGCGTTTTTCTTGTAGCTTCTTATGTAATAGGGCACATGCGTGTATGTTTCATCATAGGTGCATGTTTACTGAGTAAAGCAGTCATGACAACGCCTTTGTGTTGTCGGTACGCTTGCGATGATGAACGATGCGCAACGTGAAGTTAGTCTGCGTCATAAGACGCACAGAGGCTCCAATACCCAACGCGTCACAGCAGGAAGACAGTCTGTGCGTCCAAACAAAGGCGCAAGCATACATGCACGTACCCTGTTTATAAAGCTATATAAAAAAAAAGGATGTAGTAGTGACGCACAGTTTATTGAGGTACAGTATTACATCGCCATTGACCATCTGTAGCTATGCAGTCTCATCTATATATACCTTATCTATCCGTTGTCATGCTTGCAAGTCCACAGTCAGGCATAAATAGCTATTTTCACTATGCACCTTTTTAAAGGTTATGTTTGTTAATATAAATGATTGGCACATTATCAGTATTACATGATGGAAATTTTATAGATTTTTATAAACTGTTTAGTGATATTATTCTGCAAATGTTAAGTTTTATGAATGTCACAGATAACTTGTAATGCTGATTATGTTTTGAAGTCAGACATTCATTGTCTATACAATAAAAATGGTCTACATACTGTTACTTATCCATCATTAATGGATTCTGATATGTACTTGTATGCTTTTATTTAAAACCGTATAGCAGATTACTTAACCCATTTTTTTTGTGGTTTGCATTGCTTTCAACATGTTAATGTATGCGTTGTTTGTCAATCTTAATATATGATTGAAAGTATCTATCTTATGGTACAATTAATTTATATTGATTTTTTAAACGTAAAGGAATACTTATCTGATTTAAAGTTATCATTTGCTCCATAATGTTATGCTGATTTGTTTGAAGTCAGACATTCTTGTTACATTGGTACATCGTAACACCTATAGATTCCTGTTGATCTGTATGCTTTAAAAAGTCATGCAGCTCCATTGTTTCTCTGGCTCCAACACCGTCCAGTTGTTGCTGGAAGTGCTGTTAGCACAGTCAACAACTTCTCCTTGTTTATGGTTTCAGTAATGTCAGCTGTATTCCCCTGTGTGTGTATGGCAAAAAGTCCATGTACCTCCATCTGTTCTCCTCCTCATCCCTGGGCTCCAACACCGCCAGTTGTTGCTCGGAAGTGCTGTTAGCACAGTCAACACTTGCTCCTGTGTTACTGGGGTTCAGTAATGTCAGCTGTTCCCCTGCTGTGTGTACGGCAAAAAGTCCTGCTGCCTCCACCATGTTCTCCTCTCATCCCTGGGCTCCAACACCGCCAGTTGTTGCCTGGAAGTGCTGTTAGCACAGTCAACACTTGCTCCTGTGTTACTGGGGTTCAGTAATGTCAGCTGTTCCCCTGCTGTGTGTACGGCAAAAAGTCCTGCTGCCTCCACCATGTTCTCCTCTCATCCCTGGGCTCCAACACCGCCAGTTGTTGCCTGGAAGTGCTGTTAGCACAGTCAACACTTGCTCCTGTGTTACTGGGGTTCAGTAATGTCAGCTGTTCCCCTGCTGTGTGAAACGGCAAAAAGTCCTGCTGCCTCCACCATGTTCTCCTCTCATCCCTGGGCTCCAACACCGCCAGTTGTTGCCTGGAAGTGCTGTTAGCACAGTCAACACTTGCTCCTGTGTTACTGGGGTTCAGTAATGTCAGCTGTTCCCCTACTGTGTGTACGGCAAAAAGTCCTGCTGCCTCCACCATGTTCTCCTCTCATCCCTGGCTCCAACACCGCCAGTTGTTGCCTGGAAGTGCTGTTAGCACAGTCAACACTTGCTCCTGTGTTACTGGGGTTCAGTAATGTCAGCTGTTCCCCTACTGTGTGTACGGCAAAAAGTCCTGCTGCCTCCACCATGTTCTCCTCTCATCCCTGGGCTCCAACACCGCCAGTTGTTGCCTGGAAGTGCTGTTAGCACAGTCAACACTTGCTCCTGTGTTACTGGGGTTCAGTAATGTCAGCTGTTCCCCTACTGTGTGTACGGCAAAAAGTCCTGCTGCCTCCACCATGTTCTCCTCTCATCCCTGGCTCCAACACCGCCAGTTGTTGCTCGGAAGTGCTGTTAGCACAGTCAACACTTGCTCCTGTGTTACTGGGGTTCAGTAATGTCAGCTGTTCCCCTACTGTGTGTACGGCAAAAAGTCCTGCTGCCTCCACCATGTTCTCCTCTCATCCCTGGGCTCCAACACCGCAGTTGTTGCTGGAAGTGCTGTTAGCACAGTCAACACTGCTCCTGTGTTACTGGGGTTCAGTAATGTCAGCTGTTCCCTACTGTGTGTACGGCAAAAAGTCCTGCTGCCTCCACCTGTTCTCTCTCATCCCTGGGCTCCAACACCGCCAGTTGTTGCTCGCAAGTGCTGTTAGCACAGTCAACACTTGCTCCTGTGTTACTGGGTTCAGTAATGTCAGCTGTTCCCCTGCTGTGTGAACGGCAAAAAGTCCTGCTGCCTCCACCATGTTCTCCTCTCATCCCTGGGCTCCAACACCGCCAGTTGTTGCCTGGAAGTGCTGTTAGCACAGTCAACACTTGCTCCTGTGTTACTGGGGTTCAGTAATGTCAGCTGTTCCCCTGCTGTGTGAACGGCAAAAAGTCATGCTGCCTCCACTCTGTTCTCATCTCATCCCTGGGCTCCAACACCGCCAGTTGTTGCTCGGAAGTGCTGTTAGCACAGTCAACACTTGCTCCTGTGTTACTGGGGTTCAGTAATGTCAGCTGTTCCCCTGCTGTGTGAACGGCAAAAAGTTCTGCTGCCTCCACCATGTTCTCCTCATCCCTGGGCTCCAACACCGCCAGTTGTTGCCTGGAAGTGCTGTTAGCACAGTCAACACTTGCTCCTGTGTTACTGGGGTTCAGTAATGTCAGCTGTTCCCCTACTGTGTGTACGGCAAAAAGTCCTGCTGCCTCCACCATGTTCTCCTCTCATCTCTGGGCTCCAACACCGCCAGTTGTTGCCTGGAAGTGCTGTTAGCACAGTCAACACTTGCTCCTGTGTTACTGGGGTTCAGTAATGTCAGCTGTTCCCCTGCTGTGTGAACGGCAAAAAGTCCTGCTGCCTCCACTCTGTTCTCATCTCATCCCTGGGCTCCAACACCGCCAGTTGTTGCTCGGAAGTGTAATTGGCACGGATACTCACTCCTGCCCAGACTGGTTACAGCACGCCAGCTGTTTCCTGTCAGTGTAAACGTCACTTAGCCTCCAATAAGTTGTCCTGTCATGTTGCGGTCGGGTTAGTCGACTCTATGGTGCCTGCAGTTTAGGTGCTTCCTATGTGTGCTGCGGGATATGTAAATAAAGGCTGTTTCCGTTGTGACAATAGGACAATCACCCACTGTAGGACTGTGGGATTTGGTAACTGCGGCCGGCTCGCGGCCTGTCAACTTAAATTTCCATGGGTACCTTCTGCTCCCCGTCCGGGTTCCAGTACCGTCAGCTGGTTCTCCGCAGTGCCTTTGGCCTAGGTGCCTCCATCTCGGTATCAGAGTTCCAGCAACGTCTGCTAGTCCTTGGTAGTGCTTTGGAGCACAGGTACCTCCTGCTTAGTAACCGTGTCCCAGTATCGTCAGCTGGTCCTCGGTTGTGCCATTGGCTCTTTTCCTTCTGCTGCCCCTCCGGGTTCCAGTACGGTCAGCTGGTCCTCGTTACTTCCATTGGCTCTTGTACCTTCTGCTACCCGTCCGGGTTCCAGTACCGTCAGCTGGTTCTCCGCAGTGCCTTTGGCCTAGGTGCCTCCATCTCGGTATCCGAGTTCCAGCAACGTCTGCTAGTCCTTGGTAGTGCTTTGGAGCACAGGTACCTCCTGCTTAGTAACCGTGTACCAGTAACACCAGCTGGTCCTCGGTTGTGCCATTGGCTCTTTTCCTTCTGCTGCCCCTCCGGGTTCCAGCACAGTCAGCTGGTCCTCGTTACTTCCATTGTCTCTTGTACCATCTGATACCCGTCCGGGTTCCAGTAACGTCAGCTGGTTCTCGGAAGTTAGTCAGCCTTCTTGTACCTTCAGCTACATTTCCAAATTGAAGATTTTTTAAATTTTTTTTTGGGTAATCACTATGGATATCCAACTATGAAGACGACGACCCTGATGACCACCCCGAAGAAGACGACGACCACAAGGACGACGAGCATCAAGCCAACCAGCCTGAACACCATCACAAAGAACAAAGAAAAGATTACCCAGAAGAAGATCACCAACAGGACAAAAGAAGGTTAAGACAAACTACAAGATACAGAACAAGAGACAGAAGAACAATAAGCAGAAGATCAAAAAGCAGAAGAACATGAAGTATAAGACCAAAATTAAGAGCTAAATATATGCTGTAAATTATAAGCAGAAGAAGACTAAGCAGTGTATGGGGATGAGTCCGTTCCTCCTCGTGGTGCCCCTGGAAAAGGCCTGCTGCTGCTGCTGCAGGCTAAACTGAACGCGGACAAACACTGTTGTAATTTAAATCTTTGGTGACAGCAAGAACGGAAGGATGAAAAATTCATACTTTTACAGATTACAAGTACAGGAATCTCTGTCACAAATAAGAATATTATGAAGAAGATGAATAGGAAGAAGATGAAGAAGTAGAATATGAAGAAGAATAATAGTTTAATAAGAAGAATGAGTCATGTTAACAAAAAGATCAATAGCAAGAAGTTTAAGAAGAAGATAAATAAGGTGAAGATGAAGAATAATTTGATGAAAAAGATGATGCTGCTGAAGATTATGAAGGAGAAAGTGTGGCAGAAGTTAAAAAGGTGAATAGCATGCAAGTTGTGAAACATACATATTTCCCAAAATAGAAAAAAGGTTAACAACATTGTCAATTTCTTCGTCAATCCAAACATCTTTAAAAAAAAAAAAATATTAATGCTATTCCATTTGATTGGGTTAAACATCTATGCCTTTAATGTCTACTCAACCTCCCCCAATACATTTGTAAGGTTCTATGTATATATTCCTGAAACTCAGTTTGTTCGTCAGCCATTTTACTTTCTGTCTTGCTGCAGCTATCTTGCCCTCAGTCAAAATGGAGTTTCCAGCTTGCATGTTCCCGCCTTGATTCTCTCCTTTGCTTCTTAAGCAGCCACAGCTGAGCAATCAGTGCTTCAGAATCTAGCCTGCAGTGAACCTGTGACTTGACTCCTGTAAGCCTTGGACCTTGTACTCCAGCTATTCCTACTGAGGAACTCTGAAGCACTTGTGGACTCTGAACCCTGCTCTTTGAAAGACCCACGTTTGCATGGACTTACGGTAACAGAGAAGAAGATCCTGAATCTGTATTGGAGAGTGATTGCTGAGCTTGGATTACTCTGGCCTGCTGTGTCTCCTGTTTCTGTGTCTGCAAACTGTGTGACTATTTCTGCCAACTTGTAAGAAGTAATACAGGACTTTTCTATATCAAACCTGTGTCTCATGTATTTTCATCGCACCCAAGCACAAGACGCTATATGAACTGTACTACATACATTACAAGATTCTGAAGCCAAAACGTTAGTGTCTGCTGGGTCTGGAAGGCTGTGTCTGCTGTACTGTGGATATCAGACGTCCGGTTGTACTTTCTGTGATGACAGTGGTTGTGACTTCTCACAACCATTCCAGGTGAGCAATTCCCTTAAGTTTTTTCTTTTTGCAATGTTACCACAGGTAAACACTATTGTTTTTTTTTTTTTTTTCCTTTCTTTTCTCTTTTTTGTCTGCTGTAACTCTGGATATCAGATGTCTGGTTGAAACTTTCTGTGATGATAGTGGTTGTGACTTCTCACAACCATTCCAGGTGAGCAGTTCCCTTAATTTTTTTTTCTCTCTGCAGTGTTGCCACAGGTGAACACTATTGTTTTTTTTCCTTTCTTTCTCTTTTTTGTCTGCTGTAACTCTGGATATCAGATGTCTGGTTGAAACTTTCTGTGATGATAGTGGTTGTGACTTCTCACAACCATTCCAGGTGAGCAGTTCCCTTAATTTTTTTTTCTCTCTGCAGTGTTGCCACAGGTGAACACTATTGTTTTTTTTTTTTCTCTCCTCTTCTTCCAGTAATCCTGTCTTAAAAGATCTGGAAAATGGAGGCCCGCATAAAGGAACTTTGCGGAGTGACTGATAATATCCTTGCAGATTTGCAGAATATAAAGACCCGTTTTACAAATCTACAGGACCTCAATAATCACAATTTGCAAGTGGTTGGACAGACTACCCAGGATTTGCGAGCCAGGATTGAGGTTCTAGAGGGGCGAGTCCAGGCTCCTGCCGTAGCCCCGAGTGCTGGGATTCCCAAGTTGCCCCCTTTTCGTTTTGGCGGTGAACGTGAGAAATTCAGGGGATTTATTAATCAATGCAATCTTTTTTTTTCTGCACATGCTTCACAATTTCCCACTGAACGATCTAAGGTGCTTACTATAATTATGTTGCTTACCAACAAGGCTTTAATGTGGGCAAACCCTCTGATTGAGACTGAGGATGATTGTTTGAATCACCTTGATGATTTTATTTCAGCCATGGGGCAGGTGTTTGATGACCCCAATCGAGGTGCAACAGCTGAAGCAGCCATGTTAGCTTTGCGCCAAGGTAAGCACTCGGTAGCTGAATATGCCTTGGATTTCAGGAGATGGGCCCTTGATACCACCTGGGACAGTTCCGCCAAAAAATCTATTTTTCGAAAGGGGTTATCTCCACTGATTAAGGATGAACTTGCTCGTGCCGACCCTCCCACTGCGTTAGGTGACTTTATTAACTACTGCATCCGTATTGATACTCGTCTGACTGAACGTAGGCAAGAGAGATGGTTCGAAAGCAATCGCACTAACCTTTTCCTACCTTCCTCTCCAGCTAAGGAACCTTTGAGTAGGATTACACGGGAACCTGAACCTGAACCTGAACCATGCAGGTAAACTCTTTACAACGACGGGTTAGTGATGCACGCAAGGAACATCGTTTTAAGGAGAATCTATGTTTCTATTGTGGTAAGTCAGGGCACTTCATTATAAACTGCCCCAGCCGTTCTCGTAAGACTACTGCAGCACTCATTCATTGTGAGTGTTGCGAGAGGGGATCTGTCAGGTCCGAGCCTCAGGCTCCAGAGAGATCTGCAGCAACAGATCTTGATTTCTCGGACTTAAACTCCGTTACCTCTGAGGACGTTGACTGTGTAAACGCTGCCATTTTTCAAGTTTCCTCAGCGGTGTCCCAGCTGAGTTGTAAGAAAAACAATTCTCATTGCTTTCTTTCCATCAAACTCTGGGTTGACTCAGCTTGGGTGTCTAGCTCTGCTATGATCGACTCAGGGGCAAGTGGAAATTTTATGGATGTCTCCTTTGCTCTGAAACAGGGAATACGTTCAGTGAAGAAGGCTACTCCAGTACAGATGGAAACTGGATGGCTCCCTGCTGACCTCTGGACCAGTGGATCAGGAAACAGAGCCTTTAAGGATTCTTATGGGTAAAGATCATCAAGAGAAACTGTCCTTTATGCTTATCTCTTCTCCCCACTTTCCCATTATTCTAGGGCTACCATGGCTGCAGGCTCAGAATCCTACCATTAACTGGGAGACCAAGGAATTACACTTTCCAGAGAAACAGATGAGTCCAAAAGTTTCAGCTTGCTCTGTTCCTAAAGGAATCATGTCAGTCCCTGAACTACCAGCTGTATACCAGGACTATGTGGATTTATGTGACAAGAAGAACGCTGACCAGCTTCCTCCTCACCGTCCATATGATTGTCCAATTGAATTATTGCCTGGAGCAGAGATACCTTTTGCTAAGATCTACCCCCTGGCGGGGCCCGAGCTAAAGGCTTTAAAGGATTACATAGATGAAAATCTAGCCAAGGGCTTCATACGCCCCTCTTCATCTCCTGCAGGTGCACCCATCTTCTTTGTAAAGAAGAAAGATGGATCTCTGAGACCATGCGTAGACTATAGGGAACTCAATAAGGTTACTATTAGAAACCGTTATCCATTGCCTTTAATCCCTGAGTTATTGGAGAGAGTGCGACATGCCAAAATTTTTTCTAAACTAGATCTTCGTGGGGCCTATAACTTAGTCCGTATTAGACCTGGGGATGAATGGAAGACTGCATTCAGGTCACGCTATGGACACTTTGAATATCTAGTTATGCCTTTTGGTCTGAGTACCGCCCCAGCCACTTTCCAACACTTGGTGAATGACATCTTCAGGGATCTCCTAGATACATTCGTGGTAATTTATTTGGATGATATTCTAATTTTTTCTAACTCCACAGAGGAACATCATGGACATGTGAGAATGGTCTTGGAACGTCTAAGACAAAATCATCTTTACATCAAACTTGAAAAGTGTGAATTCCATAGGACCGAAATTCAATTTCTGGGGTATGTACTGTCTACACAAGGAATTAGTATGGATGGAAGCAAAACCCAAGCCATCAAGGATTGGCCAAGTCCTAGAAATGTGAAGGAGGTACAGCGCTTCATCGGGTTTGCCAACTTCTATAGACGTTTCATTAGAAATTTCTCTGAGGTAGTGTCACCTATCACTCAACTTACCCGGAAAGAGTCTAAGTTTTCCTGGACTCCCCAAGCCAGGAAGCATTTTCCCGTCTAAAAGATAAATTTACCACTGCACCTATCCTAGTACATGCCAACCCCGAGCTTGCCTTCATAATAGAGGTGGATGCTTCAGACTGTGCCGTTGGAGCTATACTCTCTCAGAGAACAGGTGAGAAGAATGTATTGCATCCCTGTGCCTTCTTTTCCCAGCAGTTGTCTTCGGCTGAGAGGAACTACGATGTGGGCAATAGAGAGTTGTTGGCCATTATTGCCGCCTTCAAAGAATGGAGACACCTTCTTCAGGGAGCTGCACAGCAAATAGTCGTCCTGACAGACCATCGTAACCTTGAGTTTATCAGGTCGGCTAAGTGCCTGACTCCTCGCCAGGCTCGCTGGAATCTTTTCTTAAACCAATTTAATTTTATCATCTCTTATAGACCAGGATCGCGCAATGGAAAGGCTGATGCACTCTCTAGGATTTACTCAGCAGAGACACGTCCAATTACTCCTCCTAAGACTATTCTTCCTGACTCTAGATTCCTAGGAGTAATTCATAATCAAGACCTACTTAAGGACATCAAGGAAGCATACCATGCGGATTCCTTTTTGGCACAACCCCCAAGGGACGTAAGTCTTGTCTTTAAGAATGGTGTGTGGATTCAGGGACAACGTCTGTATATTCCTGAAACAGTCAGATTAAGAGTATTGCAACTCATTCACGATTCCAAGATAGCTGGGCATAGAGGAATTCTAAAGACACAGGAATTGCTTTCTCGTTTCTTTTGGTGGCCCACTTGCAGGAAGGATGTTTTGAATTATGTCACTTCATGTGAGGTCTGTGCAAGATGCAAAACACCTCGCTCCTCACCAACTGGTCTGTTACAGCCTCTTCCCACCCCGTCCCGCCCGTGGGGATCCATTTCTATGGACTTCATTGTGGAGTTACCAACCTCTCAGGGGAAGAACACCATTCTAGTGGTGGTTGACCGTCTAACAAAGGCAGCTCATTTTATCCCTTGTGTCGGCTTACCCACTGCAAAACAGACATCAGATTTGATGATTAAAGATGTGTTTCGCTTACATGGAGTACCGGATGAGGTTATTTCGGATCGAGGGGTGCAATTCACTTCTAGGTTTTGGCAAAATTTCTGTGCAGCATTGGACATTAAAGTAAACCTTTCTTCTGCTTTTCATCCCCAGACTAATGGACAGACCGAACGAACCAATCAAACCCTGGAGCAGTATCTCCGCTGCTTTATCTGCCACCTACAGGATGATTGGGTGGATCTACTTCCATTAGCTGAGTTCTCGTATAACAACTCTCAGAGTGCCTCCACTAAACAGTCTCCTTTTTACTCTAATCTAGGTTATCATCCTAACATTCTACCACGATTTCCCATAGAAACGCCTTTACCAGCAGTGGCTGAAAGAATCACGTCTTTACAGAAGAATATGGATCTTCTAAAGGAAAATCTGGAATCTGCTCAAGAAAGGTACAAGAAAGCAGCAGATAAATTTCGTAAACCTGCACCAGCTTTCAAGGTAGGAGACTTGGTCTGGCTGTCAACCAGAAATCTTAAGTTAAGGATTCCATCGTCTAAGTTGGGACATAAGTACATTGGACCCTATAAAATCAGTAAAATTATTAGTGCCGTTGCTTGTCTTCTTCAACTGCCCAGAACTATGAGAATCCACCCTGTCTTTCATGTATCCCTACTAAAGGCTGCGACACCCAATACGTTTCCTGGACGTTCCTCTCCTTGCCCTGACCCAGTGCTAGTCGATGGTCAGGAAGAATTTGTGGTGGAAAGGATTTTAGATTCCAGGTTGTATAGAAATCAGTTACAATATCTGATTAAATGGCAGGGCTACCCAGTGGAGGACAACTCATGGGAACCGGTCAATAACGTTAATGCTCCTCGCTTGCTCCGTCAGTTTCATCAGAGGTACCCACACAAGCCTGGTCTGAGGTCATCCGGAGGTTGTCCTTAAGGGGGGAGTAATGTAAGGTTCTATGTATATATTCCTGAAACTCAGTTTGTTCGTCAGCCATTTTACTTTCTGTCTTGCTGCAGCTATCTTGCCCTCAGTCAAAATGGAGTTTCCAGCTTGCATGTTCCCGCCTTGATTCTCTCCTTTGCTTCTTAAGCAGCCACAGCTGAGCAATCAGTGCTTCAGAATCTAGCCTGCAGTGAACCTGTGACTTGACTCCTGTAAGCCTTGGACCTTGTACTCCAGCTATTCCTACTGAGGAACTCTGAAGCACTTGTGGACTCTGAACCCTGCTCTTTGAAAGACCCACGTTTGCATGGACTTACGGTAACAGAGAAGAAGATCCTGAATCTGTATTGGAGAGTGATTGCTGAGCTTGGATTACTCTGGCCTGCTGTGTCTCCTGTTTCTGTGTCTGCAAACTGTGTGACTATTTCTGCCAACTTGTATGAAGTAATACAGGACTTTTCTATATCAAACCTGTGTCTCATGTATTTTCATCGCACCCAAGCACAAGACGCTATATGAACTGTACTACATACATTACAACATTCTACATTACTCTTTGTTGTTTTCCTTCATGTACAATTAACCAGCAAGGCAAGAATGGTTTTTTTTTAATTCCGATATTTTGTTCCCATAGACTTACATTGGATTTCCGGTATCGGTATCGGTATCGCCGATACTTTTTGGGTATCGACGATACCAATTCCGATCCGATACTTATTGGTATCGGAAAGTATCGCTCAACTCTAGTTATAAGGCTTAAAAGTTGACCAGCGATTTTCTCATTTTTACAAAAAATCATTTTTTTAAGGACCACATCACATTTAAAGTCACTTTGAGGGGTGTAAATGACAGAAAATACCCAGAAGTGACACCATTCTAAAAACTGCTTCCCTCATGGTACTCAAAACCACATTCATGAAGTTTATTAACCCTTTACGTGCTTCACAGGAACTGAAGCAATGTGGAAGGAAAAAAATCAACATTTCACTTTTTTTTAGAAACATTTTACTTCTGAAGAAAAAACAAATTTTAATCCCTCAGGACCCTACACAAAAAGAAAAGCAAAAACTTGGATCCTAAAATGTAACTTTTAATAGATAAAGTTAAAAATTGTTCAAAAAAGGACAACAATTAATTTAAAATATATAGCCAAATATGTGCCTAGTCGGCCCTACAGAGTAACTACAATGAGCCCTGCCTAGCAGTGGAGGTTGGCACCCTACTTTTCTGCGGTTGGTGCCCCCACTCCTCGGCGGCTCACCGTGTAAACCCTAGCACTCCCTGCAATGCGGAAATACTAAAGAACCCTAGGTGCTCCCTATAGAAATGACCCTGCATGGCAGTAGAGGTTTCTGCGGTTGGCGCCCCACTCCTCGGCGGCTAACCCTAGGGTCCCTGGTTGTCCCTATAATAGAGACAATAAAGAAGTTGTCCTAACACACCCAAATAACCATCACCAAGAGAAAATATTGTTTATCAAATATCTATAATTAATAATAATAAATATACAAATGGGTGTGAAAAATTTTTTTTTGTCCTAAATAATAATGGGATCCCAATATAGATGCTGAAGCCAAGGTCAATAGTATGGAGCTCAAATTGATGTATTTGCTCCAATATATAGTGTATACAGATGAATGAATCACTTGATGATCAATAAATCAAATGCTCTATATCATATAATGATGTAGCTCTATAAATGCAGCTTATATATTAGCTTACTCAAAAAAGGAAGAAAATTCTTCACTGAATACAAAGAGCTCATAAACATCCATCTACCCAGGCTTAATATAAACAAAAAAATAAGGAAACAATCACCTAGTATTAAATAAATAAAGTGCACTATGCAATGAAATAACTAAATGATCTTTAGCGAATATAATAACAAGAAAAGTCACACACTGCGAATAATATCATCCAGAATATGTATAGATCATATAAGTGCATGTGCAATCTCAAAAGAGAGGTATACTCATCTGAGAGTGCGATGTTTCAGTCCAAGGGATCCCAAATGGCCATAGTCAGGCACTTAAAGCAACAAAATCATCGCAATGCCCGACACGTTTCCCCCCCATAGGGATAACGGGGTTCATCAGGGTAAGATGACCACTGCATATAGTAAAGAGTGCCAACCTCCACTGCTAGGCAGGGCTCATTGTAGTTACTCTGTAGGGCCAAATTAGGCACATATTTGGCTATATATTTTAAATTAATTGTCCTTTTTGAACAATTTTAACTTTATCTATTAAAAGTTACATTTTAGGATCCGAGTTTTTGCTTTTTGGTTTCTATTTTACTTCAGAACCATTTTTTTTTATTTTCTGTTAAGTGTAAAAAAAGAAAATGAATCACAAAATTTGTTGTGAAATTTCTACTGAATGCTCCGATACCCCAAATGGGGGTAAACCACTGTTTGGCGCACGGCAGAGCTTGGAAGGAAGGAGCGCCGTTTGACTTTTTCAATGCAGAAATTGGCTGAATTGATATCGTACGCCATATTGTGTTTTGCAGAGCCCCTGATGTGCCTAAACAGTGGAAAACCCCCACAAGTGACACCATTTTGGAAATTAGACCCCTTAAGAACTTATCTAGATGTGTGTGGCACTTTGAACCCCTAAGTGCTTCACAAAATTTATAACAGAGCCGTGAAAATAAAACATTTTTTCCACAAAAATGATATTTTTGCCCCCAATTTTTATTTCACAAAGGGAACAGGAGAATTAGATCCCCAAATTTTTGTGCAATTTGTCCTGAGTATGCCAATACCCCATATGTGGGGGTAAACCACTGTTTTGGGCTGACTCGGAAGGG
>JARQOD010000002.1:298870240-298908551 GCA_033576555.1 Oophaga sylvatica
CCCCGGCTATTGCAGAGACTCTTGCCTGCTCACCTGGGAGCGATCATCTGCCATCCGACTGCAGCTCTATCTAGAGGTTCGGACATCATCAGCAGAGATCCCCGGCTATTCCAGAGACTCTTGCCTGCTCACCTGGAGCGATCATCTGCCATCCGACTGCAGCCTACCAGGAGGCTCCACCAGCTCAGGTCGTATATGCCTGTTTGTCTAGAGACTGCCTTGGTCACTTACCGTGACAAACCTGCCTGCCCAGAGACTACCCTGGTCACTTGCCGTGACAAACCTGCCTGCCCAGAGACTACCCTGGTCACTTGCCGTGACAACCTGCCTGCCCTGGTCACTTGCCGTGACAACCTGCCTGTCCAGAGACTGCCCTGGTCACTTGCCGTGACAACCTGCCTGTCCAGAGACTGCCCTGGTCACTTGCCGTGACAACCTGCCTGTCCAGAGACTGCCCAGGTCACTTGCCGTGACAACCTGCCTGTCCAGAGACTTCCTTGGTCACTTATTGTGACAACCTGCCTGTCCAGAGGACTGCCTGGCTAATTGCCGTGATTCCCTGTCCTATTCCCGGATGCCACCCGCTCTCTTGCAAGTAAATTGTCTTGTATAATAAAGCTTAGTGGTTCCACCAACCAGACCCGTTTCCGTCAGTGGTTCCACCTACCAGACCCGTTACACAGGCGTTCCTTCTCCACTGCCCCTTTAAACCCCTTCCCGACCTTTGACACAGCGTATGCGTCATGAAAGTGGGTGCCAATCCGACCTATGACGCATACCCTGCGTCATGAAAGGATCGCGTCCTGCGGGCCGGGAGACCGGGGTCACTCAAAGTTACAGGACCCTTTGTGCTTCACCACAGGGGGTTGGCTTAACCCCCCCGTGGCCACGATCGCTCTGATTGGCTGTTAAAAGTGAAACAGCCAATCAGAGCAATCTGTAATATTTCACCAATTTAATTGGTGAAATATTACAATCCAGCCATGGCCGATGCTGCAATAGCATCTGCCATGGCTGGACACCGTCATCTGACCCCCCCACACGTAGTCACGGCGGCGATCGGCCGCCGCCACCGAAAGATGGCAGCGATCGGTCACCGCCGTCACTAAGAGCTCCCCTCCTCCTTTGCTCCGGTGCCCCCACCTTCCGTTCCCCCCCCCCTAACCTTCCGACCACCCTACTCACCTCTCCCGATCCACCGATGTCCCTGGATCGGTCCCGGCGTCCGCCCGGGCCTCTTCATGGGCGCCGCCATCTTGGAAAATGGCGGGCGCATGCGCAGTGCGCCCGCCGGCCGGCGCATGCGCAGTGCGCCCCCCAGTGTCCAAAAATTTATTTTGATCACTGTGATAAACTGTCACAGTGATCAAAATAAAAAAAAGTAAATGAACCCCCCTTTATCATAGGTAGGGACAAATAAAAAAAATAAAGATTTTTTTTTTTTTTTCCCTATTAGGCCCTGTGCACACGTTGCGGATTTTGCTGCAGATCCGCGGCGTATTTTGCTGCGGATCCGCGGTGGATTTCGCTGCAGATCCGCAGCGGATTTCGCTGCTGATCCGCGGCTGATTTCGCTGCTGATCCGCCGCGGATTTCGCTGCGGATCCGCGACTGATTTCGCTGCGGATCCGCGACTGATTTCGCTGCGGATCCGCGACTGATTTCGCTGCGGATCCGCGACTGATTTCGCTGCGGATCCGCGACTGATTTCGCTGCGGATCCGCGACTGATTTCGCTGCGGATCCGCGACTGATTTCGCTGCGGATCCGCGACTGATTTCGCTGCGGATCCGCGACTGATTTCGCTGCGGATCCGCGACTGATTTCGCTGCGGATCCGCGACTGATTTCGCTGCTGATCCGCGGCTGATTTCGCTGCTGATCCGCGGCTGATTTCGCTGCTGATCCGCGGCTGATTTCGCTGCTGATCCGCGGCGGACTTCGCTGCTGATCTGCGACTGATTTCGCTGCTGATCCGCGACTGATTTTGCTGATTCGCTGCGGATCCGCAGCGGATTTCGCTGCTGATCCGCGGCTGATTCGCGGTTGATTTCGCTGCTGATCCGCGGCAGATTTCGCTGCTGATCCGCGGGGGATTTCGCTGCTGATCCGCGGCGGATTTCGCTGCTGATCCGCGGCGGATCCGCGGCTGATTTCGCTGCTGATTTGCGGCGGATTTCGCTGCTGATTCGTGGCGGATTTCGCTGCTGATCCACGACTGATTTTGCTGCTGATTCGCTGCGGATCCGCAGCGGATTTCGCTGCTGATCCGCGGCTGATTCGCGGTTGATTTCGCTGCTGATCCGCGGCAGATTTCGCTGCTGATCCGCGGCGGATTTCGCTGCTGATCCGCGGCGGATTTCGCTGCTGATCCGCGGCGGATCCGCGGCTGATTTCGCTGCTGATTTGCGGCGGATTTCGCTGCTGATTCGTGGCGGATTTCGCTGCTGATCCACGACTGATTTTGCTGCTGATTCGCTGCGGATCCGCAGCGGATTTCGCTGCTGATCCGCGGCTGATTTCGCTGCTGATCCGCGGCTGATTTCGCTGCTGATCCGCGGCTGATTTCGCTGCTGATCCGCGGCGGATTTCGCTGCTGATCCGCGGCGGATTTCGCTGCTGATCTGCGGCGGATTTTGCTGCTGATCCGCGACTGATTTTGCTGCTGATTCGCTGCGGATCCGCAGCGGATTTCGCTGCTGATCCGCGACTGATTTCGCTGCGGATCCGCGACTGATTTCGCTGCGGATCCGCGACTGATTTCGCTGCTGATCCGCGGCTGATTTCGCTGCTGATCCGCGGCTGATTTCGCTGCTGATCCGCGGCTGATTTCGCTGCTGATCCGCGGCGGACTTCGCTGCTGATCTGCGACTGATTTCGCTGCTGATCCGCGACTGATTTCGCTGCGGATCCGCGACTGATTTCGCTGCGGATCCGCGACTGATTTCGCTGCTGATCCGCGGCTGATTTCGCTGCTGATCCGCGGCTGATTTCGCTGCTGATCCGCGGCTGATTTCGCTGCTGATCCGCGGCGGACTTCGCTGCTGATCTGCGACTGATTTCGCTGCTGATCCGCGACTGATTTTGCTGATTCGCTGCGGATCCGCAGCGGATTTCGCTGCTGATCCGCGGCTGATTCGCGGTTGATTTCGCTGCTGATCCGCGGCAGATTTCGCTGCTGATCCGCGGCGGATTTCGCTGCTGATCCGCGGCGGATTTCGCTGCTGATCCGCGGCGGATCCGCGGCTGATTTCGCTGCTGATTTGCGGCGGATTTCGCTGCTGATTCGTGGCGGATTTCGCTGCTGATCCACGACTGATTTTGCTGCTGATTCGCTGCGGATCCGCAGCGGATTTCGCTGCTGATCCGCGGCTGATTCGCGGTTGATTTCGCTGCTGATCCGCGGCAGATTTCGCTGCTGATCCGCGGCGGATTTCGCTGCTGATCCGCGGCGGATTTCGCTGCTGATCCGCGGCGGATTTCGCTGCTGATCCGCGCGGATCCGCGGCTGATTTCGCTGCTGATTTGCGGCGGATTTCGCTGCTGATTCGTGGCGGATTTCGCTGCTGATCCACGACTGATTTTGCTGCTGATTCGCTGCGGATCCGCAGCGGATTTCGCTGCTGATCCGCGGCTGATTTCGCTGCTGATCCGCGGCTGATTTCGCTGCTGATCCGCGGCTGATTTCGCTGCTGATCCGCGGGGATTTCGCTGCTGATCCGCGGCGGATTTCGCTGCTGATCTGCGGCGGATTTTGCTGCTGATCCGCGACTGATTTTGCTGCTGATTCGCTGCGGATCCGCAGCGGATTTCGCTGCTGATCCGCGACTGATTTCGCTGCGGATCCGCGACTGATTTCGCTGCGGATCCGCGACTGATTTCGCTGCTGATCCGCGGCTGATTTCGCTGCTGATCCGCGGCTGATTTCGCTGCTGATCCGCGGCTGATTTCGCTGCTGATCCGCGGCGGACTTCGCTGCTGATCTGCGACTGATTTCGCTGCTGATCCGCGACTGATTTCGCTGCGGATCCGCGACTGATTTCGCTGCGGATCGCGACTGATTTCGCTGCTGATCCGCGGCTGATTTCGCTGCTGATCCGCGGCTGATTTCGCTGCTGATCCGCGGCTGATTTCGCTGCTGATCCGCGGCGGACTTCGCTGCTGATCTGCGACTGATTTCGCTGCTGATCCGCGACTGATTTTGCTGATTCGCTGCGGATCCGCAGCGGATTTCGCTGCTGATCCGCGGCTGATTCGCGGTTGATTTCGCTGCTGATCCGCGGCAGATTTCGCTGCTGATCCGCGGCGGATTTCGCTGCTGATCCGCGGCGGATTTCGCTGCTGATCCGCGGCGGATCCGCGGCTGATTTCGCTGCTGATTTGCGGCGGATTTCGCTGCTGATTCGTGGCGGATTTCGCTGCTGATCCACGACTGATTTTGCTGCTGATTCGCTGCGGATCCGCAGCGGATTTCGCTGCTGATCCGCGGCTGATTCGCGGTTGATTTCGCTGCTGATCCGCGGCAGATTTCGCTGCTGATCCGCGGCGGATTTCGCTGCTGATCCGCGGCGGATTTCGCTGCTGATCCGCGGCGGATCCGCGGCTGATTTCGCTGCTGATTTGCGGCGGATTTCGCTGCTGATTCGTGGCGGATTTCGCTGCTGATCCACGACTGATTTTGCTGCTGATTCGCTGCGGATCCGCAGCGGATTTCGCTGCTGATCCGCGGCTGATTTCGCTGCTGATCCGCGGCTGATTTCGCTGCTGATCCGCGGCTGATTTCGCTGCTGATCCGCGGCGGATTTCGCTGCTGATCCGCGGCGGATTTCGCTGCTGATCTGCGGCGGATTTTGCTGCTGATCCGCGACTGATTTTGCTGCTGATTCGCTGCGGATCCGCAGCGGATTTCGCTGCTGATCCGCGGCTGATTTCGCTACTGATCCGCGGCTGATTTCGCTACTGATCCGCGGCTGATTTCGCTGCTGATCCGCGGCGGATTTCGCTGCTGATTCGCTGCAGATCCGCGGCGGATTTTGCTGCGGATCCGCGGCTGATTATCTGCTGATTCATCTGCGCTAGCGGGTATAGCATAACGCGATCGCGTTATGCTATACCGTTACCAGCCGGTCACCGCTACGCAATATGAACCCAGCCTTAGGGTTAGAACTAGGGTTAGGGTTAGCATTAGGGTTAAGGTTAGAATTACGGTTAGGGTTGGAATTTGGGTTAGGGTTGGAATTAGGGTTAGGGTTGGAATTAGGGTTAGGCTTGTAGTTAGGTTTATGGTTAGAGTTGGGATTAGGGTTAGGGGTGTGTTGGGGTTAGGGTTATGATTAGGGTTTGTATTAGGGTTAGGTGTGTGTAGGGGTTAGGGTTGGGGTTAGAATTGAGGGGTTTCCACTATTTAGGCACATCAGGGGGTCTCCATACGCGACATGGCGCCACCATTGATTCCTGCAAATTTTTCGTTCAAAAAGTCAAACAGTGCTCCCTTTATTCCAAGCCCCGATGTATGCCCAAACAGTGGTTTATCCCCACATATGGGGTATCAGCGTACTCGGGAAAAATTGCACAACAACTTTGGGGGTTCTAATTTCTCCTGTTAACATTGGGAAAAAAAATTGGGGACTAAAAATTATTTTTGTGGAAAAAAAATGATTTTATATTTTCACGGCTCTGCGTTATAAACTTCTGTGAAGGACTTGGAGATTCAAAGTGCTTATCACACATCTATAGGAGTTCCTTGGGGGATCTAGTTTCCAAAATGGGGTCACTTGTGGGGAGTTTCTACTGTTTAGGCACATCAGGGACTCTGCAAACGTAACATGACGCCCGAAGACCATTCCATCAAGTGGGCATTTCAAAACGTCACTACTTCCCATCCGAGCCCCGACGTGTGCCCATACAGTAGTTTTCTCCCACATATGGGATATCAGCATACTCAGGACAAATTGGACAACAACTTTTGGGGTCTAATTTCTCATGTTACCCTTGGGAAAATAAAAAAATTGGGGACTAAAAGATCCTGATTGTGGAAAAAATATGATTTTTTTATTTTCATGCCCGGGCGTTATAAACTTCTGTGTAGCCCTTGGGGGTTCAAAGTGCTCACCACACATCTAGATAAGTTCTTTGCCGGGTCTAGTTTCCAAAATGGGGTCACTTGTGGGGAGTTTCTACTGTTTAGGCACATCAGGGGCTCTGCAAACGTAACAAGATGCCCGCAGACCATTCCATCAAGTCGGCATTTCAAAGCGTCAATACATCCCTTCCGAGCCCTGACGTGTGCCCAAACAGTGGTTCCCCCCCACATATGGGGTACTAGCGTACTCAGGAGAAACTGGACAACAACTTTTGGGGTCCAATTTCTCCTGTAACCATTGTGAAAATAAAAAACAGTGGGCTAAAAAATCATTTTTTGAGAAAAAAAAATGATTTTTTATTTTCGCGGCTCTGCGTTATAAACTTCTGTGAAGCACCTGGGGGTTCAAAGTGCTCACTATGCATCTAGATAAGTTCCTTAGGGCGTCTAGTTTCCAAAATGGGGTCACTTGTGGGGGAGCTCCAATGTTTAGGCACACAGGAACTCTCCAAATGCGACATGGCAACCGCTAAATATTCCAGCATATTTTCCATTCAAAAAGTCAAATGGCGCTCCTTCCCTTCTGAGCCCTGCAGTGCGCCCAAACAGTGGTTTATGACCACATATGAGGTATCTGTGTACTCAGGAGAAATTGCCCAACAAGTTTTAGGATCCAATTTATACTGTTGCCCATGTGAAAATGAAAATAACTGAGGCTAAAAGAAAATTTTTGTGAAAAAAAAGTACTTTCTTTTATTTACGGATCAATTTGTGAAGCACCTGGGGGTTCAAAGTGCTCACTATGCATCTAGATAAGTTCCTTAGGGGGTCTAGTTTCCAAAATGGGGTCACTTGTGGGGGAGCTCCAATGTTTAGGCACACAGGGACTCTCCAAATGCGACATAGCAACCGCTAAATATTCCAGCATATTTTCCATTCAAAAAGTCAAATGGCGCTCCTTCCCTTCTGAGCCCTGCCGTGCGCCCAAACAGTGGTTTATGACCACATATGAGGTATCTGTGTACTCAGGAGAAATTGCCCAACAAATTTTAGGATCCAATTTATACTGTTGCCCATGTGAAAATGAAAATAACTGAGGCTAAAAGAAAATTTTTGTGAAAAAAAAGTACTTTCTTTTTTTTACGGATCAATTTGTGAAGCACCTGGGGGTTCAAAGTGCTCACTATGCATCTAGATAAGTTCCTTAGGGGGTCTAGTTTCCAAAATGGGGTCACTTGTGGGGGAGCTCCAATGTTTAGGCACACAGGGACTCTCCAAATGCGACATGGCAACCGCTAAATATTCCAGCATATTTTCTATTCAAAAAGTCAAATGGCGCTCCTTCCCTTCTGAGCCCTGCCGTGCGCCCAAACAGTGGTTTATGACCACATATGAGGTATCTGTGTACTCAGGAGAAATTGCCCAACAAATTTTAGGATCCAATTTATACTGTTGCCCATGTGAAAATGAAAAAAAACTGAGGCTAAAAGAAAATTTTTGTGAAAAAAAAGTACTTTCTTTTTTTTACGGATCAATTTGTGAAGCACCTGGGGGTTCAAAGTGCTCACTATGCATCTAGATAAGTTCCTTAGGGGGTCTAGTTTCCAAAATGGGGTCACTTGTGGGGGAGCTCCAATGTTTAGGCACACAGGAACTCTCCAAATGCGACATGGCAACTGCTAAATATTCCAGCATATTTTCCATTCAAAAAGTCAAATGGCGCTCCTTCCCTTCTGAGCCCTGCCGTGCGCCCAAACAGTGGTTTATGACCACATATGAGGTATCTGTGTACTCAGGAGAAATTGCCCAACAAATTTTAGGATCCAATTTATACTGTTGCCCATGTGAAAATGAAAAAATTGAGGCTAAAAGAAAATTTTTGTGAAAAAAAAGTACTTTCTTTTTTTTTACAGATCAATTTGTGAAGCACCTGGGGGTTCAAAGTGATCACTATGCATCTAGATAAGTTCCTTAGGGGGTCTAGTTTCCAAAATGGGGTCACTTGTGGGGGAGCTCCAATGTTTAGGCACACAGGAACTCTCCAAATGCGACATGGCAACCGCTAAATATTCCAGCATATTTTCCATTCAAAAAGTCAAATGGCGCTCCTTCCCTTCTGAGCCCTGCCGTGCGCCCATACAGTGGTTTATGACCACATATGAGGTATCTGTGTACTCAGGAGAAATTGCCCAACAAATTTTAGGATCCATTTTATCCTGATGCCCATGTAAAAATGAAAAAATTTATGCTAAAAGAAAATTTTTGTTGGAAAAATTAAAATGTCCATTTTTTCCTTCCACGTTGCTTTAGTTCCTGTGAAGCACCTGAAGGGTTAATAATCTTCTTGAATGTAGTTTTGAGTAGCTTGAGGGGTGCAGTTTTTATAAAGGTGTCACTTTTGGGTATTTTCTGCCATATAGACCCCTCAAAGTGACTTCAAATGTGTGGTGGTCCCTAAAAAAAATGGTTTGTAAATTTTGCTGTAAAAATGAGAAATCGCTGGTCAACTTTTAACCCTTATAACTTTCTAACAAAAAAAAATGTTGTTCCCAAAATTGTGCTGATGTAAAGTAGACATGTGGGAAATGTTATTTATTAACTATTTTGTGCCACATAACTCTCTGGTTTAACAGAATAAAAATTAAAAATTTGAAAATTACAAAATTTTCAGAATTTTCGCCAAATTTCCATTTTTTTTCACAAATAAACGCAAAAATTATCGACCTAAATTTACCACTAACATGAAGCCCAATATGTCACGAAAAAACAATCTCAGAATCGCTAGGATCCGTTGAAGCGTTCCTGAGTTATTACCTCATAAAGGGACACTGGTCAGAATTGCAAAAAATGGCAAGGTCTTTAAGGTCAAAATAGGCTGGGTCTTGAAGGGGTTAAGCTCATCCAGAGATGGTAATGCCGATCGCGACCTATGTGACTCCTGAAACATCCGGGCCGACTTACCAGGGCGTCTAGTTACCTCCTCCGGTAACTGTAACGCCTCCCTCATGGCTTCAATAAAAGCCTCTGTACGGCCCAAAAGAGAGGCAGAATGTCCCTGCCGATCCTCCTTATCCGAATCGGACAACTCCCCATCTGAGACTGAAGGGGAACCCTCCATATCAGAGATCTGAGTCGCTACGCGGGAAAGATGGCACCGGCCTGTGTCGCTTCCTGCCATGAGAAGATCTAGCTGACACCCAATAACCTAGAAGGTCAGACAGGCCATCAATAGAACGAGCGAGGGCATCCATTTTGGCATCACTGCAACCTCCGACCGCTGCGCTTGACGCCGTCGAGGTCTGCGTGTCAGATACGCGAGACTGATCCTGTAACGGATCTGGGAGACGGTCCGCACCTCCAGGATCCTGATCTGACATGCCCTCACACAGTATATGGCAGGTCAAACCTGTCAGTAACTAGAAAAGTGTGGTTTCTTAAGGGGACGAAACAAAAAAAAACGCTGAAGGGTTAAAGCTCTTAAAGGGAGAGCTACCCCAGCTGTCCCTCAATTTAAAAATCAGCAGATATGTCAGCAGCAATAATTAACCCTTTATGTTCTGATCCTTCCTGGAATAGAACCTGCGGCGGGTAGTTGCTGGTCCGCTGAAAGGGTTAACCGCCTAATAGGGGTTAATGTCGCAGGCTCCCCACAACCTCTTTTAGATGAAAAGGATGTGCGAGCCCCAGACAAAAAAAGGTCTCTATATGAGACCGCAGCTGCAGGATAGCCAGCTGCAGGATAGCGCAATCTGCCACTTGCTATACAGAAAGATGTCCTGCGCTGTGGGGGTGAGAGAGTTAAGCTTCTGCCTCGACAGGCAGAAACGACTCACCCAGCTGGCCGCGGTGCTGTTCCTTCGGTTAGTTCGGGAGGAGCGGAGAATGAGGAGCCCAGGAAGCCTCAGTAATGGCCGCCTGCTGTGAGGAGAGAGCCGGAAGAGAAGGTACAGGCAAAATCGCGCGTTCAGAGCACTTCCTGTACGAGAAGACCGGGAAAGCGCTAAGCCACGCCCCCCGCCGGCTTAAAAAAAATGAGCGCAAACTCCTCCGCTCTCCCCTGTCCTGCAGGCATCTGCCTGCGGACAAAAAACACAGTCACCAACATGTCACAAGTAACAGCGGCTGCCGCAGCAGCCGCTGAAGCACTCACATACATTAATAAAAATGCGGAGTACTCACCCAGTGAGCGCCACAGGGACCCCCAGGGATTTCTGGCGCTGTGCCCATCGCTTCCCCCCAGGGCGGGGAACGCAGTGACCCCAGAAGCGCGGTTTGCGTCCCCGCCAGGGAAGCAACCCTCATCCCCCAGGGCCGGCAGGGTTCTGCAGGGACCAGCTTACAGGGTAATACAGATCCGCCAAGGGAGGGGTGGGGGTCCAGCAGCGCTGAGACCCCTGAGACCTTTCAAGTCTCCTTTCGATAAAAAATAATAAATCTTCTGAGGAGCTGCTTCAGCAGCGACTATCCTCTGAGACCTCAAATTTTAGACTGGAGAGCTGGAGTAGGAGGAGCCCGAGCTGGAGGGGCCGGTCAACACTCTTTTTAATCTGAGGTGTCTATCCTATCTGGGCTCCGCCTACCCACTAGTAATGACTAGTGTATCTCCCTTCCTTCCAATCTGAAGCTGAAATGTCTGTTCTGATCACTCTGACCGTACGTACACTTGAGAATGTCTTGCCAACCTTAACAAATTTACAGAAGGAACAACTGCCTCATCTAAATTTGTTGAGGTTGGCAAGACATTCTCAAGTGTACCTACGGGCAGAGTGAATCAGAACAGACATTTTGCTAACTGCAAAACAAGTGGAGTGGTGTATCAGTTTAGATGTATGTGCCCATTAAATTATGTTGGGAAAACAAAAAGAGTACTGAGAAGACGGATTGGTGATCACATAGGCGACATTCGCCACGCTAGAGATACACAAATATCCAGACATGTGAGGGAAGTTCATCAGGGAGATCTTGATTCCTTTTCATTTTGTGTCATTGAAGTCATTTTACCCTCGAATCATCGGGGTGATTGGAATAAAAGATTACAGAAGGAACTGAAATGGATACATATGTTAGATACGGTATCCCCTAGTGGTCTTAACGAACAGATGCAGTTCAGTTGTTTTTTTTTTATAAAAATACATACTTAAGTCTAGGCCCGTTTTCCCACTTAATGGATCTGAAATAAAGATAGCCCATCTACCTCCATCGACCCAAATAGGTCAGGGTGCTATATCTTCTCCTAATTTAGAGAACTTACATCGTTTGTCTCCCTCTATTTGTTGGGAGTTGCACATTTTGACATATAGTAGTTTTCCATTTTATTATGAGGCATGTGGAGTAATTTATATTATTTATGATCTGATATAACAATTATATCTGGCAACGATACATATCTCTAATGTCATTAGGTATATTTTCAGCATTCCAACCTATAGTTGGATCCTGTCCTAGAACTGTTTCCATCTAGATGGTAAGCAATGATTTATGGAGTCTGGTGTTATGTACAAAGCCCTGGAGACCAAGCGCTGGTCTATCTGCAGTTTATATCTGACTCAGTGCTGGTTTAATCACAAATCACCTCTGACATGCCCAGTACACTCCCCCACCTCCCCCCCCCTGTGTAGAGCCTCGACACTTAAGGTACTGCCACACTAAACAATCCCGCTAGCGATCACGATAACGACGCATACTAATGCGATCGCTAGCGGGATTGTTTCTATATCGCTAAGTGCGGCCACATTTAGCGATATAGTTAACGACGCTATCGCCGTTAGCGATCTTCTTAACGACTTTAGCGGTACAAAAGTACCGCTAAATCGCTAAGAAAAGGTGCCACACTAGCGATATATACTTACCCAGCGGGAGCGCCGACGAGAAAATAGGGTCCGGAACGATTCCAGCGACGAGCGAGATCACAGCAGGAAGCTCGTCGCTGGCAGATGCCGCACTGAACAACATCGCTAACGGGATCGCTAAATAGTGACGTTTTTTAGCGATCCCGTTAGCGATATTGTTCAGTGTGGCATACCCTTTACTCAAGATCTTACATTTGCTTCTTTCTCACCTACTTTTTAACACCTTATCACTCCCCTGCCAAACAGGGCCTTACAGGGCTAGCAGGGAGAGCCGTCGAGGAGCGGGGGGACCACTGCGCAGGTCCTAGGCTCCAACCTCCGCTGTCAGGTTGGGACACTAAGGCCAGTGCAGGGACAGGCACCGCCCCATGGTGATCATCTCTTGTATTGTTGGGTACGATGCAGTTCTTTTTGTAATTTTTTGCTTTTGTGTGTTATTTTTTGATCTAATAAAGTTGATGATTTTATTATAAGACTAAGGGTATACGGTGAATTTGTAACTAGTGGTAAAGTTTTATAGGGCAGGTCGTTACAGACGCGGCGATACTAAATATGTGTACTTTTATTGTTTTATTTTTTTATTTATATAAAGAAATGAATTTATTGGGGAATTTTTTTTTTCCTTTATTTAGGATTTTTTTTTTTTTTTTACACCTTAATTTATTTATTTTTTTTTTACATTTTTACTTTGTCCCAGGGTGTCGGCGGCCATCAGTACTCACTTTCCGAGACGCTCAGTCTACTTGTAGTGCCCGGGGCTTGTCGTTCACCATCAGTAACACTGAAAACAGCTGATCGGCGGGGGAGATGGGTGTAGGACCCAGGTGATCAGACATTGATGACTGATTCTAAGGATAGGCCATTAATGGATAACCTATTTAACTCCTTAATGTCCAATGACGGACAGAGTCCGTCACTGGACGCCTCCTCCTGTTTGGTGCGGGCTCCGGCAATGCACCCACACCTTTTCCGGCACATGACAGCTGATATGTGACTGGAACAGCCGCGGGTGCAATCACGATTCACCTGCGGCTGTTAACATGTTAAATGCCGCTGTCAAACTAACAGCGGCATTTAACATGCACGCGCAGGAAGCGCGTCATTATCTCATCCCATCGGCGCCCGTATCACATGACCGCGAGTCGCCGATGGTTTGTCATGACAACCAGGGGTCAGCAGAAGACCCCTGGGGTTGTTATTGCTGGATCGTTATGAGTGCCGCCTGGTGGGCGGCGCTCATAGCAAGTGAGCACATCTGCTGCATAGTGCAGGGCTGCAGCCCTGCTCTATTTAGTACAAGCGATCGGATGATCGCAGCTTCTTGTCACCCTTGGGGACTATTGAAGCAAGTAAAGAAAAAATATAGAGATATATATAGATCTATATATCGATATCTGTATATATATATTTTATATATATATATATATATATATATATATATATATATATATATATATATATATATATATATATATATATATATATATATATATATAGCTATAGATATACGGATTTTTGTGTTACTCACCGTAAAATCCTTTTCTCCGAGACGCTCATTGGGGACACAGGACTGTGACTGTGGGTGTATGCTACTGCCGCTAGGAGGCTGACACTAAGTAAACATAAAAAAGGTTAGCTCCTCCTCCGCCGTATACACCTCAGCACTGGCCGCAGGCAAACCCAGTTTAGTGCAAAAAGCAGTAGGAGGCTAAAAAATAAATCAAGAGTTAACACAGATACAGTATATCCAGAAGAAAAAACTGCTGATACCGACTTAAGGAGAATAGAGTTAACTCAAAATAAAGCCAGCCGGCTCTTTAGGGAGGGTGCTATGTCCCCCAATGAGCGTCTCGGAGAAAAGGATTTTACGGTGAGTAACACAAAAATCCGTATTTCTCCTTCGTCTCATTGGGGGACACAGGACTGTGGGACGTCCCAAAGCAGTCCCTTGGGTGGGAAATCGACTCCACAGTGTAATTTATAACAGGCATTGCCTATAGGTGCGCTAACCGCGCCCTGAAGAATCCTTCTACCCAGACTGGCATCCGCAGAAGCCTGGGTATGGACATTATAATGCTTGGAAAAGGTATGCAGACTGGACCAGGTTGCTGCTTTACAAACCTGTTCCACCGAAGCCTGATGCCGAAGGGCCCAGGAGGCACCCACCGCTCTGGTGGAGTGAGCCTTGATCCCTGCGGGAACCACCGCGCCTCTGATGCGGTAAGCCTCCTGAATGGCTAACCGAATCCACCTAGCCAAGGTTGATCTAGAGGCAGCGAGTGTCCTTCCTGCGACCTTCAGGGAGGACAAACAGCGTGTCCGTCTGTCGAAAGGACGCCGTCCGAGATACATATCTCCTGAGTGCTCTCACCAGATCCAGCGTATGGAGAGCCTTCTCCACTCGGTGCGTCGGAGCTGGGCAAAAAGAGGGCAAAACAATGTCCTCATTAATATGAAACGAGGACACGACTTTAGGCAAAAAAGGTGGTGTTGGTCTGAGCACTACCTTATCCTGATGGAAAAGCAAGTATGGAGCTCGACAAGACAGTGCAGCCAGCTCCGAAACCCGCCTTATGGATGTTATGGCTACCAAAAACACCACTTTCCAGGAAAGAAATGACAGAGAAACCTCCTGCAAAGGTTCAAAAGGAGACTCTTGCAGGACTCCCAGGACTAGATTGAGGTCCCAAACCTCTAAGGGAGTCTTGTAGGGAGGAACTATATGGACAACCCCCTGAATAAAGGTCCTAACCTGAAAATTAGACGCGATCTTTCGCTGAAAAAGAACCGACAAGGCTGATATCTGTCGTCTAAGAGTACTAGGAGCTAGACCTGAATCTAGGCCTGCCTGGAGAAAAGATAGAATGTTTGGAATTGAAAAGAGGAGCGGGGAACAATCATGTTCCCTGCACCAATCAAAAAAGACCTTCCAAGTACCGTGGTAGATGCGAGCCGAAACGGGCTTTCGGGCGTTAGCCATCGTTGCGGCGACCTTTTTAGAGAATCCAGCCCTGGTCAGGATCCAAGATTCAACGGCCAGGCCGTCAAACACAGGACCGCTGAGTTCTGGTGGTAAACTGGGCCCTGGGAGAGAAGGTCCACGCGCTCTGGCAGTCGCCAGGGTGCGTCGGCGAGCAATTGTACCAGTTCCGCGTACCATGAGCGACGTGGCCAATCCAGAGCGATTAATATCGCTGGAACCCCCTCTATCCTGATCTTTCTGATCACCCTTGGGAGAAGAGCTATTGGTGGAAACAAGTATGGAAGATGAAACTGATTCCATGGTAGGACCAGAGCGTCTACTGCAAATGCCTGCGGATCCCGGTACCGGGAGACGAAGTTGGGCACCTTGGCATTTATCTTGGAAGCCATCAGGTCCACATCTGGGGTTCCCCAGCGTCGGCATATCTGCTGAAAAATCTCGGGATGAAGTGACCATTCCCCTGACGCTATGCCGTGACGGCTGAGAAAATCCGCTGCCCAGTTTTCCTCGCCCGGAATGTGGACCGCTGAAATCACAGTGTGATTTACCTCTGCCCAGGTCAGAATCTGTTTTACCTCGTGCATGGCCGCCCTGCTGCGGGTACCTCCCTGATGGTTTATGTATGCCACTGCCGTGGCATTGTCCGATTGTATTCTGACTGGGTGTCCCGCCAGATGCTGGTGAAACTGCCTCAGAGCCAGCCGAATAGCTCGGATCTCTAAAATATTGATCGGGAGGGTCGATTCCTGCTGAGACCAAGTTCCCTGGGCTGTGTGGTGACGAAACACTGCTCCCCATCCGAGCAGGCTGGCGTCCGTTGTGACAACTAACCAGAAATTTGGAGGAAACAAACGACCCTGTTGAAGAGTGGTGCTCTTCGTCCACCACATTAGAGTCTGTCTGACCTGCAGGGACAGACGGCACCGAAGATTGAGGGAGTAAGGGCTCCCGTCCCATACTGCCAAGAGTGCATGTTGAAGGGGGCGAAGATGAAATTGGGCAAATGGAATAGCCTCGATTGCTGCCACCATCCTTCCTAGGACCCTCATGCAAAACCGGATGGTGTGAGGAATCGGTTGGCGAAGGATCCGTACCTCTTGACGGAGAACCAAGGCCTTGTCTTGAGGAAGAATTATCAACCCCTGAGCGGTGTCGAAATTCATCCCTAAAAAGGTGATCTTCCGAGATGGCATGGGAGATGATTTCTTCATATTCACCAGCCACCCCAGGCGAGCAAGGGTGTCTAACGTAATGCTGACACTTTCCTCGCAGATTTGAAAAGACGGACCCTTGATGAGGAGGTCGTCTAAGTAAGGCAGGATGACTACCCCCCTGGAGTGCAGAATGGACACAACAGCAGCCATGACCTTTGTGAACACCCTGGGGGCTGTGGCTAGCCCGAATGGCAAGGCTGCGAACTGAAGATGAAGTTTGCAGACGGCAAACCGAAGAAATCTCTGATGAGGAGGAAATATGGGGATGTGAAGATAGGCATCCTGAATGTCTATTGATGCTAGAAATTCCCCTTTTTCCATGGCTGCAATGACAGAACGGAGAGACTCCATTCGGAAATGACGAATTCTGACAAACCGGTTCAGTCGCTTTAGATCCAGAATGGGCCTTACGGTACCGTCCTTTTTGGGTACAATGAACAGGTTGGAATAAAACCCCTGACCTTTTTCGATTTCCGGTACAGGTACGACAATCCCGCTGTGCCGAAGAGACTCGACCGCCCTGAATAAGGCGCGAACCCGAGATTCCTCCTTGGGAAGGCGCGAGGGAAAAAAACGATTTGAGGGAAGGCTGGTAAATTCTATTTTGTACCCCGAGGAGACTAACTCCCTGACCCACTCGTCGTGAGTAATTGATAGCCAAATGGGGCGAAACCAGAGTAAGCGGCCGCCTACTCTGGATAAATTGACCGGATTCTGCCTCCAGTCATTTGTCCGAATATCTCTGGGGTTTGGACCCTCTAGATCTTGGTTGTTGAGATCGCCCTCTTCCCAGAGGGTTGGTCCTGTAGGAGACCTGACGATCTCTGGCCTGATTAGGCCGACCTGAACCGCTGGAGGTAGCTGGCGCGGCCCAACCTGGGTTACGAAAGGCCCTAAAGCGAGGCTGAAGCTGTCGGCGAAAAGGCTGCTTAATCTTTTGCTGAGGAAGGAAACTGCTCTTCCCTCCCGTCGCATCAGATATGAGCTGATCCAACCTTTCGCCAAATAACCGACCACTCTGATATGGTAAGGATGTAAGCGATTTCTTTGAGATTGAGTCTGCTCGCTAGGTTCTCAGCCACAAAGATCTTCTGATGGCAATTGCATTAGCAGCAGCTAGGGCTGAGCAATTTGCCGCATCCATGGACGCATTAATTAAGAAGTCTCCTGCAAGCGCTATCTGATTAGAAATCTCGGTTACTTCAGACGGTACCTCTATACCATGAAGAGCTCTATTTAGAGACTCCGACCAGGATATCATGGCCTTAGCAACCCAAGTCGCTGCAAAAGAAGGAGAGAGAGCAGAACACGATGCTTCAAACACCGAGCGGGCCAAACTCTCAATCAGACGATCCGTAGGTTCCTTGATCGAGGAACCGTTAGGAAGGGAGAGGAGCGTCCTAGACGCCAAACGCGACACAGGAGGATCAACCGCAGGAGATTCCGCCCACTTCTTAAGAAGCTCAGGAGCAAAAGGATAACTAGTATTGAGAGCCTTTTGTCCTGCGAAGCGCTTGTCCGGTTTCTCCCGGTGGCGCTGCACTAGTTCCTCAAACTCAGGATGAGCCCCAAAAACCTTATGAGCTTGCCTGGCTCTTTTGAAGGACACCTTATGACCGGAGGTCAAGGTGGACTCATCATCTATCCCCAAAGTTTGATTGACAGCTTCAATCAAACTGTCAATTGTGTCCTGACAATTTGGTGCCTCTAAATTAAGGGACCCTTCTGAATCAGAATCCGAATACTGATCACTTGCCAGAGGTGAGGGAGAGCGGGAGACGGAACTGAAAGATGCCGAGGCCCCGGACGGCAAAGGCGACGCAGTGTGGGTTCGCTTCCCCTGCGTCTGCCTGGTGAGA
Source organism: Oophaga sylvatica (assembly GCA_033576555.1). NCBI lineage: Eukaryota > Metazoa > Chordata > Amphibia > Anura > Dendrobatidae > Oophaga > Oophaga sylvatica. The sequence continues at coordinate 298,888,226 of JARQOD010000002.1, forward strand.
GCGCGGCCCCTGCAGGCCGGAGGTTCATGAGACGTCGCCAAGACGGGTGAACCACTGTCCCTGCTCCTATCGGGAGCTTGAAGGGACTCGATCGCTCTTGTTAATGACGCCACAGATTGAGTCAGGGACAGGGCCCACTCAGGGGGACCTGACGCACTAGGCTCAGCTATAGGAGAGGGTTCCTGAGCCCGTTCGGAGTCACAGGCTTCGCAGACCCGAGAAGTCTGGGCGTGCGGAAAAGGGGACCTACAGGCAATGCATGCGGTATACAGCACCGTATGAACTTTAGATCTTCTGGACATTCTGAATCTGTCACAGAGTCCGCAATGAACTGGATGTGACGGTCAGCAGAGAGGCGAAAAAAGTGCGAAGTAAAGAGGAACAACCAGGCTGGAGGTAGTAGCAACCCCTGAGCGGTGTCGACTTACCCCAGTCCTGTATCCCTTGCGTCCTAAAACAGCGTCCAAATAGCAGTGGCGTAGAAAAAGAGAGACAACTGAGCTCCAAATTTTTCAAAAAGGAGCGCTCCTCTGTCAGGGAGGCGTGCTCATTCGAGCCTCTCAAGAGGCGCCTCCCACCTACTTCCGGCCGCGGCCTAGCTCCGGCAAAAGCCGGGGACTAAATTTGAAGCCGCGGCCTAAATTTCCGGCTGAGGCCCTAAAGTCGGAGGGCGGGCCCACCGGAAGGAGACGCCGCCGGGGGCGGATCTCCCTCGCGACAGCGGCCCACCCCCCGGCTGACGCCGGACACAGAATTCCGGCCCGCGGCCCAGTCCCTGGGAAAAGCCGGGGACTAAATTTTAAAACCGCAGCCCAGAGCCTGGGCGAAAGGAGGTCCCCAAAGTCAGAGGGCGGGCATGCCGGAAGGAGACGCCGCCGGGGGCGGATCCCCCCCACGACCGCGGCCCACCCTGCGGCTAACGCCGGACACTAAACACCGGCCCGCGGCCTAGTCCCCGGGAAAAGCCGGGGACTAAATTTGACCAAGGCCTAGCGCTGGCCGCAACCCCCGCGGCTGTCCAGGCGGGAGGCGGACGCCGACTTGATACCCCCTTGGAGGGGGGGGGGGGAGAATGGACGAGCAGCTGGTTCCTACCCGCTCCAGTAATCCTGGCCCCCACACGTCCATTGGAGAGGTAAGAAATCCGTCTTCGTTCGCTCAGGCGATGATTAAAAAAGGGGGCTCCATAACAAAAAAGGTAGGACGGTGCAGGAACCCTAACTCCATCACCCCTTCAGAGGGTGAGGAGAGGGACCGTCCGCCTCCTTGCAGCACCGCAGTCTAGCATTGGTGGTGCAGTGGGGGCCGCACGGACTAACTCTTGCCTCTGTACAGCCTAGGGTTTCAATACCCTAGGGTGGTCAGGGCTGAGTCCGGCATTCATGTCCCACGTTGCGGGAGAGGATACGTGGAGGCTTTACTCCACGTGCTCGCCCGTTGATGGTTTGGGGAGATCGGACCCTTTCAATAGGATCCGTCGCCCCTATCTCATCTTCGTGGGAAAGGAAAAAAAAAAAAAAAATGGTCTGGAAAAATAACCAGACGTGTGCCTCCATCAGACACTAAGCAAGAACTGGGTTTGCCTGCGGCCAGTGCTGAGGTGTATACGGCGGAGGAGGAGCTAACCTTTTTTATGTTTACTTAGTGTCAGCCTCCTAGCGGCAGTAGCATACACCCACAGTCACAGTCCTGTGTCCCCCAATGAGACGAAGGAGAAATATATATATCTCTATATTTTTTCTTTACTTGCTTCAATAGTCCCCATGGGTGACAAGAAGCTGCGATCATCCGATCGCTTGTACTAAATAGAGCAGGGCTGCAGCCCTGCTCTATGCAGCAGATGTGCTCACTTGCTATGAGCGCCGCGCCTCTATAGATAGATATATCTATATAATATAGAATAATAGATCTATATCTATATATAGATATAGATCTATATCTATATATAGATATCTCTCTCTATACATATATTATACACACACACACATATATATTTCAAATCACCCCCTTTCACCCCATTCAAAATAAAAAAATAAATAAAAAAAAAAATCAAAATATACATATTCCGCATCACCGCGTTCTTAATCGCCCAATCTATCAGTATATAAAAAGAATTACCGTATATACTCATGTATAAGCAGACCCGTGTATAAGCCGACACCCCTAATTTTGCCACAAAAAACGGAAACTTATTGACTCGCGTATAAGCCTAGGGTGGGAAATGCAGCAGCTACTGGTAAATTACAAAAATAAAAATAGATATCAATAAAAGTAAAATTAATTGAGACATCAGTAGGTTAAATGTTTTTGAATATCCATATTGAATCAGGAGCACCATATAATGCTCCATACAGTTAATGATGGGCCCCATAAGATGCTCCATACAAAATACTCCCCATATAATGCTCCATAAAGGTTAATAATGGCCCCATATGATGCTCCACAGATTATGCCCCCATATGGTGCTCCATAGATTATGCCCCAATAAGAAGCTCCATAGATTATGCCCCCATAAAATGCTCCATAGATTATGCCCCCATAAAATGCTCCATAGTATAGGCCCCATAAAATGCTCCATAGTATAGCCCCATAAAATGCTCCATAGTATAGGCCCCATAAAATGCTCCATAGTATAGGCCCCATATGCTCCATAGTATAGGCCCCATATGCTCCATAGTATAGGCCCCATATGCTCCATAGTATAGGCCCCATATGCTCCATAGTATAGGCCCCATATGCTCCATAGTATAGGCCCCATATGCTCCATAGTATAGGCCCCATATGCTCCATAGTATAGGCCCCATATGCTCCATAGTATAGGCCCCATATGCTCCATAGTATAGCCCCATATGCTCCATAGTATAGGCCCCATATGCTCCATAGTATAGGCCCCATATGCTCCATAGTATAGGCCCCATATGCTCCATAGTATAGCCCCATATGCCCATAGTATAGGCCCCATATGCTCCATAGTATAGGCCCCATATGCTCCATAGTATAGGCCCCATATGCTCCATAGTATAGGCCCCATATGCTCCATAGTATAGGCCCCATATGCTCCATAGTATAGGCCCCATATGCTCCATAGTATAGGCCCCATATGCTGCCGCTGCAAAAAAAAAAAAAAAAAAAAAAAAGACATACTCACCTCTCGTGCTGGGGGCCAGGTGCCGGTGTCCTGAGCAGGCACACCGGCGCGCTATGGGGGACAGGTGTCGGTGTCACCGCTGGCTCAGGACCCAGGCACCTGAGATATTCACCTGTCCCCGGTCCACCGCTGCGCGCCGCTGTCTTCCGGGTCCTCCAGCAGTGAATGCTCAGGCAGAGGGCACGGCGCGCACTAACTACATCATCGCGCCCTCTGCCTGAACATCACAGCCAGAGGATGAGGAGGTCAGAGCAGTGCGCAGCGGTGGACCTGGAACAGGTGAATATCGCATATACTCACCCACCCCGCCAGCGCATCTCTGCAGCCCCTGCTCTTCTCCCGCGGTCTCCGCAGCTCTTCCTTCCTACAGCGGTCACGTGGTACCGCTCATTAATATGTGCATATTCATGACTTTAATGAGCAGTACCACGTGACCGCTGCAAGAAGGAACCGGGAGATCGTGGGAGAAGCAGGGGGGCTGCAGAGACGCGCCGGCCGACATATGACTCGCGTATAAGCCGAGAGGGGGACTTTCAGCCTTAAAAAATGGGCTGAAAATCTCGGCTTATACGCGAGTATATACGGTACTCTTCTTTCCGTCCCATCGCGGCTCCTGCGCAGGCGCACTGCAGTGCGCAGGCGCCGGGAAAGGTCAGAGAGGTCCGGCGCCTGCAGTACTCTGTTCTGCCCTAACCAGGGCAGAGCAGTGCGCCTACGCAGGAGCCGCGACGGAAAGAGGCCGGCTTCGCTACAAGATGGGAGGCGCCGAACCGGACCGCTACTCCTCTGGACCGGACCTGATGGTGGAACGCCCCTGGGTGAGTATTTTATAACTCGTTTTTCTTCACTTTCAGGTGACATCGGGGGCCGCAGCTTATAGGGCAAAAATGGGGTGACAGATTCCCTTTAACGAGAGGAGAAAAAAAAAAAAAAAACTCACCACAACTTTTACTTCTTCCTCGGCTTCATCCCCCTCTAGGTTTGCCCTAGAATTAATGCAAATACATTAAAATAGACTAAAGATAATTCTTGTTAATTTGAAGACTTAAGTAAAAGGGTCACTTGCTCAGTTATCTGAAAAGTATACACTTTTCCAAAGCCTGGGCACCATTGATTAGGTGGTTACCCTAACGTTATGACTACAGAATCACCGTTTTACAATGATTGCTTTCTAAATGCCTTATAAAAAAAATTATGAAATGAGCTTTAAAGTCAGATTTTATATTGTGCACCAATTCATGCATTAAAGGTGTATTCCAATCTAGGACATGCATGGCTTATGCACAAGAATGTGCAATAAATATTTGCTGGGTGCAGAGCTCAGAGGAAAGAAATGTATTCATCTTAACCATGATTCCCTATGCATGGCAATCTTCAGAACTCCAAAAGAAATGAATGATACAAATCGTACATGCAACCCCACCTCTATTCCCTGTGGTGCAAGATAGGGCCCCATTCTTAAGATCTGAGGAATATGCATCTATCAGACATTTATAACATATCTACAAAACAAAATGTCTACCTATTTATCAATAACTGAAGTCAAATCCTGATGATCAGAAAAATGCCATGATCTTTATTACATACTCAAAAAAAAAATTAAATTTAAAGATAAAAACAGTGATGAGCAAGAAAGACACTTAGCCACTGTACACAGAGACCTGAGACATACTGTATAGTACAAAGAGAATTACCGTAATAGTTTTATATCTATCTATACATCATTTCACTAACCCTTCAGCCCAACATAAAAGAAATAATCACATGACCCTTGTTATGAAAATGCAATTTAAAATACGCATCAAAATGGAAATGCAAGACAAAAAAAAAAAAAAAAAAACAGGTTATTAAAAATATACTTATAAAGTGAAAGTGTCAGGCACCAGCCCAATGTGCATTTCATGTTAGCTACTGCATTGGGAAGCGGTCTTTATTAAAATAGGTTGTTGACTTGTCATACTAACCCAATTAATGTACAGCTCATTATGCAAACATAAAAGCTATAAGAACTACCAGCCAAAAGTAGATCAGCAGAGAAACTGCTGAACAAACTGGAGCCAGGGCAAGTATTCCCAAACCAGAAAAGCCCTTTCACAGGAACTGGATTCACTGTGCGCCTCTTATTGGATTTGGCACATCTTATTACTGCACACCTCTTCATTAAGAGCAGAATCTATATTTCTAGGTTAAAACAAGTAACAGTAGCGTAGCTACTGGGGGGGCAGAGGAGGCCATTGCCCCGGGCCCCGTCACATGCAGGGGCCCACTGGAAGACAGCCACTTATGTCATGAGGCCCTGTCTGAGGTGAGGTAATTATGGGGAGAGAAGACGGCACTGGGGTGTATGTGAGAGGATGCGGGTATTATGGGGAGAGGAGACAGGGCTCTGGGGGTATTATGGGGAGAGGACACAGGGCACTGGGGGTGTATGTGAGAGGATGGGGTATTATGGGGAGAGGAGACAGGGCTCTGGGGGTGTATGTGAGAGGATGTGGGTATTATGGGGAGAGGAGACAGGGCTCTGGGGGTGTATGTGAGAGGATGTGGGTATTATAGGGAGAGAGGACACAGGGTGTGTATGTGAGAGGATCGGGGTATTGTGGGGAGAGGAGACAGGGCACTGGGGGTGAATGTGAGGATGGGGTATTATGGGGAGAGGAGACAGGGCACTGGGGGTGTATGTGAGAGGATGGGGGTATTGTGGGGAGAGGACACAGGGCACTGGGGGTGTATGTGAGAGGATGGGGGTATTGTGGGGAGAGGACACAGGGCACTGGGGGTGTATGTGAGAGGATGGGGGTATTGTGGGGAGAGGACACAGGGCACTGGGGGTGTATGTGAGAGGATGGGGGTATTGTGGGGAGAGGACACAGGGCACTGGGGGTGTACAGTCATGGCCAAAAGTTTTGAGAATGACACAAATATTATATTTTCACATGATCTGCTGCCCTCTGGTTTTTATGTGTGTTTGACAGATGTTTTTATCACAGACAGAAACAGAATTGCAAACATATGAGTAGCAAAAGCTTATATTGACAGATGTGTGCAAATACAGTAGTTTTCTCCAACATATAGGGTATCAGCGTACTCAGGACAAATTGGAGAACAACTTTTGGGGTCCAATTTCTCCTATTACCCTTGGGAAAGTAAAAAATTGGTTACTAAAAGATTGTTTTGTGGGAAAAAAAATAGGTTTTTTATTTTCATGCCCGGGCATTATAAACGTGTGTGAAGCACTTGGGGGTTCAAAGTATTCACCACAGATCTAGATAAGTTCCTCAGGGGGGTCTAGTTTCCAAAATGGGGAAACTTGTGGGGGGTTTCCACTGTTTAGGCACATCATGGGCTCTGCAAACTGAATATGACACCCATCAAAGTCTGCATTCCAAAATGTCAATACTTCCTTTCCGAGCCCTGCTGTGCTCCCAAACAGTATTTCCCCCCACATATGGGGTATCAGCGTACTCAGGACAAATTGGACAACTCTGGGGGTCCAATTTCCTTTGGAAAAATCAAAAATTGGGGACTAAAAAAATCATTTTGTGGAAATGTTTTTTTTTCCCACACCCAGGCATTATAAACTTTAGTGAAACACTTGGGGGTTGAATGTGCTCACCACAGATCTAGATAAGTTCCTTAGGGGGTCTAGTTTCTAAAATGGTGTCACTTGTGGGGGGTTTCCACTGTTTAGGCACATCTGGTGCTCTCCAAATACAACATGGCGTACAGCCAATTTTGCATTGAAAAAGTCAAACTGAGCTCCTTCCCTTCCGAGCTCTGCCATGCACCCAAATAATTATAGCACATACACTAATGAGTTGAAACAGTTTATTTTGATTGTTTTGCATTATCTTTTGAAATATAATCATTTTTTGTTTGATTCTAAATTCTTTTTGCAAGCTGTCGGAACCTCGATGGGCACGAAGTTCTCCCTTTCGTTGGCCATTTTGTTTATGGACTGGTGGGAGGAGAGATTCATTATTAATTAGACTAACCCTTTTCCTACTCATTTGAAATGGTATAGGAGATATGTGGATGATCTCCTTATAGTGTTGTGTGATACATGTGATATTTCCGCTATTGCACATATTTAAGCGACAATGAGTACAATCTGCAGTTTACAGTCAATTCAGACTAACTTTTTGTACATTCTCTTGACAGGTGACGATATACAGGGAGGGGTCCACACTTCCCTATATAGAAAAACCATATCTGGCAACACAATACTACAATCCTCAAGCTGTCACCCCAAACACACCACCACCCAAGCTATTACTTACGGCGAGTTTATGCGTGCCAGGTGCATTTGCTCAGCAGTTTCATCAGAGAAAGTACTACAGTCATGGCCAAAAGTTTTGAGAATGACACAAATATTATATTTTCACATGATCTGCTGCCCTCTGGTTTTTATGTGTGTTTGACAGATGTTTTTATCACAGACAGAAATATAATAATTGCAAACATATGAGTAACAAAAGCTTATATTGACAGTTAGAATGAGTTAATGCAGCAAGTCAATATTTGCAGTGTTGACCCTTCTTCTTCAGGACCTCTGCAATTCTCCCTGGCATGCTCTCAATCAACTTCTGGACCAAATCCTGACAGATAGTCCATTCTTGCACAATCAATGCTTTCATTTTGTCAGAATTTTTAGGTTTTTGTTTGTCAACCCGTCTCTTGATGATTGACCACAAGTTCTCAATGGGATTAAGATCTGGGGAGTTTCCAGGCCATGGGCCCAAAATCACTATGTTTTGTTCCCTGAGCCATTTAGTTATCACCTTTGCTTTATGGCAAGGTGGTCCATCATGCTGGAAAAGGCATTGTTGATCGCCAAACTGCTCTTGGAGGGTTGGGAGAAGTTGCTCTTGGAGGACATTCTGGTACCATTCTTTATTCATGGCTGTGTTTTTAGGCAAGACTGTGAGAGAGCCGATTCCCTTGGCTGAGAAGCAACCCCACACATGAATGGTTTCAGGATGCTTAACAGTTGGCATGAGACAAGACTGGTGGTAGCGCTCACCTTGTCTTCTCCGAATGAGGCGTTTTCCTGATGTCCCAAACAATCGAAAAGGGATTCATCAGAGAAAATAACTTTACCCCAGTCCTCAGCAGTCCACTGCCTGTACCTTTTGCAGAATATCAGTCTGTCCATGATGTTTTTTTCTGGAGAGAAGTGGCTTCTTTGCTGCCCTCCTTGAGACCAGGCCTTGCTCCAAGAGTCTCCGCCTCACAGTGCGTGCAGATGCACTCACACCTGCCTGCTGCCATTCCTGAGCAAGCTCTGCACTGCTGGTAGCCCGATCCCGCAGCTGAAACACTTTTAAGAGACGGTCCTGGCGCTTGCTGGTCTTTCTTGGGTGCCCTGGAGCCTTTTTGGCAACAATGGAACCTCTCTCCTTGAAGTTCTTGATGATGCGATAGATTGTTGACTGAGGTGCAATCTTTCTGGCTGCGATACTCTTCCCTGTTAGGCCATTTTTGTGCATTGCAATGATGACTGCACGTGTTTCTTTAGAGATAACCATGGTTAACAGAAGAGAAACAATGATGCCAAGCACCAGCCTCCTTTTAAAGTGTCCAGTGGTGTCATTCTTACTTAATCATGACAGATTGATCTCCAGCCATGTCCTCATCAACACCCACACCTGTGTTAATGGAGCAATCACTGAAAAGAGGTTAGCTGGTCCTTTTAACCCCTTACTGCCATCGGACGTACGATCCCGTCCATGGTACCTGGGCCCGTATGACCATGGACGGGATGGTACGTCTCGTGCGATCGGACGCGCTCCCGGGGGGAGCGCAGCCGATCGCGGCCGGGTGTCAGCTGATTATCACAGCTGACACCCATGACTGTGTCAGGAGCGGTCACGGACCGCTCCCGGCACATTAACCCCTTGCACACCGCGATCAAACATGATCGCGGTGTACTGGGGGCACAGGGAAGGATCGCGCAGGGTGGGGGCTCCCTGCGCGCCCCCCTGAGACCCTCAGAGCAGCGCAATGTGATCGCGCTGTTCTGAGGGCTTCCTCCCTCCCAGGACCCGGATCCAAGATGGCGCCGGGGTCCTGGAGGGAGGCGGCTACCTCAGTGCCTGCCGAGAGCAGGCACTGAGAAGCCTGCTGCACTGCCTGAGCGATCGCTGGTGTGACAGAGTGCTGTGCACACTGTCACACCAGCGATCTGATAAAATACAGTGATGTCCCACCCTGGGACAAAGTAAAAAAGTTAAAAAAATTAAAATAAACATGTTTTAAAAAAAATCCAAAATAAATAAAAAAAAAAAAATATATATATTCTCCAATAAATTCACTTCTTCCTGTAAATAAAAAAAAACAAAGCAATAAAAGTACACATATTTGGTATCGCCGCGTCCGTAACGACCCCCCCTATAAAATTGTCCCACTAGTTAACCCCTTTAGTGAGCCCCATAAAAAAAAAAAAAAAAAGCAAAAAAATCAATGCTTTATCATCATACCGCCGAACAAAAAGTGGAATAACACGCGATCAAAAAGACCGATATAAAAAAACATGGTACCGCTGAAAACGTCATCTTGTCCCGCAAAAAACGAGCCGTCCTACAGCATCATCAGCGAAAAAATAAAAAAGTTATAGCTCGCAGAATAAAGCGATGCAAAAATAATTATTTTTCATATAAAATTGTTTTTATTCTATAAAAGCGCCAAAACATGAAAAAATTATATAAATGAGGTATCGCCATAATCGTACTGACCCGAAGAATAAAACTGCTTTATCAATTTTACCACACGCAGAACGGCATAAACGCCTCCCCCAAAAGAAATTCATGAATTGCTGATTTTTGTTCATTCTAACCTCCCAAAAATCGAAATAAAAAGCGATCAAAAAACGTCACGTGCTCAAAAATGGTACCAATAAAAACGTCAACTCGTCCCGCAAAAAATAAGACCTCACATGACTCTGTGGGCCAAAATATGCAAAAATTATAGCTCTCAAAATGTGATGATGCAAAAACTATTTTTGCAATAAAAAGCGTCTTTTAGCGTGACAGCTGCCAATCATAAAAACCCGCTATAAATAGTAAATCAAACCCCCCTTTATCACCCCCTTAGTAAGGGAAAAATAATAAAATTAAAAAAAAGTATTTATTTCCATTTTCCCATTAGGGTTAGGGTTGCGGCTAAAGTTCGGGTTTGGGTTGGCGCTAAAGTTAGGATTAGGGTTAGGGTTGGGATTAGGGGTGTGTTAGGGTTAGGTTTGTGGTTAGGGTTGGGACTAGGGTTAGGGGTGTGTTGGGGTTAGGGTTGGAGTTAGAATTGGGGGGTTTCCGCTGTTTAGGCACATCAGGGGATCTCCAAATGTGACATGGCGTCTGATCTCAATTCCAGCCAATTCTGCGTTGAAAAAGTCAAACGGTGCTCCTTCACTTCTCAGCTCTGCCATGCGTCCAAACAGTAGTTTATCCCCACATATGGGGTATCAGCGTACTCTGGACCCCAAGAGTTATTGTGCAATTTGTCCTATTTCTTCTGTTACCCTTGGGAAAATAAAAAACTGGGGGCGAAAATATCATTTTTGTACAAAAAAAATTATTTTTTTGTTTTTACGGCTGTACATTATAAACTTCTGTGAAGCACTTGGGGCTTCATAGCGCTCACCACACATCTAGATAAGTTCCTTGTGGGGTCTATTTTCCAAAATGGGGTCACTTGTTGGGGATTTCCACTGTTTAGGCGCATCAGGGGCTCTCCAAATGCGACATGACGCCCCCAGACCATTCCATCAAAGTCTGCAATCCAAAACGTCACTACTTCCCTTCCGAGCCCCAACGTGTACCCATACAGTAGTTTTCTCCCACATATTGGATATCAGCGTACTCAGGACAAATTGGACAACAACTTTTGGGGTCCAATTTCTCCTGTTACCCTTGTAAAAATAAAATATTGGGGCAAAAAAATCATTTTTGTAAAAAAAAAAAAGATTTTTTATTTTACGGCTGTACGTTATAAACTTTAGTGAAACACCTGGGGGTTAAAAGTTCTCACCACACATCTAGATAAGTTCCTTGAGGGGTCTAGTTTCCAAAATGGTGTCATTTATGGGGGTTTCCACTGTTTAGGCAGATCAGGAGCTCTCCAAACACGACATGGCGTCCAGCCAATTCTGCGTTGAAAAAGTCAGACGGCGCTCCTTCCCTTCCAAACTCTGCCATGCACCCAAACAGTGGTTTACCCCCACATATGGGGTATCAGCGCACTCAGGACAAATTGCACAATAACTTTTGGAGTCTTGTTACCCTTGGAAAAATAAAAATTGGGGTGAAAAGATCATTTTTGTGGAAAAAATATGATTTTTAAATTTTACAGCTCTACGTTATAAACTTGTGTGAAGCACTTGGGGTTCAAATTGCTCACCAAAGATCTAGATAAGTTCCTTAGGGGGTCTAGTTTCCCAAATGGGGTCATTTGTGGGGGTTTCCACTGTTTAGGCACATCAGGGGCTCTCCAAATGCAACATGGCATCCAATCTCAATTCCAGCCAATTTTGGTTGGAAAAAGTCAAATGGTGCTCCTTCCATTCCGAGCTCTGCCGTGCGCCCAAACATTGGTTCCCCCCCACATATGGGGTATCAGCGTACTCAGGACAAATTGGACAACAACTTATGTGGTCCAATTTCTCCTGTTACCCTTGGGAAAATAAAAAATTAGTGACTAAAAGATAATTTTTGTGGGAAAAAAAATAGGATTTTTTATTTTCATGCCCGGGCATTATAAACTTGTGTGAAGCACTTGGGGGTTCAAAGTGCTCACCAAAGATCTAGATAAGTTCCTTAGGGGGTCTAGTTTCCAAAATGGGGTCACTTGTGGGGGGTTTCCACTGTTTAGGCTCATCTGGGGCACTGCAAACGGAACATGACCCACATCAACGTCTGCATTCCAAAACGTTACTACTTCCTTTCCAAGCCCTGCCGTGCACCCAAACAGTTTCCCCCCCCCACATATGGGGTATCAGCGTACTCAGGACAAATTGGACAACAACTTTTGGGGTCCAATTTCCTTGGGAAAATTCAAAAATTTGGGACTAAAAAATCATTTTTGTGGAAAATTGTTTTGTTTTTTTTTCACACCCAGGCATTATAAGCTTTTGTGAAACACTTGGGGGTTAAAAGTGCTCACAACAGATCTAGATAAGTACCTTAGGGGGTCTAGTTTCCAAAATGGTGTCACTTGTGGGGGTTTCCACTGTTTAGGTGCATCAGGGGCTCTCCAAACACGACATGGCGTCCAATCTCAATTCCAGCCAATTTTAGTTTGAAAAAGTCAAACGGCGCTCCTTCCCTTACGAGCTCTGCCGTGTGCCCAAACAGTGGTTTTCCCCCACATATTGGGTATTGGCGTACTCAGGAGAAATTGCATAACAACCTTATCTGTCCATTTTCTCCTTTTACCCTTGTGAAAATAAAAAAAAAGTTTGTAAAAGATCATTTTTGTGGCTAAAAAGTTAAATATTCATTTTTTCCTTCCACGTTGCTTTAGTTCCTGTGAAGCACCTGAAGGGTTAATAATCTTCTTGAATGTGGTTTTGAGTACCTTGAGGGGTGCAGTTTTTAGAATGGTGTCACTTTTGGGTATTTTCTGCCATATAGACCCCTCAAAGTGACTTCAAATGAGAGGTGGTCCCTAAAAAAAATGGCTTTGTAAATTTTGTTGTAAAAATGAGAAATCGCTGGTCAACTTTTAACCCTTATAACTTCCTAACAAAAAAAAATGTAGGTTCCAAAATTGTGCTGATGTAAAGTAGACATGTGGGAAATGTTATTTCTTAACTATTTGTGTGATATATTTCTCTGTTTTAAGGGAATAAAAATTCAAAGTTTGAAAATTGCAAAATTTTAAAAATTTTCGCCATATTTGCGTTTTTTCAAAAATAAACGCAAGTTATATCGAAGAAATTTTACTTCTAACGTGAAGTACAATATGTCACGAGAAAACAATCTCAGAATCCCGAAGATCCGTTGAAGCGTTCCAGAGTTATAACCTCATAAAGAGACAGTGGTCAGAATTGTAAAAATTGGCCCGGTCATTAACGTGCCCCCTTGGGGTGAAGGGGTTAAGGCAGGGCTGCAATGATGTTGAAATGTATTTTGGGGGATAAAGTTCATTTTCTAGCCAAATATTGACTTTGCAAGTAATTGCTGTTAAGCTGATCACTCTTTATAACATTCTGGAGTATATGCAAATTGCCATTAGAAAAAGTGAAGCAGTAGACTTTGTAAAAAATTAATATTTGTGTAATTCTCAAAACTTTTGGCCATGACTGTATGTAAGAGGATGGGGTATTATGGGGAGAGGACACAGGGCTCTGGGGGGTATATGTGAGAGGATGGGGGCATTATGGGGAGAGGAGACAGGGCACTGGTGGAGAATGTGAGAGAATGGCGGTATTATAGGGAGAGGAGACGGCACTGGGGGTAAATGTGAGAAGATGAGGGTATTATGGGGGCTGAAGTGGGGGACAGGGCTCTGGTAGTTAATGTGAGAGAATGGGGTATTGTGGGGGCTAGGGTACTACGGGTGAATGTGAGAAGAAGGGGTATTATGGGGGAGAGGAGACAGGGTGCTGGAGGGTGAATGTGAGAGGATGCGATATGTGGGAGAGATGACATGGTGCTGTTGTGTGAATGTGAGTGGACGGGAGTATTATAGGCATTGGAGTGGTGGAGAGCAGATAGGGCACTGGGGGGTGAATGTAAGAGGATGGGGGTATTGTGGGTGAGGCAAACAGGGTATTGAGCGCTGATTATTATACTGTTTTGATATGAAACAGTATACCTTACCTCTTGCGCCCATGTGCGGTTGTGCAGGTTGCACCAATGATATGTCCTCTTGTTAGGGGCCAACTCAGATGTTTCGCCCCCCCTGAGCTGAACCCCTAGCTACGCCTCTGACAAGTAATGAAGCTACAGCTATCAGAACGGATCCTCCTTCAGTGTGAAATGACAAGATGAATGATGCTTACCCCGGCTCAGAAATGGGTGATAAAGACCCATCTTCGTCCAAGTAGGAATATCTCCTCATCTGAAAGTCTTCAGATTCCCCATCCTCATCAACACTTATGTCCTTCAAAGAGCTTTTCAGAGTATTTTCATATTTTAAGTCTTTTATATGGTTTAGAAATCCACCTAAGACATGTTGCTGCGTAAAATAAAAAAAAAAACTGCATAAGTAAATTGTCCAAGTTTTGCCTGAGCAAATTGTGTTACATACAGTGTTTGGTCAATGTGTCAAAATGTTCTCATATGAAGAAAAAAAAAAAAAAAAATGGATGACGCTTCTCCTAGCAAAGTTGTGTCCCTAATAGCATTTGCATTAGGGGAAAAAAAAATGTTTAATAGATATTCAAAGAATTTGCAGCAGAAATCCAAAGTTACCACTATTCTACTGTGGACACTGGTCAACTTCACTCAAAAAATGTACATGAGCAAAAATTCATATTAAATAAATTTTTTATTAGAAAACTGAATAATTTCACATTCCATAATAAATGTAAAACGTCAGCATTTGGAAGATTAACGCGATGCTGGAGTGCAGAACCAGGTATGAACACGTATTTAACCACTACATGATCAATGACATATATATTGACGTCATGAGTAGTGTCCCTGCCTTTGATGAAGGCTCCGCTGCGGACCCTCGATCTTTCCCAGCACTTCATGGCTGATTTAATCAGCCATCAAGTGCCTGTAACAGCTGCGGGTGGATCAGAGATTGACAGCGGCATTTAACTTGTTAACAGCCCCAAGTACATCACTGACGGCATTTAACAAGCGATGACTGGAAACGTGTCACAAGTAAAGATGAGCAAAACTTTTCAGAAAACATTTGTGAATCTCAAATTCGGCACAAACGTAGCTCAGTCTGATTCGTGTTCGGATTTCTGAGCATTTTTCAAAAAAATTGGCAAAAGTCAGCCAAAGTTCGGTAAATGACAGAGTTCACTAATGGCTCTTTCAGACGTCAGTGTTTTTGGTTGCAGCAAGGACTGCAAAACGTCCTGCGCAAGTACACACTGATGCCATCCCTGTGTCATCAGCGTGACATGTACCGGCGCCTGGGAATCATCGGTACTTCTGGCACTGTTCCACAGCGACCTTTGCTGAAGTGAAGACCGCTCACGTCATGGTACCGTGCTCGCGCTGTGATAAGCGCTAGCAGGAGACAATGCTGAGAGTTATATTCAACTGTTAACAGTGAGAGCAGGCAGCAGTTGATGGGAGTATTCATCAGCAGTCGGCTGCCCTATATTCTATTACAGGAGACATTGGCTTCTATGGATTGAGTGATGACGCAAGTATAGTTTAATTTAGATTAAGTAAAAGAGTCTGTGCCATTGTTTTAATTAAAGGACTTTATTCTGGGTATTTTTTTTAATACAATATGACAATGGGGCAGGCGTCGACAAAGTTGTTCAGATCTAGGAGCCAGCCAAAAATTTAGGAGCCAGAATTTTTTTTTCATTTCATCATCATTTTCTCCCCATCATCATCATTGCACCTCCTCATCATCATCATTGCCTCCCCATCATCATCATCATCATCAATGCCTGCCCATCATCATATCATCGCCTCCTCATCATATCATCGCCTCCCCATCATCAATGCCTGCCCATCATCATCGCCTCCCATATCATCATCAATGCCTCCCCATATCATCATCAATGCCTCCCCATATCATCATCAATGCCTCCCCATATCATCATCAATGCCTCCCCATATCATCATCAATGCCTCCCCATATCATCATCAATGCCTCCCCATATCATCATCAATGCCTCCCCATATCATCATCATCAATGCCTCCCCATCATCATCAATGCCTCCCCATCATCATCAATGCCTCCCCATCATCATCATCACTGCCCTCCCCCCACCACCATCACACAGACAGCACTGCAGCACACAAGCACTCTCTCACATACACACACAAAGCACCGCACTACGTACACACACACACACACACACTGATACAGACACACACATCTCACCTGTCCGGCGTCCAAACGCTCTCTGCCACAGCCGGCCGCTGAATGATGACGTCATTCAGCGGCGCTGCTGTGAGAGGAAGCGCAGGCACGGGGAGAGGTGAGTATTGTGCCAGCTGCTGCCGGGGCCCTGAGCAAGCGGGGGGGGGCAGTGGCGGCGCTGACACCGCTCTCCTCCGCTACTCCGCTAACGGGCGCCGACAGTGAGTGGGCCCCACCGCCTGCTCAGGGCCCCGACAAACCCAGGCGCCAGGCATGATTTTCTAGGCGCCACTGGCGACCGGGTTTGTCGAACCCTGCAATGGGGATAGTAACAGGGGCATCTTATAGATGCCTCTCCATTACTAACCTTTGGGCTTGATGTCACCGGACAATACAAAGGTGACATCAACCCCCCTATCACCCCAATTGCCACCGCACCAGGGCAAGTGGGAAGAGCGAGGCTAAGCATCCGATTTAGCACATGTTATGGATGCGCCATTTCCGGAGCAGCTAAGAGCTAATTTTTTTTTTAGTCTGGGAGGGGCCAATATCCATGCCCCTTTCTAGGCTAATATCAGACGTGAGCTAATATTAATCACATGGGAACCTTTATGAATTTTGTCTCATTCCCAGAAAATTCACATTAACTCCCAGCCATCAGATTTGCCTCTGCCGATTATGAAAATTACAGGGGACCAACACGTGTTTTTTTTTCAAATTTTTTTTTAATTGTCAACAAGAACAGTAAGGTCACCTGTGTTCATAACAGCTGATTCTCTTGCTTTGCAAGTGCCAGACTGATGAACGGCTGCGAGTCCGGCACTCTCCCATTCAAAAGTCAGGCACTGGAGATTCCGTGAGACCCGTGGCTTGAACTCAGGTTACCAGAGTTCAGAGCCACTGAGTCTTCGGGCAGCTGCGAGGCCCAGAAACTTCATATTAAACTTTGAGAAACATTAAAGGTTACTGAAGTTTCCATCTGCTGGGACACCGGAATGCCGTAAACTAAAGGTTACCTTGGGTGTGTATGTTACTGTACTAGCAAATAAATAAAAATAAAAAAAATAAACACGGATTTTGGTAAGAACTTACCGGTAAAATCCTTTTCAGCGAAGGAAGGGAGGGAGACACAGGAATTCATTACTGATGGGTAGGCGGAGCCCCAGATCAGGATGTCACCTCAGATCAAAAGCGTGCTGACTGGCTGGCCCCTCCAGCTCGGGCTCCTCCTACTCAGCTCCAGTCGTACCAAAGCTTTAGGGAAGAACCAAGATCACCAGCGGAGCAACATAACCCCTTCTGAAGAAACTTCAGAGCAAAACACAAGAATACAGGTTATGCATGCAAAGTAAGCCAAAAACCACAGAGTTCCAGGTACTATTCACTGAACCTGACTACTGCGATGAGCTGGCGATGCTGGAACAGAGCCTTAGCGCGCTGACCTCAGCCCAGAATATCGCAATCAGACAAGGGTCGCGCTGCATCTGAAAACATCAACACACTTCTGCCTTGGGAGGGTGCTGTGTCTCCCTCCCTTCCTTCGCTGAAAAGGATTTTACCGGTAAGTTCTTACCAAAATCCGTGTTTCAGCTGCAGATGGAAGGGAGGGAGACACAGGAATTCATTACTGATGGGACGTCCCAAAGCAGTTCAAAAATAAGGGTGGGAAAAAACCAACAAAAGGCAGAAACCCAACAACCTTAACAACAAAGCGCAACCAGCGCTAAACACAAGTTCATCCAGAACTTTAAACTACAGCTGCCTGCAGGACCCTACGTCCGAGGGCTGCATCAGCGGAAGCACTGACGTCCACTTTATAAAACTTCGTAAACGTGTGGACAGAGCGCCAAGTTGCCGCCCGGCAGAGCTGCACTGCCGAAGCACCTTGATGAAAAGCCCACGATGAAGCCACAGCCCTCGTGGAATGGGCTTGAATCTTAATCGGGCAAGATTCACCCTGAAGACGGTAAGCTTCCAATATAGTTGACCGGATCCAACGAGCTATAGAATCCTTGGAAGCTCGTTGACCACGCCGACGACCAACTGGAACCACAAATAGGGAATCCGTCTTACGAAAACCTTGAGTAATAGATAGATAAAACTTCAAAGCCCGCACTAAATCCAATGTGTGCAAAGCTCGCTCTTTCACATTCTTCGGATCCGGGCAGAATGAAGGCAACACAATATCCTGGTTGACATGAAATTGTGACACCACTTTAGGTAAAAAAATCACCCCGAGTGCGAAGCACTACACGATCCGGAAAAACCTCCAGAAAAGGAGGCGAACAAGAAAGAGCTGCCAACTCAGAAACTCTCCTCAAAGAAGTGACTGCAACAAGGAAAGCCACCTTCCAAGAAAGTAAAGAAAGGCTAGCAGAAACCATAGGCTCAAAAGGTTTATGCTGAAGAGCCTCCAAAACAAGGTTGAGCCGCCAAGGAGACACGGGTGCCTTCCGCGGCGGAAACTTACGAGATATACCTCGGAAAAAGGAGAGCGCGTCTCTATTCGAAGCAATGGTTCTCCGGAACAATAAGGACAGAGCAGAAATCTGACCTTTTAGGGTGCTGACTGCCAAACCCTTGTTTAGCCCATGCTGCAGAAAAGCCAACAGATTGGGAATGGAAAACTTTCTTGGGTTCCGAGAGGACCCCAAACACCACGAAAAGAAGGTTTCCCAAGTTTTGTGGTAAATCCTAGTAGTAGCCGGACTTCTTGCAGCACGAAGGGTAGCAATGACCTCGGCTGAGAAACCTCTACGGGTCAAGATTTTGGTCTCAAGAGCCACGCCGTCAAACGCAGGGACATCAAGTCCGGATGACAAACGGGCCCCTGAGTCAACAAGTCCGGTTGAAGAGGGAGTGGAAAAGGAGGTGCCGCCAACAGCGACATTATTGTCGAGAACCACACCCTTCTTGGCCAGTCTGGAGCTATCAAAATAGCTGGAATTCTCTCTAGTCTGATCCGACGCAGTACTAGAGGAAGTAAGGATATCGGCGGGAATACATAGATCAGCTCGAACTGATCCCACTGAGCCACTAGAGCATCCACCGCCACAGCCTTAGGGTCCTTGTACCTGGACATGAACGTCGGTAACTTGGCATTGGACCTGGATGCCATCAAATCCACTTGGGGAGTTCCCCAACGAGAGCACAGTAGTGCAAAAACTTCCGGGTGGAGGCTCCATTCCCCGGGATCCATCCTTCTGCGACTGAGAAAGTCCGCTGTAATATTCTGAACCCCTGGAATTGAATCGCCGAAATGCTGGTACACTGGCCTCGGCCCAAATCAGGATTCGGGACACCTCTACCATGAGTCTGGAACTCCTTGTCCCGCCTTGGTGATTGATATACGCGACAGCCGTCGCATTGTCTGTCTGCACTCGGACTGGCAGACCGCTCAAAGGGACCGTCCAATGTTGGAGGCAAAGGAAAATCGCCCTCAATTCCAGGATGTTGATCGGAAGAACAGACTCTTCCGATGACCATACCCCCTGAATCCAGAGATTGTTCCAAACACCCCCCCAGCCCGTCAGGCTGGCATCGGTGGTTATGACTGACCACTTCGGAGGGAGGAAAGACTTCCCCAGGGAGAATGCCCCTGGACGTAACCACCATTCTAGAGAATCCCGCACCGCGCGAGAAATGGTGACACTGCAATCCAGCGATTGCGACCGGTTCCATCGACTCAAGATGAACCTTTGGAGAGTCCTGGAATGGAACTGGGCAAATGGAATTGCCTCCATGGACGCCACCATCAGTCCCAAAAGACGCATACACTCCCGCAGGGACATTGCTGTTGAGGATTTCATAATCTGCACATGTCGAAGAAGACATGATTGTTTGGTGGTAGAGAAACTACCGACCGAATCGTGTCGAGCTGCATCCCCAGAAAGAGGATTGCCCTCAATGGTTCCAGAAACGACTTCTCCCAATTGACCAGCCAACCAAAGTCCTTCAGAAGCTGAAGAGACAAGTCTCGAGCCGTCACTGCCTCTTCTTCCGAGGAGGCCACTATCAAAAGATCGTCCAGATAAGGCAGAATCGTAATCCCCTGTCTTCGAAGGATTGCCATGAGGGGCGCCAGAATTTTTGTAAAGACTCTGGGCGCTGAGGCTAAGCCGAACGGCAGAGCCACGAACTGATAGTGATCCTGACCTATGGCAAACCGAAGAAAA